>JALHLI010000262.1:0-19422 GCA_023349425.1 Anthopleura sola
CAATGAACTGATGTATGGAAAGTGGTGAATCTGTGGTGAAAAATTTAATGCTTATTAAGAAAATGCAAAATTATGTACAGTCATATCTGTGCCTTATTAAAACAGCCATATTTTTTCCTTTCGTAAAGTGCCTTAGAATTTTATATTTGAGCACTATATAAATAAAGTTATCATTATTATTATATGGTCATCACATTTGAAGCATAGTGTAATTTAATTAAGCTTTCCTGAAACAAAACATCTCTCATATTTCAGCCTGTCTTTCAGCTTGTCCTTCATTCTTGTCATTTTTAATCAATTTATTCCTGTTTCTGTTTCAGTTTGTTTGTGATGTCTAATGAGTCTATTAACATCTGGTCCCACATCATAGGATTTTTCTACTTTTCATTTCTGTTAATCTATGACAATTTCCTCAAGATTCCTTATGTTGCTGGATCAACTCTTGCAGATTATTTGGTGTTTTCTGCATTGCTTATTGGATTCCAGGTAAATATATATAGGATTTTGATTACTAATTAAAAAAAAAACCATATGATTTTAATTTACCTTTTGATTAAATTACTGATTAAAGTACCTTTTTGAAACATACCTGTTTTCCAGTTATGCATGCTGTTCTCCGCTGGTTATCATGTGTTCTGCTGTCACTCTGAGCAGGTTTTTCATAGATGGTTTGCTTTAGATCTTGCTGGCATATCACTTGGTCTGTGTACCTGTTACATTCCTTCTGTTTACTATGCATTTTATTGTCATACGGTAAGTTGATCATGCTGGATAATCAACTGCTTGAACATTATGCCTGTAGGAAAGCAAAGAATGCATTTTATTACTGTTTTTTACTGGCACATACTGATTGAGACACGTAGACCACCATAAACCAAATAATTTGTTAATTTACTTCTCCTGATTTAAGACACTGACACACAGTGCTACATTGCGCTCAATATTGCAGGCAATGTTGAGCACTGAAGTATGATCGTTTTGTACTTCAGAAACATATTCCATGCAACAAATTGCATCATGTGACCTTGCGCACAATATTGATTGCCTGCTGGCAACATTGTCCGCAATGTTGTACCATGTCTAGCTATATCTGTGTCTCTAGTTTTACGTGATTAGCAGTGTCAAAGTATCTGCACATTAATCTGTCGTGACTTATGTCTCAATCAGCATATGTAAGCATGACAAAAGTGGTTCATGAATTTAGCTTCATAATGGTTATCAAACATTTGTACTGCCATGGAGGTGCAGAAGAAGTTTGTTCACCTGTGATTTCCAAGGTATGCCTTGGGTTTGATCCCTTGATCTGACTTGTGAGCCTGCAAGTAGTTTGTTTGGTCTTGATCCTTCTTGATGCAAGGTTTTTTCCACTATCACTAGTTGACCTCAATCCATGCCAACCTTCCAAACTCAAAAATCTTTATCCACCATAAGGCAAAATTAAATTATAAAACATGGTTGGCACAAGGCACCTTGCAACATACCTTTTTGCTATTATTAATTTTGAAAACATAATTATCCAAGATCTTATTTTGATGTACCACATTTATTATTCTAGACTCTACGGACACTGTACCTCACAGGAGTGTGCATTCTCACTATCCTAACTATCAGCTTTCAAGCCCATCCACGTTTTCTTACATCACACTGGGCGCTCAGGAGATTGCTGCTGTTTTGTAGTATGGTGGCATATGGGTTGATCCCATCGGCACACTGGGTTTACCTTAATGGTGGATGGGACCAAGAAATTGTTAAGGTTAGTTCATGGTATGAAGTAGGAATATATAAAATACCACAGCATGTAATGCTCCTTGATTACAGTGGAGACTACATTTCAGCATCAAAATATTCACAAACCTTTATATATCTTAAGGTAGGCCAATAGACCTCTTTACCTTCATATGCAAATTGCCCATTTCATACCACATGACATTCCCTTGAGAAATGTTCTTTTGTTAAAATATTTACACATGAAAGAATCAACTCCCAAGATTGGCATCACATGGTCTGAAATAGGCACAACAAACAACAAAGGTAAAGAGGTCTATTGCTAGCCTAGCCATGTGTTCATAACAAGGTTCCCTCATCTTTACTTACTGAATATTATATTATTTTCTCATCAGCTGTTTATTCCCAGGGTCATCGTACAGTATATTCTAGGAGTTTTAGCACTTTCATTCTATGCATTCAAATTTCCTGAAAGATACTTTCCAGGTCAGTAATAAACTATTGAATTCAAGTATTTTAAGCTACACTGTTTTAGTGATCAGCATCACAGATGGTTGGGTTTTTGGCTGCCATAGAACAAAAATCTACTAGCTCAGAACATTGAAAATTTGATTGACAGATTGAAGCCAAAAAACCAAATGACATGAATTATAGAAAGTCACCTGGGCTGCATAATTATGAAAATTTGTATAATGACAGGATTGTTAGCCAACTCCCAACATAAGCCCTGCAGATTTTGTATGGTCCCAACCCTTTGACCTGTCCAGCATGGGTGAACCTACCAGGAAACTATTCGTCCCTCTGCATAGCCTGCATGCATCCGAAGGGTTTGCATTCATAATAGCTGGACGTGATGACCAGACACATCAGACTTATCAAAATGTGTTTGATTAGTCATTATGTGACCAGTCAAGAGAACTAGTCAAAGAGGTGTTGACTGGACAAATGGCAGTTTTGGCTGGACATGGTCCATTGACTGGTCATTATTTTTAGCCCTGCACTAAAGAGCAAGTATATTTAAAACATTTTTGAACTTACAGATACTTCTATTTTTGTGTTACAGGAAAGCTGAACTATCTAGGATCAAGTCATCAGTGGTGGCATCTTTTAGTAGTTGTTGCATTTTGTTGGTGGCATCATTCGTGTATAATTTATATGGAATATTTGAAGCAACATGAATGTGAAGCTACTGTAGGCACAGGATTATTATGACCAATGTAAGATGTAGGTGATATTAGTTAGACATAATTCTATATTATAGAGGAAACAATCAAACAGCAATCCAACAAAACCAAGTGACAAAGGGACTGCAACCAGCAGGAAAGTCTACCCATACAACAAAGTGTTGTGAAACTTTAGTGTCTATATATCTTTATTATTTATTTTTTTGATTAGACTTGATCACGTATAATAAAGAACCAAGGTCAAAGGTGAATAGCAAAAAATATTAAATTAGATTTTTCTAAAGTGTACATTATATAATAATTATATAATTATTATCATCGTTATTAAAAAATATATTAATAAATCTATGATAATACAAAAAATATTTGGGAATTATTTATCATTAATAAAATATCTTTCAAGCAATTTGAAGAATCATATTCAATTGTCATTTTTCAGATTATATTATTGATATCAAAATATAATTTTACGAATATATCCCAAAATTGCTCCACTTGCAAATAGTACCATGGTTAAATTATATTAGAGGCATTTGGTGATATTTCTTTCATGTGACATCAAAGCAGCTCAATTTCGAGGCCAAAACAAAAGAATTTCAATCTCCTGAGAATTGGAGCCTATTGTTTTGTCCACAAATTTTGAGCTGCATTCTGACGTGTTGCAAGGGGACTATTCTAAAACGAATTGCCCAAATGATTATTCATTCGAGGAAAGAGTTCTTAAAGTACTCAAAACGTTTCTCCGTCCATGTAAATGTCTACCCAATCGTTCACTCAAGGACAAAGGAACAAAAACATCTTCCAACGGAGACTCGTTTTCCCTGTCTTCAGTTTTTTTCAATGACTTTGGAGTAAGTATTTTTTCAGTTTTTTCTATTGATATGCAAACCCGGTCTTGTTTGTGAGTGGATGGATGAAGCTTTGTTACTTGTCTGACGTTATCAGAGTCGGGTTGGCTTAATTTTAGTTGACTAGATTTTGAGTTCTGCATCTTTAGTGATTCATGTTTCGCACCATTGGTTTCAGTGCACTTAGGATGAGTTCCATTTTCTAGGTGAATTATATCGTTGGAAAGACCAGAAATCATATTTTTCACAAGCTGACTTGATGAAATCTTGCCTCCCTTTTTCTGTGACTCTTGTTGCCTTTTAGCATGTTTGGTTACAGTAGATTTTAAATAAGATAGATTGTCTGGTTGGATGGCCATATCGTTGTCAAGGTGAGGAAGCTTTGTCTTCATGGTTTTAGTGGATGATATCTTGCTTTCTTTCTTCTCTTGCTTTTTGATATTATTTGGTTTTGTTTCTTGCACATCCTCATCACCACAGCCACCACTATGATCCTCATCATTAGAAAGAGCAGCAGCGATGCCACTATGTCCACTGTCAACGAACCATGAGTCATCATTACCACCACAACCACTGTCAAGGTACCATGAATCATCACGACCATCACCAGAAGCAGCAGCAGCAACACTACCACCACCAGAAGCAGCAGCAGCAGCAACACTACCACCACCAGAAGCAGAAGCAGCAACACTACCACCACCAGAAGCAGTAGCAGCAACACTACCACCACCACCAGAAGCAGCAGCAGCACCAACACTACCACCACCACCACAAGAAGCAGTAGCAGCAACATTATCACCACCAGAAGCAGCAGAAGCAACACTACCACCACCACCACCATAAGCAGCAACAGCAACACTACAACCACCACCACCACCAGAAGCAGCAGCAGCAGCAACACTACCACCACCACAAGCAGTAACAGCAACACTACAACCACCACCACCACCAGAAACAGCAGCAGCAACACTACCAGCATAACCACTGTCAAGGTACCATGAATCATCACGACCATCACTAGAAGCAGCAGCAGCAGCAACACTACAACCAACAGAAGCAGCAGCAGCAACACTACAACCAACAGAAGCAGCAGCAGCAACACTATCACCACCACCATTTCCACTTCCAATGTACCATGAATCATCATTATCATCACTAGAATCACTAGAAAAATAGACCCTCTGCATGACTTTTGTTTTCCGGTTCAAAGGAATCTTTTTGCCACGATGTAGCTGCCTTTCTTGATCCTTTGTCACCATTGTTGCACTTGCTCTGTCTGTACATGACGAAGAGACGGCTGATGAACCACATTGAACGTCTAATGAAGAAGCACTCCGTTCAAAGTAACTGTTATTTACTGGTTCTGTCTTTATTTCCATTGATTTCCTTACACCATCATCCTTCGCTTTTCCCGTGGCCATCTGGCTACGATAACCATCTTTAGAACATACAATTCCCCTATCCAAAGGCATTATTCCTGGTTCTCTTTTTTCTTCTTTTCCATTCAATGCACCATCAGCCTTTGTTTTTTCCAAAGGGTGTTTTTTGTGCTTGATTTCAACGCACAACCTCGCCCTCTCTAAAGCCGTCATTTTAACATCAGATTCTACATGTTTACTCGTTTTTGCATCGTATTTTCTGGTGCTAGAACCTCCCAAAGCAGGTCTCTCCAAATGTGGTAACTTTTCTCGTTCTTTCAGGCAAGTGTTTTCTTTGCTTCGTGATTTATTCCAAACATCATGCTCTTCCTCGTCTTCACTAGATTCAATTAAAACAACTTGTATTCCTTCGTCTATGTTGTCTTTTTCGTTGCTTTTCTTTATACTTTTAGTATCTACTGAATCAACATAGTCAGGAATGTCCATCTCCACGTTCGTTCCTCTCTTACCATTCTGATTACCGATTTTATAATCATTGCTGTTGATGTTTTTAAAACATTGTTCTTCGAGTCTCTGCGCAAGAGGAGCCACAAACTCACAGAAAAAGGAATCCGACATTTCATCTTCGGAAGATGCATCAGTCGAATCTAAAAGGTTTTCCACTTTCTCAGCTTTCACTTTCAAATTTTCTTTGCACTTCAAAGTTTTCTTTCCAATTTGGACTATTGAAGCCAAATTATTTTTTTGCGCATAATTTGCTCCATCACTATGTTGTTTCTTATCTTCTTCTTCA
Organism: Anthopleura sola; assembly: GCA_023349425.1. Lineage (NCBI taxonomy): Eukaryota > Metazoa > Cnidaria > Anthozoa > Actiniaria > Actiniidae > Anthopleura > Anthopleura sola. The sequence continues at coordinate 5,930 of JALHLI010000262.1, forward strand.
TTAGACTGTCGTGGGTCTCGACCTTTTGGTTCTTCCTGTGAACCATTTACGATATTTTCATCATCGTGTGATGAGTTACCTGCCTGTTTGCTCTGCCATTCTGTCTCTGTCATTTCGTCGTCGGAAAAGACTGTCTGTTTACCATGATTTAGCTTTAAATGGCTCGTTGAATCTCGAACAGAGTTATTCTCTACAACTAGCGACAAGGTATCAAAATTACTGCAAAGTTCTTCCACTTCATTGCCTTTGCCATCTGGCAAGTCTTCTGAATGATGCTTTGCCTTCCTTTTAACTAAAGAAATTAAAAATGAATGAATGAAATTATGAATTCAATAGAAATGAACTATTCTTTACGATTCTGAACAATTTTTTTCCAACTTCCATCGATTTTTCGTTTTCCGATGCAACGCAAAAAAAAGACAATTACATACCTTTCTTCTTGCTCTTTTTCTCATCTTGCAATATTTCAAATTCCTCTACAAGAACAGGGTAGACTTGTCCGAACAGCTGAAACACCAATGCCAGGGGAAAAAAACACGTTAAAAAAATCAGCCAATGTGTCTGACTACTTGCAGTCAGTGGCTAATAGAGCGGTTTTCGTATGAGTACTGACTTACAGCAAGTACATACACAGACAACTCTAGTGTAACACTTGTTTGCCTGTACGAGTCAAGTGATCTCTGGTTTTATCTTCACTAGGAACACATAAAGGCTTGGAAATACGAGCAACAAAACTATATCTGTCGCGCAACATTGTTACGTTGCAAGTTGCGCGCAACAAATTTTCATTGTTGCAGAGTGTGGAATGAGCTTCTGCAACAAAGTTGCGCGGGGTGGACACACGAGTAACATTCGCTCTCTGCAGCTTTCAACGCAACGTTGTTACACAACAAGTTGCACGATTCCGTTGCTCGTATTTCCGTGCATTAAGGAGGAAAAAGGAAAATTTGCGTAGAAATTCTTAGGATAGTAGAGAAGTTAATTTAAATCCCATATTCCCATCAAATAAGTATAATACTGCATTCTCACCGATCTAGTTTCTATGGTAACAAAGGTTGATTGACAGGCATCTCCAATGTCATCATTCTTCCAAAGAACTTCATAACATTCGATCCTGTTCTGAACTCTGGCCTTGACAATCCTGCAAGTAATATATTGTGCTTTAATTTTTTTTCAATAAATGAATAAATAAATTGTTGTCGTTTCTGTTGCTATCATTATTCTTTACTCCGAAGATGACTTCCTCTAGATCTCAGGTTGTGAAAACGTCAGTCACCACCAAGAAGTCTTTCTCAAGACTACACTCACCTGGCCAATAACGACAACTCACACTCGACTATTTTTTTTCAATCATTGGTAACAATTTCTGGATATGTCATTGCTACTGCTGCTGCTGTTGTTGTTTTTTTTTTATTTACCTTTCAGGAGTAACAATACTTCCTTTGTTGGTGTGTTTAACAGACACCCCTTTTTCCATTTGCCAGTGGGTCACGAGAGGTAGAATCTACAAAACACATGCAGCAGCCAGATGTTTATATGAATTATTTAGTTAAAGCAAAAACAAATGCTTGCAATACTAGGTTGTCGTTTATGAAGTTTTTTCCAGCCAAAAACCCTGGAAAAAGTTGGACTGTTTTCTAGAACCACACAAGAGGATCGTTTGCAAAGATGTGTCCAGCCAAAAACCCTGGAAAAAAGTTCGCCACTTTCCTAGAACCACACAAGAGGGTCGTTTGCGAGGATTTTAACAGCCAAAAACCCTGGAAAAAAGTTGGAGTTTTCTGTAGTTCCATTCTAAAGGGTCGTTTACAAATATTTCTTTCAGCCAAAAACCCTGGGGGAAAATGGGACACTTTCCTAGACCAATACAAGAGAGTCGTTTGCAATGTCATAATTTGCTTAAATCATGACCAAAGGAGTATAACTAGTAATACAAGACCTTTTCTGTGGTGTAGTCTTCAGGCCATTCCAAATAATTCCAACAAAACTCCTACAAATAAAGAAACATCACAAATGAAGGTTTTTGGTGACAAAAATGGTCCAAAGATATGACTTACAATTAAAGGTAGAATAATGGGAGAAAGTGTTGACCTGTTTTTACCTGTAGTTCTTTAAGATTAGGACACTTATAACCCTTTGGAACTATTAGGTGCTGTGTCTTCAGTTTAGGACACATAAATTCATCTATGACCTGTAGATTTATACAAAAATTAAAGAAAACACTCAGTAAAATATATTAAGCTCATTGTAATCTCCTATATTTTTAATTGGCAAGTTGCATATCGCAGCCATGTACGTGGTATTTAACAACAGATTTTCCATTAATTTTGTTAATTCCCAACATGGCTGCCATGGTTTTGTCTCTTACTACAAAAAGTTTGACTCACAGCTTGGTTGGGGAATCCAGCAACTTTTGAAGCTTTTCTGGAAAAAAAAAGAAAAATGCAAAAAATGGATAGTCAAATTGAGAAAACCGTGTAGACTTAGTTTATAGAAACTGAATACATATCTTTTTTATTGAAACAAGAATATCCTGTAACACTCCCATGCACTTACTGTTTGACAGTCTTTTCAATTTTTGACATATCATCTTCACATATTTCAAAGTTGCTCCAGTCCTGAAACCTGAGAAAAAAAACATTGTATGAAATAGTTTTACCTTCGTTGGATATAATAATTTCCCATTTCAGACCATGTGTCATTCATTTCAGTTGAGAATAAGATACTTGTTTGAGTTGTATCCATAATATTCATGTGTCTATCAAATAGCCTAGACAGTACTTGAGCTCTGATTGGTTAAGGACTGTGCTGTATTAGTGATCAGAGCACAGTTACTGATGCCAACCGCACACACACAGCCAGATTTGAAAAGAAGTGTAAGAAAAAAGCTACAACAGATTTATTTTCTGCATAACATTTTGTGCATCTCTTCACTCTTCTTTCAGGATTGCATATTTTCCTGCTTGCTGTATTACTTAACAGAGCATAGAAAAAGCTGTTTAAATTGTTACTCCCAGTTCTCACTAGCAACACAAGCCAATGCAAGCAGACACAACCCCATAGTGCATGTTCTTACTATTGAAAGAAGTGACAAACACAATTGCAAGCGAATGGAAGATTCTAATGTTCTTGCAGTGGCTTCTGCTTGTGTTCATGCTAGTGCCGGCTTGTGTCACTAGTGAGAACCAGGCACCATCACAACACAGGGTCACCACATATAGTATACTGTCTGTTACCTCTGAAGTAGGTTAACACCTTGCAAGGCTTGCACAAGCTTCAATCCCATCTCTTTACCAACACCTGGTACTCCTTGAGGAAGATAGTCACAGCCAAGAAGAATAGCAAGACTGACAAGCATTTCTCTATTTAGACCTATAATTATGAAAAACAACAATTACTGCATACTTTGCATTGGTCAGGAGACTGCATTTTCCATGGGAGTTCACAGGAAATTTTACTTTGTTGATGTACAATATCAAGTGCAATATTTTCATATTGTTTTCAGCTACATTCATGTACTAGTGATTGTCCATGATTTAGGAGGATACAGATAGAGATAAAGATTATATGGTTTACTACAAATTATTTTACAGGAGTGGACCAAAAAACAATTCTACTTGCTTAATACCAAGTCCAGCAATCAAACCCTGATTGCATTGGTGAGACGTAGGTGCTTTCTCACCACCGTACCCATGTTTCTGTGGTGTTTGGTGGCAATATTACCCTGTAATATGTGATAACTGCACTAGTATTTTCTAGCATACACACAAGCTGGGCTATTAGGCAAAAACACCACAATGTTGTATAATATTGCTGAATATACAATTACAGCTTTCCTGCATGCTGATTGGCTGTATTCATTAGGTGTGTTTTAAAGTTTTTAGATCAAGACATAAAGTATTTATTGTAAGTTTAACCTACAAATTTTGTCTTCAACATCATCCATGCAGTAAGAGTCCATCGTGCACTCCTGAAAAAAAAAATGAAAAATATTTAATGAATTTAGTAAAGACTGCATCAAGTACAAAGTAGCTTTATTACATGTGACTATTTCCTCATGTGGCCTTCCTATGCAATCATATTATATCATTTAAATCTTGTATGGCTGGCCTTGGCTTTGTTATGAAGGTAATGAAGGTGGATGTCAAAGATACATGATACCTTGCTACTAATGCACAAGTCCTTGTAAACAGTTCTTGCTCCATACAGAAATGCATCCCCGTCATTTGTAATGCATCCATCCACAATCTATAATGACATTAATCAAATAAACAAGTGAATATTCTAAGAATGACATTTGACCATGGACTCAATAAAGACCCTTGCAGCACGTGGGAATGCAGCTTAATTGGAGAAATGGTAATTGATAAGCTGAATGACAAAGATTTCTTACCCCCTTAGCATCCATCCAAGCACAGAGTGCCTCAGCTTCACCAGCACTTTCTACATAGGGTATTCCAAGTAATTTAAGTAAAGTTGTACACTGGAATCAAATGTTGAGTTTAAAATTATGGCTTTATTACCACTATGTGAAGTTTTGCAAACTAGAAAATAAATTTGAAAGGTATTTTTAAAACCAGCATTCATAGAATTCACTTCTGGTCTCATCACAGCACAGGCCTGAAGGGGGAGGGGAGGGAGTGGTAACAATGAAATGAGAAAGAAAGATATAGGAGGGGGGCTCATGGGTTTGTCGCTTCTTTGAGCCACACCTGGTGACAGGCAGGCCTGCATCTGGAATTTTTCCCAGCTGATCAAAATTAATGATATTTTTTAAATATTGACCATAATGGACAGCAGTCTTAAGTCACAAACACATGATGCGAAGTTGCCTGCAACTTTGCTTGCAATGGGTTTTTAGAGTGATGTCACACATTGTGACTTTTCTTGCAACGTCACATGAAATGGGCTAGGCGCATTTACTTCTATGTTTACAAAGCTAATAAAATCAAAATCATCACCTTTCATTGGGAATAATATCTGCTCTAAAATGGGAAAACATTGCACCTAATTTGAGAGGCCTGAATTTATAGCCAGCCAGGGACAGGGAAAAGATGGATAGATAATGTTAAAATGCTTAAAATTATGATAAAAAAATAATACACTCCCATAATAGGGTAAATAATTTACTTATGACATATATTATAGCACACATAACTCACCTCGTTTACCCAGATCCTAAAATTCGATCGTCCGACTTTCTTCCTCTGTCCTGTAGCCACCCCCCTCCCCCTTCCTCTACCTCGTCCTCTACCACATTCCCCATAAGCACGGCGAGCTTCATTCCGCTTCACGATAGCTTCCCACTTCACTTCAGGCGCATCACCGTCAACCACAAACACCAACTTCACCCCAACTCGAGTTAAATTCCACACGCGAAAGAATAGATTCCTTAGATGAGGTTTAAGAACATTGGCTTTGAGTCCCTTTGAGCCTTGTGCTTCACAGATCCATCCACTTAGATCCACACATAACGTCTTTCCTTTTAGCGATGCCAAGTCTCCTTGACGTTTAACTGGCTCTAGAATATTCCACAGTTGTGTGACTCCCATAGTAGCTGTACTTAAGCCATCATCATTATCTTTTAAACGTGATTTTTCGAAGAAAATCAAAGAAGTATTTCGTCGTACGAAGAACGAAAATATAGAATTTTGATTTTGGGCGCGTGGAACCCAGTCCCTCCACGGTTTGCTACGCGTGATGCATCATGGGTAGTCTATTTTTGTCTAAAATTTATAATTTTTTTAAAATCACTATATTTTTGGAAAATTAAAAAGTCATTATGAAGTGCTTTAGAAATATTCTTACATCTTTCAATGTCTGGAGGTATGGTCCAAAAATAAGCTCAATAAATATAAAAATTATCTAACTAACTGAGGAATAAGAAGAAACTAAACGGACTGCCACTTACAACAACACAACAATAAAATTTTATTTACAACCTTGATTGTTACAATATCGATCTTCAGAATTTTTTTTTTTTTTTTTTTTACCTTAGAAATTAGTTGCAAGCTAATTGCAATAATCTTGGGGCTAATCTAGGTAATTATCTATATACAGTATTGACTATGAGTGGTCGGGATAAATAGGATGAAAAGAGAAAGGAAAAAATATAAGCAATCATAATAAGAAGTATTATTATACATTTTACTCACTATCTCGCTTCTGATTGGCCAAGAGCCCTCAGCCAATCCCTGATATCGTGTGAACTCGACATGATAAATGTATTATCTGTAGGTTTTACCTACAGATAATACATTTATCATGTCGAGTTCAAAGTTCACAATTATGAAAATGGAAATACGTTTGCTATTTTTTTCCAAAGCAGAATTAAATCTTTATACTTAGTTTACAAAATGTATAATAAAACAATCATTGAATTCGCTTTTCGCATAATATCGTAAATATCAAGACCTCGACCGTTTTATCCGCCTCACTACGGCCTCGGCAGATAACACGGCCTTGATCTTGATAATTTACGATATCATGCTCAACCTCATCCAATAATTGTTTATTATCCTAAAGCATCATAAAACTATTGGGCTGTTAGTGACAACATTTAATGAGAACTTCAAGAGAGAAAATTAATTAATCACGTTTAAAACAACTGATCACTTTTGGTGAATGCATGACGCAACTGTTTTCGAAGAGTGTATAACTGTTACTCGCGGCTTTTTAGAATACACCTATTTCAATAAAGGTAGTCGCAACCGAAAGCAACAAGCAACAGCACCCTGTTAGTATAACTTTGAAAAACTTACGGCACGGACCACGCCTTTTCGTGACCGTGTCTCTGCCTACCCATGTATGAAAGCCATCGAAATCAGTTCGATGCTGTGTCCGCGTCGTTCCGTAACTGTGCCGCGTGCCGTGACTTTTCTTTTCAAATAAATAAATTTGGAGGGGCTAATCATCCTTGCTTGCAGCTGAAGAGCTGAATTACGAAGGACGCAGCTCAACGTGGCCGAGTCGAAGGTATACAAAGGCGCCTCGGGCAGCCGCCATACGACTCATGTCTGACCACGGAGCACATCTCAGATCGAATTAGGGTTGGTTTTTAGGGAGGGAAGAAAACCGGAGAACCCGGAGAAAAACCCTCGAAGCAAGAGAGAGAACCAACAAATTAAAATTCACGCTCATACAAAATCTGTATGGCCTAATGCCCTAAGGGAGAGCGAAGCTTGACGAATACTTATTTAACACTTTATAAAAGTGAGTTTCCTGTAAATTTTAAAACATCACTGTGCTGCGCATCTGATGTTTAAAACAGATGCATTCCCATGGCCTCCACCACCTCAAAATCTTCATGTCGTAGTTCAGGAGAGTCTTGTAAGGCCAGGAATATGTCTGATACAACTACCTCGATCTTGGCATTGGACTTGAGGTTGACAGTAACAACATGTGGAAGACTGAAGGAAGAAACAAGTCACTATTACTAAGGAGAAAACGTGGTAGAGGCTGGGGATATCTAAGATAACTAGGTTTAGAAAAACCTACTAATGGTCTATCACCAATCGAGCCCTGTGATTGGCTGAGCTACTAGGGGTCTATTAGTGATAGACCTCTAGTAGTGAAAAGCGCCGGTTTTGAAAACCAAAAAATATATATTTAAAGCAAAATCCAAAACCTTTTTGCATCTTTTTATTGGACCGATTAGTAGGTTTTTACTAAAACAATTAGACCTCTCGTCCTCATGGCCTACGAGTCAATAGCCCATTCGGCCTTCGGCCTCATGGACTATTGACTCGTAGACCATTCGGACTCAAGGACTAATTCTTAAGTATCCAGGAGTTTCAAAAGGGGATGCGGAAATCCCAAAAGCCGCCATTTTGTTTGTCCCCTCCGAAACGCCGAAGCATACACATTATTATTCCGTCCTTGTGTGAGATACATAGCCAGAGGCGTACCTTCCTTTACGCAAATACACCCGTGCGTACTTGTGATTTGCTTTTCTCCCAGTAAGTATTTGAAGCGAATGTCCTATTTTGCCGGATTCACACATATATATACTGACCACCCGTATGCATTTGCCAAAATGTTCTAGCTACGCCCCTACTAGCAACGATACTGGGCCTGATCTGCATAAGATTTACTGCATGGAGTGTCTAGCGCTGCGCATCATCCCCTTGCTTCCCAAATTTTAAGTAGTTACATCAAGAAGACAGCATTTAAAAAACTTCACCAATCCCTCTCACCTTCTCTGCCCTCGACTGATCAGTGTTCATGAGTCAGAGGGAGAATGGGATAATCTACTGCTATTAATTATACTGGCGCGCATTTATCAGAACGCTCACCTCATCACTTTCATTGCAGACTCAGCAGTCAGTTCCCTTGTACCGTTGCAGTATTTGTTGTAGAAGTCCTTGTGTTCTTCTGGGATATCTGTCCGTGGTTTTGCCGCGCTTTTAGCTACTGTGTTTAACCAATAGAAATTCAGGGCTTCCAGAGCTTCTGCTTCGTCCCTATCTACCTCTTCTACGAATATTAAAATAGTAAGTGGATTAGTTTAGGATGGCTGAGAAAGGGTTGGGGACTGTGAATACCTGAATACATTTGAATAATGGTCCAAGGTGTTAAAAAAAAGTCTTTATCATTGCAAGCTCACCGGCACGGCTACCTTTCATGATGGCGCAGGGAACTTTGAAAGGGACTATTGTGATAAATAGTGAATATACTTACCTCCAAGGAAATCGTACAGGAACGAATCTCGTGGACCTGTAAACAAACAACACGTTAGATAACCATGGCAACCACATGATAAAATAAGTTATAATTCAAGTACTTGTACTTCTGAAGAATGACAATACTTCACCTTTGCTGCCAACAGAGATGTTTCGCTTTCCCTCGATCGTCGCCCAAAGGTGCTCGATTTCCTTAATCTCATCTTTCAGCGAACCTACGAATAGAAACGTCCTTAACAACAAAGCAATCTAAAGGCACAGACACACGGTGCAACATTGCGCGCAGGCAATATTGCAGGCAATGTTGCTGACGTTGGATCGTTTTCTACTTCAGCTACATTACATGCAACAGATTGCGTCGTGTGACATGGCTTGCAACATCGATTATCTGCAATATTGCGCATATTGCGCTGTTGTGGTTGCTAATTGCGCGCAATTCTACACCGTGCATCTCTAGAGCTTAAGAGCTTCTTCTGCACTCGAAAAGTCATATAAACATCTAAGTTTACAAGTTTTTACGAGTTTAATTATATTTTATGCTACTTCTTTATTTCATGGATAAATAAATAGATGCAAGACAATTAATATAAATTATGTGTTAAGATACCGGTAGAGTTTTAGGATTAATCAGAAGGTACCCTTGAGAAACAAGCGTACAGTTTCTGCACAATAGACTTATTTAGCATCAGGACGCAAACGTCAAATAAGACGCCGCAAGAGCTTTTTTTCGTGCGCACGCCGTCCTCAACAGGACGCGATTTGTAGCATTTTCACGTCCTGTTGAGGACGTAAACCTCGTTGAGGACGGCGCGCGCACGAAAAAAAGCTCTTGCGGCGTCTTATTTGACGTTTGCGTCCAATTTGAAGTCCAATATTGATCGCGCACGTACCTGGGGCATCGTCTTTTCTCTTTGAGTCGGAAGGTTCCTTATCGTCTTGAGCATCTGTGATAGCTTCCGCAATGATGATCTCAATGTTCTTTTCGTTCTGTTCAGAAGATTCTCTCTCGGTCCTTTCATTCAAGGGCTTCTCTTCTCGTGGTTTTATAGAAACACTTACTGTATCAGATACTATTTTATCGATTTCTGCTGATGATACAAGCTTCTGGGCAGCATAAGAGGCTGAATCTAATTTCTAAAAGAAACCATATGAGACATCAAAACTATGGTCTCAAAGAGTGACCCAATTTTTTTTGATTTGGGTGAGTGAATACCCCCCCCCCTCTCTCTCTCTCTCTCTCTCTCTCTCTCTCTCTCTCTCTCTCTCTCTCTCTCTCTCTCTCTCTCTCTCTCTCTCTCTCTCTCTCTCTCTCTCTCTCTTTCTCTGGCAGAAATTTTATTCCTGAGGTAGTGATTTTTTTTGAAGATTTTTAAAATCCGATCGACTGACCTCTTTTGTACTTCTAGAATTGCCGCGTTCATTATCAGTAGTCGGGGGACTGGTACGCTCTCTTATTTTCTTTTCTATGGGTTTTTTGCTGACGCGAGCCTTGTCTTCGTTCTCATCGTTGCTACTAGCAGTTTCCTGATAAATTAAAACAAAAAATATATCAGGTAGAAAATATTACACAACAGCTAATTTTGAATACAGCTATTTCAAAACAGATTGAAGGGACGAAAGGCAAATGGCGATCGGTGATAGACCCCTTGCACGTGACGTCAAAGAACTGAGCTCAATTTGGAGGAGACAACGAAAGAATTTCAATCTCCTGAGAATTGGAACCCAAGGGATCTATGTATTAATATCACGATATAATAGAAATAAAGATTCATGAAGCCTTAATGATAAAATCGCGATCCTCTATGTTCAGTCATAAATACGTACATAACTTGATGTGAGCGCTGTGCCCGGGATTGAACCTATGAGCAAATACACCCCGCAGACTGATACTCAACTTTAGGTAATCAAGATTGCTTGTTAAGATTCCATGACTTCTTCTTACCTCATGGCTGCTGTAGCGTCTCTTAGACGCACAGGCCTCGCATGTCTTCGGTTTCATTGTGTTGGTCAGAGAAGTCTGTAACCGTAGCTTTACGGCAGAAGGAGTTGATCCCGTTTCTAAAACTGAATTCAAAAAACAGTCAATGACATTTCAACCTTTTATTCGATCCGAAGGTGACCTGGGAAGGTCCTAGAAAGGTTATTGGAAAGGAACTTAGAAGTTATTCTGAGTACCGGAAAAACGGAAAACCCAAAGGAGGGACGTAACAAATTTATTTATAACTTTACTCGCCGCTGTCCAAGGTTAAAACCCATCCTCCAAGAATAGTCTAAAGCGGTGAAAGGCGACGCACTTAGCAGCACACACCGCCCGTGCTTTACGATCTTTTTAAAACACTCGAAGTAAAGAAGAGAACTAACAAACAACTCAGTCTAATCACATGAACGCAGTAGTGAAAAGCGACACACTTAGCAGCACACACCGCCCGTGCTTTACGATCTTTTTAAAACACTCGAAGTAAAGAAGAGAACAAACAAACAACTCAGTCTAATCACATGCATAACAGTCTACTCCATGACCGCAGTAGTGAGAAGCGACGCACTTAGCAGCACACACCGCCCGTGCTTTACGATCTTTTTAAAAACACTCAAAGTAAAGAAGAGAACTAACAAACAACTCAGTCTAATCACATGCATAACAGTCTACTCCATGACCACAGTAATTAAAAGCGACGCACTTAGCAGCACACACCGCCCGTGCTTTACGATCTTTTTAAAAACCCCGAAGTAAAGAAGAGAACAAACAACTCAGTCTAATCACATGCATAACAGTCTACTCCATGACCGCAGTAATGAAAAGCGACGCACTTAGCAGCACACACCGCCCGTGCTTTACGATCTTTTTAAAAACCCCGAAGTAAAGAAGAGAACAAACAACTCAGTCTAATCACATGTATAACAGTCTACTCCATGACCGCAGCAATGAAAAGCGACGCACTTAGCAGCACACACCGCCCGTGCTTCCCGTATATTGACAAAGACGTGGAACCGATACAATGTGGAGTGTTTAAGAAAATAGGTTCGATATAAAACACTTAGATATCGCTATATCGTGGGATTGTTTTATGAGACATATTTCCAAGATGGCGTCTATTTCGTCGCCTATAACAGTCCTACAACGCACTGTACGGCCAACTCGACCCACTTTTTCCTCGATTTCACGGAGAAAAGAAAGTACACTACCACTTCACAGGGGTTTTACATTAATTCTGATTTCAGTAAAAACATATACTCATTCGAAAATTTCCTATTCCTCTTAAAGCCTTGATATTTTTTTCTCCCAAAAAATTGTTTGCGTCCGCGCATTTGCGATTTGAACTTGAAAGGTAGCGCGCCGTGATTATCCCATCGAGCCACCTTAACACGATTTATTATTTATTGCTATAACAGTCCTACAGTTCAATATACGGCCAACTCGACCTACTTTTTCCTCGAAGAAAGAAACACTATTTTATATTCTAATTTCAGTAAAAACATACTCATTCGAAAATTTCATCTTTTTCTTAAAGCCTTGAAATTTTTTCTCCCAAAAAGCTGTTTGCGTCCGCGCATTTGCGATTTGAACTTGAAAGATAGCGCACCGTGATTATCCCATCGACCCACCTTAACACGATCTATCATTTATTGTTCTGTTCGAAGGAGAAATTTTAGACGCACCAATCTCGCGTCAAAGTCATTTTGAAATTTCAAAGCTCGCCAATGTTTGCTTATTATTTGTCATTTCTTAACGACAATCAGAAACCACAACACAGAAAAATTAGTTGTAGGACTAAAAACATTTCGTCGTCGAGTCAGTTTACAAAATTAGGAGTATTTTTGCCTTATAATTGCTTACAAATTATTTACTTATTACAAATTATTGTGGCAGTATAAATAAGACCCATATCTGACTTTTTCTTCACTGGACTCTGAAGATGACTTCCGCACAGGTTGTCGAAATGTCAGTCACATCAAACAGTCCTTCTCAGGACTACATCCACCCGGATGATCATTATACAAATATTGTCTCTTAGAGAAATATTGTTACTTCGAAAAATATAAATTATTCACTGCTATTTCACTGAACAAACAATACGAAAAATGTAATAATTGATAATTTTATAGCCCGATTACTGATCGATCGTTAGGAGTCCGCAACGTATTGCTCTTTTCCCGGCCAATGACGCATGGTCTTCGGATATTAGGTCATTTTTTTCAACTGCAAGGATATAAGAGTTCAGTCGAACATGCATATCATTTGAATACATACCGATTTTTTCGGGCACAATTTTGCGGCGTTAGAGCTATCTTATTCGGTCCCTGACATGTAGTCGAAATGATTTTTTCACCACCGATACGACAAACATTATCAGTGAGTTATGTATGATCGGTCTATCTTTCTGTGATATAACACACACTGGGATTGGTCTATAGCTAACAGCTGACAAGTTCTATATATAAAATAGAGATATCGCGCGTTATGATTCGTCGATCGGTGAGGTGACGTTACCTTGGCAACCTGATAATGACGTCAAGTACTAAAAAAAGGATTCGTCTCGCAACGAGTAATCAACCTTTGGACAGATCGATTTTGTGAGTTAATCGTTTTAGAAACCTGATAAAAATTTAGCAGAAAAGCAAAATTTGATGGCGTATATCAGATAAAGAGAGAGATACTTCTCGATACCGCGCGCGCCATGTGAATTCCCGGTTGGGCTATTTTTAGTAAAGTTTTTAATTTTGATGGTGCCGGACGTGTGTGCACGAGCTCAAGAACAAAAATAAAGCTCTAAAATAAAGCCGGTGACCCCCATTTTTCTTTGCCTTAAAATT
>JALHLI010000263.1:0-19111 GCA_023349425.1 Anthopleura sola
GGAAGGAGAAGGAGGCAAAATTGACATGATTAGAGCAGGGTGTTTCAAGGACATAGATTTTTGTTTGATGCTCCACCCTGCACCATTTAATGTAGCATTTTACAAGTGTCAAACATTGAGTCAGGTGAAAGTTACATATCATGGAAAGTCTGCACATGCCGTGGGTGCACCACACAAAGGTATCAATGCATTGGATGCTGCAGTCACTGCTTACAACAACATCAGTGTTCTTCGTCAACAGATCAAGCCAACATGGTCTGTACATGGGATTTTTACTGATGCAGGCAAGAAACCCAGTGTGATTCCAGATCGAGCAGAACTCCAGTACTTTGTCCGCACAACTACAAACAGAGATGCTGATAATTTCAAAACTAAAATCCAAGCTTGTTTTGAAGGAGCTGCATTGGCTACTGGCTGCACTGTTGACATCAAATGGCTTCCTAATTCCTTTGCTGCCATAGAAACCAACAGTGTACTGGCAAATCTTTACCAGAAGCATGCAGAATCTTTAGGAGAAACCTTCACGAGCCGGGAAGAGCAAGAATCAATTATAGATGGATCTACTGACATGGGGAATGTAACATTAGAGGTGCCAGGAATCCACCCTCTTTATTGTATAGAAGCAGGGATACCTTACCATTCTCATGAGTTCCGAGTGAGTGCAGGAACCCAGGTAGCACACGAGAAAACACTAAAGGCTGCTAAGGCCATTGCAAGAACAGCCTTGGATGTGTTGTGTAACCCTCAGCTGCTGGAAGATGCCAGGAAGGAGTTTAACACCATGAAACAAAACTATGAATAAGATTCAGGTACTCTTTATAAATATAACTGAATAAGGCTTATGTAAATGGCCACGGAGCAATCCTTGAAAGTTAAAGAAAGGGGGTGTTTAAAATATGTTATAGTCCCTTTCACAGTTCCCTGTCCCATCTTAAAAGGTAGTGTTGACTTTGGATTGAAGCGAGATGAACAGTGAGCTTGCAATGATATAGACATGTGAATAATTGCCCAAGGTGTCTATCATTACCAAGGTCACCTCATATCTCTCTTCAATGCAAATACACAGCTCGTTGCCTTAAATTCAAGATGGAGTGGGAAACTGTGAAAGGGGCTATTTTGAAGACTATAACTCTGTGGGTGCATGGGTGTTTTGTTCTTATATCTATTTTTAAGGGGGACAAGAAATGAAGCGGTATAGATTAATTCATATTTTATGATTTGTTTGGTCTTTTTATTTCAATCCCATTTTCTCTTGCCTTGATCTCTACAGAGGGTCCTGAAGGAGTAAAAAATGGGAGCTGGGATTCGAATTAAAATTGGATTTTATGCACTGGGACTGGGATTTTTCAAAATCTTTAACACTAACTCTGTAACTCAGACTGAGATTTTGCATGACTGGCATTGGGATTTGGCACAATTTTGGGCTGGGACATGGGATTAGGAACTCCCTCCCCTTTCAGAACCTTCTCTACATATTTGTTCATACTTATCAAAAAAATATGAAAAATTAGATGGGAATCTTTAAGTCCTAGTTTGTTTTATAATGGTTGGTGAAATCATTTACGTTTACAAAAAGTCTAAATATGATGAAATTTATAAAATTATTTTTGGTATTTTGGAGCCCAATTTTTTTGATTTAAAAAAAAATGGTCAGAAAAGTCTTGAACCTGCGTTCTTCGTGATCTCTAGCTGATCTGAGGAATAATATTAGCCAATCAGAATTGAGAACATTTTCAAAACTGAGGTGTCATCCTTTGTAGCCCAGCAACTCGGGAAACGGTTATTTCTTTATTTTATTTTCCCACTCATTAATCAATAAGTAAATTTTTGCTGGCCTCATGACACCTCAGTCTTGCAGTGACATAATTTCTACGTTGCTATTTCAGATCAGCTGGCAACGCCCGAAATGTCTACTATAATTTCCCGTCCGCGGGGGACTGGATTTAGAAAAGACATGACATATACCCTCCCCTCCCCTCCCCTCTCATTTCTTATCTCCACATCCCAACAGACAGATTTTGGATAGAGTTCCTCGAGTTGTATTTAAATTTTGTCTTTTTATTGGGCTGTGCAGCAACAAATACCAACCGGAAGTAAAATTGATGCAAATCTTGTGACGAAACCCGGAAGTAAGAAACATTATAATATGTTGTAGATTTAAATCAAGACCGGAAGTAAAAACACGTGCCCATTCGAAGAACGTTCTATTTAACCTGGGTATTTATCTGTTGAAGCGAAAAAGGCGGTGGAAGACACTGATAAGTTATTCGACGCATTGTTTTGTCTTTACTTTGATAGTGAAGTCCACCGTCACGTTTCATTTTCTTCGAAAATTCATCCTCAATAGCGGAAGAGCGTAGCATAATTGGCTCAGGATACAAAGTTCTTTCCTTGTATTCAAGATCAAGATACCTTCTCAATGAACCAATTTCCTCGTGAGAGTTATCCAACATGTCATATATTCTATCCATTTCCTGCAGGACATGAAGATCCTGGCTTGTGTAATAAGATGTGTCTTGAAAACTCGGTGCTTTTAAGCCTCCAATAGATCCTTTCCTTCTATCTGTTTTTATAATTCTTTCCATTTCTAACATTCGACTGTTCAATAAATACCCTCCGGCACGCAGACGCTTGTGTTGAAGGCTTATCTCCGAAATTTCTTTTTCAAAAACCTGCCGCATTTCTTTCATCTTGGAGGTAAACTCATCCATCTCTTTCCTTGTGCTGAACTGCACACCGTGTGCCTCGAATGAACTCGTCGGGAAGTTCGATTTGGTGTCATCTACTGTCATCAGAAGGCGTTTTTGTATGTTGGTTCCAAGCTCTGTTCCTAAGTGAATCGCATCGTTGACCGTTGAAGAACATGAAGACGTATTTCTTCGACATAATACTGTGGTGAACTCTCTGCATGCGGACTTAATTTTAAAACAAAGCGACATTTTGAGTTCTCGGTTTTTTTAAATATTTAAATTGCTTCATATTGTCCTTTAAATTGCAACCAAACTTTCAAATTCAAATCCACTTTTCTAGTTGGAGTGCGAAGGAAGTCAGTGTTTTGAAGAGAGTAGAGCTTCCACAATTATTCTATTGTAATTTTTAGGCTTCCGTTTTCAAGTCTGCTCTGTCTCGGTAGCGGCAAGGCGCGTCGCCTCAGGAAGGCTCCAAGGAAACAACAAGCGTTTTGGCGGGACCGCCTCACTTGGCGCATGCGTAAATCTACAAGGTGTTGGTAACTGTGGTTAACCTGCCAACACTTCAGGGCATTTCTGTTTATTTTGAAAGCTCTTGGACCAATAGGAAGACTTAATTGATTGAATGGTGTATCAGGTGAAATATGGTAAGACAGCAGGTACCTGTTGGTTCTAATGACTTTGGGTCGAGACCTCGATGTCGTAAGAGTACACTAAATAACTTAAATGATCTATAATTAGAAACACGAAACTCATTTGAATGTGATATCAAGTGTCTCGCAATAACAGTGCTCATTTTCATTGACGATGCTAGCTAAAAAACACGTTTATATTTAATCTTCAAAAGTGCCATCTACATATCTTATCATTGTTCCCCGCTAGCGCCTAGTATGAGGCTTAATTCATGATAATATGAGACAAGTTTGAGATGTTCGTCGCAGCTTTGTTTCCACCCCTGGACTATAACGTGCGCCTAACTGTGTTCTCAAACAATAATGGAAATTTTGTTTCAAATCGACGTGACAGTTATGGCACGTATTTTAACTTTACCTTCGACGCCATATGTACTAATTTATGTGCATAGCTATTTAAAGTTAAGCCAGGGACGCTAATGTTTAATTTAGTACTCTTCTGCATGTATTTAAAAAAATCCGGCTTAAGATCACGATTTGCACCTTTCGACTTTTATTGGCACCATTTTTGGTTTCTACGATTTTTTTTACCTACGAGTGCTTATCATTCAATGCGCTGTTTGGAAGAGGCTAGCTACTTTTGGTTTGCGCGAATTGCGAGCTCAAGAAAAAAATTACTTTTACCAAAACTCAAGCACTCACAATTAGTAGTTTCTTTAATACAAATATTATATATCCTTTACAAAGTAATTCGCACGAAAAACGCTATCGTTGTGACAAAAGTTTCTATGAAGAAGTTTATGCAACTTTTTCTCGAAGATTTTTAAATCTTAAAAAGAATTTCACCCAACATGTTCGTCAATTAAAAAAAGCGATTTTCCAGAGAAGAATATTCCAGTTAGCAAAAAGAAAGTTCCAATGCTAATTACAAGTATATTGACGAGTATTTCCCACCAACGAAGGTCATCAAAATAAAGCTTGGAATGAAAAAGAGGGGGCAAAATAAACTCCATGCTTATGCCAGCTATGCTCCCAACTAAAGCTAACAAATAAGCAAACCGAGGAACTACTGCAGCCATTAAAACACTGCAAGACACAAGAACGGTCCTAAACATCAGAACATCAGGGCTACACACTTTTGCGCCGAAGTTTTCACGAAGAAAAGGCAGATGGGCAGTTTGTACGATGTCAAAAATGGTAAACATCGGAAGAGTGTATGACGTGAATGCCAGCAGAGCCGCCATGATGTTGATAATCCTCCTAAATGAGCCCTCGGGCAGGTTGTTCGTAATGACTTCAGCGGTGTTCGGTTGAAATGATATGAATGCTACAAATCCAATCACAACGTTGAGTAAAGTCATCGATGAATATGCTGAGTTCATTAACATATTGAACTTTTCCTTATGGCGCATGCTCCCTTCGATGACCGGGACAAATGGTTGAGAAAGATAACTTGCAACCAGGATTCCAAGAGCGGCTGGGAAAGTATGAATGTCAAAGTTTTCCAGAGAAGCAAGTTCCCATCTATTGTATTGTGAGACGCTGTATGTAAAAACGGCTACAAAAATAACCTTTGCAGAAACGACAGTGATTATACTTGTCCATGCCACTTGGGATAGATTTTGAAGGAAAATATTTGGTACAAAAGCGATGCCACCAAGTATTGTCCATAACCAACAAGGGACGTTAACATTGGGGAACGAGTTAGCAAGCATTGTTCCTACCATTCTTGGATATACAGCAGAGAGAAATAGCAACTGTATTATTTCTATAACAAGAACCAAAGATCCACCGAATCGAGAGTTAAAAGCATGTCCAACCTCTACAAAGGAATTTCTAATTCTCTTTCTTTTCGACTTGCTATCCAAAGCAGAAATCCCCTTGTCATAAAGACATCTTACAATAATCTTGGCTGTGTAGTTTGAAGTTATTGCAATAATTAACATCACCATTAGAGCTAAGAACCCTCCGTTTTTGACCGCATATGGGATAGCCAGTATGGGCAATCCTTGAATTGTATTGCAGATATTCCAAAAGGTTTCGCATGTTGAAGTCAGCTTGTGCTCAGGAACTGATTCCTCTTCTATCTCTTTACCATTCTCAACATCGGCCAGAATTAACGTTTCATTGCCGCTGACTTCATTACAATCTGTACCCTGGTCTTCAAGCAATGTGTAGCCAATATTTTCGGAAGCTTTTGAATCTTTAGCCATCTTATAAGTTGTATATACGAGAAATGTAGCCACTCAGTCCAGTTTTGCACGCCTCGAATGAGAAAGACAACATAATCACGACTTAGTAGATATGTTGCTAGGTTGTGAAAAATATATGAATCTTGGATTTAATGTTGGCTATATACTTTCAATTAATTTGAAGAAACTTTTCTATTGACGTTCAAAATTATACCACTGCAGTACAAAAGCAGTTGTCTGACGCTGGCTACTCGTCAACCGCGTTGCCGAATTCATTTCAAGTAGATTTTTCAAATATCATTTCAAATCAAAGCCAATCAAATTTTAACTTGGCATGTTTCTTACCTGCTAAAGGTCACTAGCCTCTAAGAGATGCAACTGATCATGACTCCAACAACTATAGAATGGACTGACAGTAGAATGAAGTATCAATACTGATATTGGTAGATATATATAGAGAACTTGATATTATCTGTACGTTGCTGACACCAATAATAGTTTAGTAACTTAGAAACGCTCCTGTTCAACGAAGCATCCAAGTTGTGAAATGCTCAGCCTCATCACCAGGTGATCAAGTAGATGTGTTGGTGAGCCTGTCTGCACTTTTAGTCGATTGCAAAAAGGATCTCGGAATATGGAGATTTTACACCAGTGAGTTTTAACTGACTTGCCTTCCAACAAAAAAACGATCACAGGCGGCTTCAGTAAAATTAGGCTGCGTCTACTTGATTCACCATTCGAGTGGCCAAAGATTACTGATAACTAAATTTCACCAGACTTGTTGAAAAACAGGAAAAGCAAGTTATCATGTCTGTATTATCAGTCCTCGTAAAATTCGAAGATTTGCCCCTCAGTGCTGTTATAATCGACGTACCAACCCTACAGTGAATGTACAATATTGCCAATCGATTTGACAGCGAAAATAATTGTTCTTGATTGAAACAAGAGATTCAGGTTTAACCAGGTACAAAATTGCGTCCCTTTTCTATTTAAAACAATGCTCACAGAATTTGAATCAAAATATCGAAAGATAACAAAACAATGATCGATTGGTCAAAGAAAGAAACCTTTTCGAAGGGATAACAAAGAAATGATATTTTTTCAATAACATTTAATATATATTCAAAACCCGTGCTGTCCAGGTGTATTTGTAGAACTGAATGGTGAGAAAATAAGAATCATTTTACGGGTAATGCTAGACTTCTAGCAGGTGGGTGAGAAACAAATCTTGTCACTTACGCTCACTTACATGAAAGTTTTGTTTATGTTCTCGTCTGTCTTGATAGTAAGACGGGTTAAAGAATAAATGAAAATTACTAAATTACGTCATACACGATATCTAAGTATTCCTGGGTACGAGGACAAGAGGATCACATGTTTGGGCTTCCTGTGGTAAGAGGTCAGTATGGCGGTAAAATATGGCGATGTCTTCGATGATGTTTTGAAGAGGAAATTTGAACAATTTGTATAAGTCAGGTATCTTAGCGAACACCAATGGTTGGAGCACATGGAAATACACGTCTTTACATTTCATAACTAGACGAATATCGAACGAGAAATTCAACTGAACTTCAGTCATCTGTGATCAGTCGTATGAAACGGTAAGTCTTGTTTCTAGATTATAACTTTAAGATAACAACACTAAAAGCTGCAGTAATAATATAATTATAAGCATTAAGATGATAAACAGGATAGAATATCAATATAACTTAGTTTACTTTAGGAATTTTGAAACTTGAGGGCACAACTAAAACAATGTAGAGTTTAATTAGGATAATTTGCCTCCGAAAGATCGTGTTGCCCCTGTAGTCTAATGGATATGACGTCGGCCTCCTAAGCCGAAGGCTGCGGGTTCGAGTCCCGTCGGGGGTGGTTTTTTTTTTTCTCAAAATTTTAGATAGTTAGTTACCTTGCTTTTTGCTTCATAATTTATTTCGCTAGGCTTAATATTACAAATTTTATTTTTTTAAAGTAATTATACATTCAAAGTCAAATAAGTTTTGGCTGTATCTTTTTCTAGTAGTTGCTTGTAGTCATTTTTGAAATAATTGTTTTTCTTTATATATCATTTGAATATCATTTAAAAGTAGATTTTTAGGACAACTTTCCCTCTTTAGCTTTTCAAAAAGTTTTTGTTAATCATGAAATTATATAATGTTGTTTAAAACTTTAAATTATTATGTCATTTTTATTTATTATTTCTTGTCGATTGTATCTGTAAGAGTGCTTGGAAAAGTTAAAAAAGAAATTTGTAAAAATTATAAAAGAAATTGGCAAAATTATTTCAGTCGCTGCGAGCAGGATTCGAACCTGCGAGGGAAAATCCCATTGGATTTCGAGTCCAACGCCTTAACCACTCGGCCATCGCAGCAGCACGTGACTACAATGCGTCTTTTATTCTATTTAAATATGTTTGTGCTTTAATTTGAATTTATTTGGCAGCAATTCGGTCATTTCGGTCTACTTAGACGCTATTCTTCCTTTCTAGGTTTCATTTGAACAAGGAGAATATTTCTAATTGGTATAATCATTATTTGTACGTTCCGTATGCCACGTAAGAAAGGGAAATATTTTAATGATGCAAACAACTTCTATATTTTGACATTTTATTTAGTTTTTTATCTGATGTCGATGTCATAAAAATATAACTAACGTGAAAAATAATAAATAATTTTATATATTAATCATTTCCGGTGCTAGCGTCGCAGGGAGCCTACTTTAGATAAAAGTCATCAATTAAATTAAATCCGAAAAAACGCCCCTTATTGACTTTTTTGAAATTTTATGTAGCAAAGAAAGTGATAAATTAAAGTTAAATGATACAAGGAAACAGGAGAATCACGGGCTGAAATACGCTCGTGGAAGATTTTTGTTTTCGCAAACGTTTGATTTTAGCCATCGTCGAAATATTGTTTCCACGTAGAACTGATTATGGCACGGTTCTTTCAGGGCTTATTTTTTCAATAATCTCTTATTCAAAGAATCAGATAAATAGTAAGCGTCTTAGATTCTATATTCCCTCTGTTACAAGTTTATCCGCATGGAATTGTGGGTCTTTCTTGTCTTTTTCTATATCATCAATCCCACAATCCCACGCGGCTGGAGTTCCAATCAACCTTCGAGTTTTAAGAATCTGCTGGATCGTGAGTTTGTTTCCAATTATACCAAGGCGTTATATAGATAAAATACTTTAATTTATAACATTATTAAGCAATAGTAGACTTTTACAGACTTTTTTTTAATAGTTCAAGTTTTTATTCAATTTTGTTGGCTATATGTCTTTCGTAGATTTTCCCAATAATCTTGTTCAATGTCTCTTTTTCGATTACAAGCATTTCTACATTCCTCTGATTTAAACGAGCATGAAATACAAGAGTCTGGTGTTGGACATGAAGAAAAACACGCATTGAAGTCTTCATTACACTTCTTGACGCAATCTCCACTCCATGCTGCAGTTGAATGGTATCCAATTACCATGACAACCAGGAAAATGACAGATATTAGTACGTTATTCATCTGAAAAAAAGAAAATGCAACAGTTAGACTTCGGTCCCAAAATATCGATGAATGATTTTAATAACATTAGAAGTAGGTGTAGTGGCAATTTCTATATTACCAAGACTTATTGAACATTCGTGCCATTTCTTTGATTGAGCACGTGTAGGAAACCAATGGTAATTGCTTGTTGGTGCACATCAGTAAAAGGTTCACCAACACCCATGTTTTAAGCGACTAATGTACTCGCTTATTATCAATATCCAAACAAGTTTTACTAAGTAATACAAGGTAGATTCATTCAGTCTTATTGGTTCATTTAAAAGCTTTTGCTCAACCACTTTACGAATCAACTCGTTTTTGCACATGGTTTGCTTCCAATATCAAAATTTCCGCATTTCCGTAAGAGTCAAATCTCTTAACAGCAGATACAACGTTTCCCACAACCACTTAAACTTTGGGCTTGGGGTTTGAAATCATCAATGAGTGGAACAAAAAGGGATCTTCAGGATTAGCTTACAATTACTGGATTTTCACACCGTTTTCGTAACAGCTGCATTCATTATCTTAAAGCACTTTTTCTCTGCGTTGGGCTTTTTTTTTTCAGATTGTACAATTATAGAACATCACATTTGAAGCCGTTCAAAATGACACCAATTAAAAAAGCTTATTTTTTATAATTTTCACTCCTACCCGTTTTCAGTGGAACCAACCTGATGTTTTTCTCTTCGCCTTCGTTTGTTTTATGCTCTTGAAATTTAACTTTTAGAGTTCGATACTCAAAAAGGAGGGGGAATTATAAGTTATTCATAACAGGAAGATTGTTTCACTTTGGTTTTATTTTTTGCCGGAATCTTGAAATATCAAGTTTAGCAAAACATAAGTGATATGATATGACTATTGCTTTCATTATGAACTCTCAGTTTCTTTCATTTTGTTAAATGGTGTAAAAGCTTCTTTTGTACAAAAGTTTCTAAACAAAGAAAGCACTTAATTTGACATACTTGGAATGAAAGTAAGGGGCTTGACCCCTTGAATACTTACAACTGTTATACACACTCCAGTTGTCATTTTCGTTTCAGTTGTATTGTGTAACAGGGAGTTGCTTTGGCACACTTTCACTACGCTTGAAATGAACTATTCATATCGTATATTGTTCTCACTGACATGACCCACCCAGATTGGAAACTTTATAAGCAGTGAACTCAGCTGTGCGCTGAAACATTTTGACATCAAAGCTAAGACAAATATCTGAAATATTGTATTTAAAGTAAAAACTGTCTTCTACCTTAGCGTGTTAGCGGCTGTCTGTCTTGTCTGTCTTCACAGGATTAATTTTCTTTAACTTGTGTCTGTCCGCTGTGTCCAGTCTGACCCAGTACTGCTTACCACGAGAATACTAGAGACGTCTGGGCTCTTTTGGGTGATGAATGTGAATGAGTGTCAAGCTCGGCTCCTGTTCAGTACTAAATGATGATATTTATGTACTGGCGCCCTATTTATATTGTATTTGTGTCAGCGAATCCACCGACGCCGAGTCAGCCAGTCAACCTGCTGAGTAAGATGTCATTCAGTGCTCTAAACAATACTCCTGGATTGCCGCCGTGGCTTTCCGTATACGATAAAAGGAAGCTACTTGCCTTCAGATAGCTCATGACATTTATCTGATAAGCAATTGATCTTTGATTCCTGTCCGGACCTGTTCAAGTATTGGCCATTCGTATTCATCGCGGTTCTGCCTCCAGCCATCAAATCCTCCACAACCATTTACTTTGACAACTTGAGGTCCAAAACTTAGGAGTTTAATCGATCTAATTTACCTCCAAAACGTCAAACTAAGAATGTATATTTTTAACTAAAATTATTATTTTTTCATTCTTATGGTTTACATAATGAAAAACGTCCAGAACGGAAAAGAATGGAAGAAAACACTCGCAAACAGGAAGAAAAGTCTGAGTCACACATTAATTCTGACAGTGTGTTTATCTCGGTGTCTTTTATCGGGTTCCATAACCAGATGTCTTTAATTCCCTTGATTTTGATTCATCAACCGTCCTCTTTGTCCTGAAAATTCCTGATAATTTTGGAAATGAATTGTTCTATTATGTTGTTAAATTGCAGTTGTGAGTTGACGTGTTCTTAGACAAGTTATGCGTACAATTTCGAGCGTAAGTGTGTGTGACTCACAGCTTAATCAACCTCATGAAAATTATAAAGATGAAAGCAAAAGATTTAAAGAAACAAACAAAGAAAATCGAAAAGGAAATTATCATTATTATTATGTTGAAAAGAGACAGGTTTAACTACACTTAGCTCAAGATGAATCTTAGAGACATCTCGCCCATGTAAAATGTGATAATTTTTCGTGTCAGTTGACGAACAAATTTTTTATTTTAGTTGACTAGAAATGAATAAAACAGGATGGGTGATTTAAATATAGTTCTGCAATATATTCTTGGGAAATTCCTCGTCTCTTACATCCAATATGACGCCCACTTTTTTCTCTTTACGAATTTCCTGTGATGTTTTCATTGAGGTAAGCTAATGTTTCATCTCTAACTGATATTCTCTAAGTGGTGTTCAAAGCTTTTTGGGACTGTATTCTCAGCCTTGGTATACGTAGGAAGAGTGGATCATCCATGCAGTAACTGTAGCTCGTACATTATAGAAATATTTTACTGTTGAACTGCATGTGGCCGGTTAGTATTTTACCCCTTGTGATAACAAAGAAATAAACATCATTAAAAAAAGAGAACAGTGCTTCCATTCCTCTAAAAAAAATCGCGAATCTTTTCTAGGTTTTATGGCATTCTTTCACCTAAAGAACCACGAAGATAGACGCAATACTGATAGTTTGTACTTATCAATTTTGGTCCCTCGCTACCTTGCGTATAGAAGTGAAATAATGTCTGAAACAAAATAAAGCATTTCTTTATTGCCTTTATATTTATAAGTCGTTAAAAATCCTTGCATCCTAAACTCTGTAGGGGTAGAATTGACAGCAAAAGAAAACACCATTTGATAGTATACAAAATACCAGTTGCTTCAAACCCAACTCTGTTTGATTCCATTGTAAGCATTTGTTCTTAAAATCAAACAAATTACAAGGAATCACTTTCTCGTAAGTGAGTTAATTTATTAATGGCCTTGTTAAAGTGTTGGCTGGGAGTCAGTCAATTCGGCGATAAGACCCAAAAAGTCAAATCCTCTTCATTAGCGTGTACTCAGATTATTAGGAATAGCGATTGTTACCGTAAAAGGAGCTAAAGTCCAGATAAAAAAAGAAAAAAGTTAAGTATCGTAATCTTATCTGTCGATCTGTTAGCGCCGGTTCTTTTCTACGTCTAGAGCGCGTTCTTCCTTCAAGCCATTTTAGTGCTCAGCCTTGAAAGGACAAAGATGTTTAACGTTACTTAAACCCTTCTTGTCTTCCCATGAGTTCTCTTGTGTTATCTAAAAAAAGAATGGAATATTCATTCGATAATGACAATACGCCCGAGATATCCAAATACAATATTTCCGGGCAAAGTTTTTAGAAAAAGCTGCTCTCTTTTTACATCAGCTTTTCATAAGATTCATCAGAATCTCTTCATTCTTTTTCATAATTTTAAATCTGTTGTATTTCTTTTTCTTTCTTATCATATTTCTTCCGAATTTTCAATTAAAGTAGAACTTGAAAGAAAGCGAACAAACTCTTTGCAAACAATAGGTTTCTAAATGTGTTAATTTAATTTAAATTTAATGATTTTTCCAAGTTAAAAGAACTCACGAAGTAATAATTATTTTTAGATACGAAATCCAGAGGACAGATAATTTTCATTAAGTGCTTCACTCTGCTTTAAATACGAACTTCAATTTGGTGTAATTTCCTCGAAAGGTTGACCACACAATTAGACGATACTACACGAGTCGCGAGTCGTCTTCAACAACCCACTTCCTTGAATCAAGTAAGTCGGTTTCCTTTCAAAGTTTCCTTAGTCAGATTCACCAGTAATAACACACAAACTCTCTTCCGTCAAGCGGATAACTGCTCACCGTTTGTAAAATTAAAACTTTAATTCCTTATTAAACGAACATTAATCAGAGAAATTAAATTTGACCAGATGTTCTCCGTTAGTTTGTTCGAGTATATTCAGTTGGTCTGTTGTTGAGCACAAAAAAATAGTAGCAACCGTGGCTTCGTGTTTTTTTTTTTTTTTTTTTTTTTTGCTTATTCATTTTCTATTAAGATTTTATTTTACATTTCAAAAGTTTTTTATTCTTCCAATTTCAATAAGAAAATAGATTAATAGACTTTGGTTGTGATAAGGTTGTGATAAACGTCGTTTTCTACGTGATGTTGTTATGGCAACGCTGGTGTTAGTTCAATCAATCAGATTGCTGCAATTGCAGACCATCGTTGGTACTACACCATAATCTTATTGATGATCTTGATGCAATTTTACAAATATATTTTGACTTATCTTTTCATAATTAGCGTATAAAAAAAAAAAAACGCACCAAGGGTTTCAACTGTATCATGGCATGCTTCAAACCATACTTCAAACCATTTCTAAAGGGACATGGCTTGGCGTCGAATTTATGGCTTCATCGGCTTTAATTCAAAAGTTCTTTAAACTGGTAGATTCATTCATTTATTGTCTAATAGGTTGATACTTTAGCTGCCAAAGTAAATGCGATAAAGAAATGAATTTAATCGTCAAATTTCTTATTAGTGAGACAGGTTGGCTGCGATGGCCGAGTGGTTAAGGCGTTGGACTTGAAATCCAATGGGATTTTCCCGCGTAGGTTCGAACCCTACTCGCAGCGTCTGTTTATTTTATTTTTTTAATCGGTATTGACAAGTCATTTTATATTTCTTTATACATAGTTTTACTTAGGTTGTTTCATATTGAACGCAAGGGATATGGATAGCCAAGTAGTAGAATCCCTTAGGGCATTTTTAAAACGTTTTTCTCAGATGTATGACAGGTGAAATTTGTGTATGGAGCGCGCGCGAACTTCAAAGCTTCTCCTGTACTGCGTGTTTTATCGAACATTTTTTCAATATAGAATGATCAACAATTTTACTATAGACTAATCCTATTCATTTACAAAATGATGAACACTGTGTAAG
The DNA here is from genome assembly GCA_023349425.1 of Anthopleura sola. Classification (NCBI taxonomy): domain Eukaryota; kingdom Metazoa; phylum Cnidaria; class Anthozoa; order Actiniaria; family Actiniidae; genus Anthopleura; species Anthopleura sola. Next base: position 14,126 of record JALHLI010000263.1, read on the forward strand.
GTTATGTAAGTCAAATTCAAATACATCATAATAGCTTTTGAAAGACAAGTGTTTAATGGCTTTGGATGTACGTATAAGTAAAAAAACCGCTTGAGGGTCCGCATTAGTTGACGCCGAAAAACATGATATTCTCTATCAGTTGTTTTTTGCTTTGCTGAAATGATAAAATTGATACTCGTGGCTCCACCGGTCGGCTACCTCACGTATTTCAGTCTCTTTACGGGTTATATCTACATTCTCTTTGCTGGAACAATAAAACTATGTTCTTGTTTTGAATTGCGTATCTCTGGGCTGCTTTTTGAAGAGTCGGTTAGCAGATGTAAACAAAGATATAGACAGTACAGATATAGATAGTACAGGATTAGTAATTGACGACTTAATTAACAGATTAATTCATGTGAAGCTGCGATGGCCGAGTGGTTAAGGCGTTGGACTTGAAATCCAATGGGATCTTCCCGCGTAGGTTCGAACCCTACTCGCAGCGATTGACATTTATTGTTTTTTTTTTATTTGTTTCTTTAGGAATTCGCTATGATATTTGATCTTGAGGCTGATATGCTTAATTACCAATCTTTTATTGGCAGTACAAAACTTTATTTTTTTGTTTCTCAATTCATCATCGTGAGATTCATTGTCCTTGACTTGGCGCAACTCTCGAGCCCAAACCCTTTCGAATGCTCGTCGAAATGAATCTCGTTCCGAGAACCAGCGTTTCTCTTGGTCAGCACCGAGCAACGTTTTGCTGACCAAGAAAAAAGCAGACTCGAAACGAGATTGCGTCGAAATTGCATTGAGCATGCGCAGTAAGAATGACAAGATTCCATGGGGTGAAACCAATTTTGTGCATGCGCAGACCACAATAAGTTATCCTCTTAATTATGACTTAGGAGCTGATTTGATTTGATTTGATTTTTATTTATTTCTTTATTTTTTCCCCAGTTTTTTTTAATTTTGTTACATTTTTCTAAAATGGACTCCCTGTCTCGCACACAAATGCGCGTGCACTGAAAGTTGCATTTATCGCGAATTCTCGCGAATTTCAAATTCAATGTAATCGATGTTTTACAACCAGAAACTCGTTCGTTAAGAGTTCAGTTATTAAAAGAAACAATCACACAATATTAAGATATCATGTCTTCGCGGGACTGTAGTCTTCTTACAAAGTTTGAGAAAGAAAAACATTTTTCTATAGGAGAGTGTTGTGACAGTCCAGCACAGGCCGACTATCGTGTCGGCCATCTTGAATCAAGGGAAGACATCATCAAAGCAGTTAAAGACATTCTCGGTAGCAAAAATACTCCGAAAAAGTCGAAATGTTTAAAAAGAAGGAGCCATCTTTTCAAGAGAAGTAAAACTCTGGAGGTAAAGTTATTTAAAATATCTTGTATGGTTGATAATAGTTAAAATTAGTATTGAAAACACTACTTAGGATTGGGGATTGAATTCATGAACATTGCCTTTGAAGTTTAAGCGTTAGTGTTATATATCGGTTTTAGTATGACAAAATAGTAGATAACTGAGTCAAAGGTAATCAAAAATCAAAATATGAATATCAATCGCGAAGAGGACCTATCAGCTTCTTAATACGAGCTTCAAACATATATTAAGGCAATGGGCTCGCGCAAATTTAACCGATAGATTTTCCTATAATTTTGCATATAGATAGTTTTTGAGATGGACAAAACAGAACAACAACAAAAATCGGGGGTCATCGACATATATTTTGCGCTATGTTAGCTTGAACACGGCACTCCCCAGCGAGTCTAGAACAAAAACAACGCTTCTCAAAGTATTACGTCTAGTTTAATTCTGGTGGCTGCAATATGAAAAACAGAGGCTTTCAGAGGTAATTAAGTAAATAAACTTCCTTGAAAAACAGTTCAATGTCACAAAGTTCAGGAAAAATTCTAAGTTTTGACATTTCCAACTTGAAAAACAGTCGAAATTACGTGCGAATGTCAAGTCTTTTTTAGATGATGTTTCACGATTTTCTCGAAAACAAACCGATAGATTTTTTGATTTTTTTCGATATGTACTAGCTTTAGTTAAAAGACATCGAATTCAGGAAAAAAATTTACAGGTCACCGTATTCATTTACAAGATATAAGTCGTAAAGCAACGCAAAATGAAGACCGACAAACGGAAAGCACACAGGTAGCCCAATCCATGGGTTTTGTCGCGCATGCCTCGAGTCATCGAACATACACAAAATGACTGCCATGCGACTAATTGCCAAGTTATATAAATACAGTGTATTGTTTCACATTTTGGTCAATATATTATACAATTCTAAATAATAAAAAAAATGCGCAGAAAGATGCGCACGAGTGCGCGAGCCCATTGCCTTAATGCAATTTTTTCCTGCGACGTCGCAAAAACGAGGTCGCACCGTGTGACCATCTGTACGACGTTGCATGCGACGTCGCCGGTGACGTCGCAAAAGTAGAAACGAAATCTTCTTCAGTTGTGACATCCCGCGCGACGAACTTCGCCGTGTAAACACAACGTCGTACTATTGGTCACACGGTGTGATCTAGTTTTTGCGACGTCACATGCAACGTCGAATGAAGAATCACATCGTGTGTCCGTTCTTTTAAAATATGAAACCTTGGTGATTGTCTTGCAGGTTGAGAATTACCATTCGCAAGTAAACCTTTTAAGTGTTAAAGTGCATACTGTGGAACAAGACGGGGAACGGAGAAAGAGAAAACACTGTAACGGGAAACCGCTGAACACGACTTGTTACCATGGCAACTAAAAGAATCAATAACAATCAATTATATATTATCTGAACAATTTTGGTTTGTATTTGAATTTACATTGACGCTGGAGGGACTGGGTCTTTTCTGTTCTGTTCTACTCTGCTCTGCTCTGCTCTGCTCTGCTCTGCTCTGCTCTGCTCTGCTCTGCTCTGCTCTGCTCTGCTCTGCTCTGCTCTGCTCTGCTCTGCTCTGCTCTGCTCTGCTCTGCTCTGCTCTGCTCTGCTCTGCTCTGCTCTGCTCTGCTCTGCTCTGCTCTGCTCTGCTCTGCTCTGCTCTGCTCTGCTCTGCTCTGCTCTGCTCTGCTCTGCTCTGCTCTGCTCTGCTCTGCTCTGCTCTGCTCTGCTCTGCTCGGTTCGGTTCGGTTCGGTTCGGTTCGGTTCGGTTCGGTTCGGTTCTTTTTTCCTGTTCATTTCTGTGCCCGTACCAGTGCCCGCGGCCGTTCCTGTGCTCGTTCCCGTTCCCGTTCCTATCTTCATTACTAAAATTCATCGCGATTCACCATGAAAACTTCGTTCAAAAGACTCGTCTCTCAGGGGATTGATTGTTTATAATAGTCCGCATTCTCACACGTCCTCAAACATGTATTTAAAGTCCTAATTCATGCATTTTCGATGCATTTCTCGTCAAAGCCGACGACAACGTCAATCGATTCTCTCTGCCTAGCTTAGCGTTGCCGAAGCTCTTCTTCAACATGGCTCAAGATCCAAACCCTAACGACCTACTAGCGCTTCAACAGCAATACCAACAGAAAGATCGGGCCAATCAGAACTAGAATCAAAACCAAAACCAGAACGCTGAAGATCAACACGATCTGCCTCCGGCCGGTGCCAAGGATGAAAATAATCCCACGAGGTATATATAACTTTTGTTGTTTAGTTATTTGTTCACTAGTTGTTTCAGTGGATCCCTTTCCATTTATTAGTAACCCTTTCCCTTTTTAGCATTTTTGTCGTGAAGATTTACGCAGTTATAATCCCCATTTCAACTCTGCGGGGTTTTCGTAATCCTTCGCTATATCCTACAGATATAGATAGTACAGGATTAGTAATTGACGACTTAATTAACAGATTAATTCATGTGAAGCTGCGATGGCCGAGTGGTTAAGGCGTTGGACTTGAAATCCAATGGGATCTTCCCGCGTAGGTTCGAACCCTACTCGCAGCGATTGACATTTATTGTTTTTTTTCTAAATTTGTTTCTTTAGGAATTCGCTATGATATTTGATCTTGAGGCTGATATGCTTAATTACCAATCTTTTATTGGCAGTACAAAACTTTATTTTTTTGTTTCTCAATTCATCATCGTGAGATTCATTGTCCTTGACTTGGCGCAACTCTCGAGCCCAAACCCTTTCGAATGCTCGTCGAAATGAATCTCGTTCCGAGAACCAGCGTTTCTCTTGGTCAGCACCGAGCAACGTTTTGCTGACCAAGAAAACAGCAGGCTCGAAACGAGTTTGCGTCGAAAAACAAAAAAAATTGCATTGAGCATGCTCCGTAAGAATGACAGGATTCCATGGTGTGAAACCAATTTTGTGCATGCGCAGACCACAATAAGTTCTCCTCTTAATTACGTGCATACCGTTCAGCAAGACGGAAAACGGAGAAAGAAAAGACACTGTAACGGGAAACCGCTGAACATGACTTGTTACTTTTCTGTTCTGTTCTGTTCTGTTCTGGTTCGGAAATTACTTTCTTGATTAGAATTTTCTTGAAGATTACCGAGTGAATCAAAAATGACGAATGAACGGAGAAAATGTTTTGAACAGAATGTTAGTATAGGCGGCATCAGTCCATTGAATTGCTCTTCACTCAATCCGATCAATTTGGGATTTTTTCGAACTTTTACTTCGCACACAGAGTGAGAACCGAGAAAAAATCTAATTGTGTAAAGCATCCTTGCTGGAGATGATAAAGTGTTCTCTATATGATACCTGGATTGAGGACGAAAGCCTTTTTGTCTAGGGTCTCCAACAGCTATCGAAGTGACTGGAAAAATGATGGCTAAAGAAGATAGACTTGCTGGAACCCTCTTACACAGGGGCGTAGCGAGGACTCAGGATCGGGGGCACCTAGAAAAAAAAATTACCAAAAATGTGGGGCACGTGCCCGCGATAATGGACATTAGAAAAAACCTACTAATGGTCTATCACCAATCGAGCCCTGTGATTGGCTGAGCTACTAGGGGTCTATTAGTGATAGACCTCTAGTAGCGAAAAGCGCCG
>JALHLI010000264.1:0-18686 GCA_023349425.1 Anthopleura sola
TCACTTTAAGAGAAATTAATTCCACTGCTGTAAAACTGGAAATAATCATTTTTGGGTATGGTCTTACATAAAAAACCTATCAGCATGAGGTCTTCTGTCGCCATGCCAATTAACCAAAAACTAAACAATTCTGTATACCGTAATTATTTGTGCAGCATATTCCTGCAATAATGGTATTACTGTCTTGTTCTAACCCTTCACCTTAAATTTGCTGGATTCTAAATATAATTCTACTGCATTACTTGGTTATCGTTACTGGGCTATAGCAACATTTAAAATTTTACTCAGATTTTAAACTTAAACTTAGCTAGAATACAACGACTTGGATTCGAAACAGCATATTGTTGGTGATCATGAGCTTTTGCACACCTCTACAAGTCAAACATGCTTATTGTTCTTTTGATATGCAAAATAAATTCATTTGTCAGATGACATTTGATAAGCTTTTTTATTACACATTTTACTTACTATCTCGCCTCTGATTGACTGAGAGCCTTCACTGAGCCTATTCCTAATATCGTATGAACTTGACATGATAAATGTAATATGTGCTGGAAATCTTCAGATAATACTTCATATTATGTCAAATTCACTCAAGGTCACTACAGAAATTGAATCGTAAATATCAAGACCTTGACTGTTTTATCCACCTCAGCCTATGGCTTGGAGCCATAGATAACAAAGCCTTCAGATCTTGGTGATTTATGATAGGTTGACCTTGAGACATAACTCTGTCTTGTGCCATGGTTTTACACCATTTGAGCAAATCTCAACCTCGTCATAGACATTGCTGTATTTTTGGTCAGGTGCTGATTTTGAATTCTACCTCAGAACTAGTAATGCCCTGACATGGATCACTCCAGAGATTGATGTTTGGTTGTTTTCATATTAAGCTCTATTAATGGAGGGAATGTTTATCTGTTCATTCATTATAAACTAATTGGTTATGGCTAGTTCTTTGCCATATTTTGACCTGGATTTTCAAAGGTCTTTTTACACCTTTTACTACATTTAATTACTCAAATATCATCAAGATAAATATGTTTTCTTTTGCCCGTGGACATGGCCAAGGATGGCCAATTTTTTTGCCATATTTTGACCTGGATTTTCTAAGGTCTTTTTACACCTTTTACTACATTTAATTACTCAAATATCATCAAGATAAACATGTTTTCTTTTGCCCATGGACATAGTGGATAGTCTTCAGTCAACACTTTTGTATACAATACATCATGTGATGAGTCTTGTTATTTCTGTGCTATCATGCTAGTTTAGCTGAATGTAATTTTGTTCTGTTATAATGCAAGCACAATTCACATGTGTCTGGCCTTGTACATGTATGTCATCAGGGTGGCTTTGAGTTATCATCAGAAACTAAAAGGTCAACAATGTAACTTTTAATGCACTTGATACCCTGTGAAATATTAAAAACGATGTTTTATCTAATGAATTATACATAACATATGATGATGATACATGATAATGATGATACATGATGATGATACATGATGATACGTGATGATGATACATGATGATGATACATGATGATGATACATGATGATGATACGTGATGATGATACATGATGATGATACATGATGATGATACATGATGATGATACGTGATGATGATACATGATGATGATACATGATGATGATACATGATGATGATACATGATGATGATTCATGATGGTGGTGATGATGATACATGACGATGATACATGATGATGATTCATGATGGTGGTGATGATGATACATGATGATGATACATGATGATGATACATGATGATACATGATGATGATACATGATGATACGTGATGATACATGATGATGATACATGATGATGATACATGATGATGATACATGATGATGATACATCATGATGATACATGATGATGATACATGATGATGATACATGATGATACATGATGATGATACATGATGATGATACATGATAATGATGATACGTGATGATGATGATATGTGATGATGATACGTGATGATGATACGTGATGATGATTCATGATGATGATGCATGGTGATGATGCATGGTGATGATGATACATGATGATGATACATGATGATGATGATGAAAATGCAAATACAATTCTTCTGACACCCATGGATACAAAAAGACAAGTCTCAAAACCTGCATGACTTCATATTTACCCAAACACTCACTAGCAAGCAGAAGAAGATATTCACCCTATGTGCATCATTGCAGGATATTTTCCCACCCCAATGTGCTGCCAGTAATAGGAGCAGTCAATGATCACAAAGACTTGATTGTCCTGTCACAGCACATGCAGTATGGCTCCCTTTTCAACATACTCCATGAAGGAACTGGTATTATTGTAGACCAGGAACAAGCTATTAAATTTGCCATGGACATTGCAAGAGGAATGGAATATCTTCACTCACTAGATCAACTTATTCCAAGACTGTACTTGAAAAGCACTCATATCATGGTAAGTGTACAGGTTTTTATTCAATTATCTGTGTCTTTGAGTAGGAGGGGGGCAACTCCTGTATTATGTAGTAGAAGGGCAGATTGATAGGAAACAATTATTTATAATATAGGCTCCCTCATAAGGGTTGATGACCTGTAACACACCAATGCAGGATCCACCCTGAACTCGCCCCCCCCCCCCCCCCCCCCGGCTTGGTATTTGAGTTTCCCTTCTTGACATAATATATTTAATATATTGATACATTTGTTTTTTTCCTTCCAGATTGATGAAGATCTGAGTGCAAGAATCAGTATGGCTGACTATAGATTCTCATTTATGAATTTAAGCAAATATGAAACACCAAACTGGATGGCACCAGAATGTAAGAACCTACTTGGAGATTTAATTCGTATGAGTATGAAAAATCATGGTGTATCCCCCAGCATGGTAACTGTACAGTACCATCCATACCATGGGGCATTGCTCATCATATTGCAATCATAATGCTCATATACATCACTGGCATGATCGCAGTCTGAGTACACATCCATATCCTGTGTTTTGCAATGTCATACAAAATAATTTGAAATGTGACCTGGGTTCGATTCCCAGACTCTACGTCATATTTGTGTAGAATAGATGGTTGGTTCACTCTTGTGCTTCAAGGGCTGATCTCCAGTTTCCCTCCCTTCTTATAAAGCATACATCTGTTGTGATTGCCCTACACTGTGATACAACAGCCACACCCTGATATATTTTAGATTTTCATTCTTGATGTAAATATGGTGCCTATTTTTTCTGATTTTTTTCTTATTATTTTTAAAGTTCTTCAGAAAAGCCCTCAAGAAGTTGATCAAAGATCAGCTGACATGTGGAGCTATGCCATACTATTGTGGGAACTGGTAACAAGAGAGGTTCCTTTTGCAGATCTTTCTCCAATGGAGATCGGCATGAAGGTATGGTTCCTGTCATCCTAGTCACACCTCTTACATGTCGTCATGATTTTGTGTACCCGTCGTCATTTGGAGTTACTTGTTGTAACATTTTCTCATTTGCTTTGAGAGCCTCCCAGAGTTGTTATAGGGTCTTTTGTTTTCTTCTTGCTCAAAAAATTACCTTCTAAATTTCTATTCAATCTTTGGGCTTTCATTAGATTGCCATGCAGTAAGACAACAGCAAATAAAGAAACTTGATGCAGTTAAATTGACCTTATTTGCTCTGGTGCAATGTTTTCCAATTACAGGCCACGTTTCATTCCCTAGAGTATTATGTCTTTGTAAATGAGAAGACACAGAAATGTGGATACAAATCAAACAAAGAATTATATTCTCTATGGAATGACACATGGTCTGTAATTGGAAAACAGTGCACCACAATGAATAAGATTTACGAGATCTTCCCAGTATTCAGGCACATATGCAGGGAAGGTCTTAGGGTGCCTGTGATCCCCTTCCTATTGTAAGATTATTTCTAACGTGTATGTCTAGTTTTGAGGGGATGTGGAAAATTGATTTGTGGAGATTAGTTGGGAGTGACCACGCCCCTAGTATTAGCCATTCCAGTCCTATTGTGGGACTTTTTTAGGTGACAAAATAGATGCCATCTTTGAAATATGCCCCTTAAAACAGTCCCAGGATCCACTGCAATGACAGCTCAACCCAGTGTTTTTTCCTTGGAGTGGCTTATCCCACTTGTTTTTACGATGCTCACTCTCGTTTTTATTTTAGGTTGCATTAGAAGGGCTAAAGCCACCCATCCCACCAGGTGTGTCAACCCACATGGTCAAGTTAATAAGCATTTGCTGGAACGCTGACCCCAGCAAGCGACCAAGATACGACCAGATCATACCAATACTCAGTAAAATGTCTTTGTAGAAAAAATATATTCCAAAAAGTTTATTTTTATAGGGTAGACAAACTTGTAGCTGGTGTGAACTTCCTGGGAAAGATTGCATTTGTTATTTTCAATTTATTTGAATGTTTTGTCGATCGAAGTGCTAATCTGAGGGTTTCGTAGGCGTCAGGTGATTTTCGCGCCATGGAGGGGTTGTCACGTGATTTATTAGTTTGATGCTTTTAACTTTACGAGTATTGGGCTCCCTGTCTCACTCCACTGAATTAAGTCTAAAAGTCTAAATTTGAGTGAGTAGAGTTGCTTGTTGGTTCTCTCCTGTGTTTCAAGATTTTTTCTGCGGGTTCTCAGGTATTCTGTAAGATTCCACACTTTCAAATTCCAATTCAATCGTGGAATTCTTGGTTTGCAGTCATCCCCAAGGGAGCAAAATAAGAAAAGAAAAAACATGTTGGAAGATATAACAAAATAATTCTCTAAAAAATCTTTTGTCAAATTCTTCCAACATAACAGCTATGACTTCGTGGGCAAATGAAAAATGAAGGCCACAGGTTTGTTCGCCACTCTACTGACTATCGAGTGTGGTAAACACTAAATAGGTACAAGAATAATCTATATTGAAGTAAGGGTCTACTTTTTAATTGAGCGAAACTCTTTCCTAGTTTGATGAAAACAGTCTAAGATGTACTACAATTTTACAAGATATTTTATCAAATAAACCAATATAATTTATAATAAAAACCAAACCATTATAATCTTACCATAAAAAAATATCCATCCTTTACGCGCGCTCAACGTGATGACATCATTCAAATGTTTTTGATGGGTGAAAACAAGTTTTTCACTTCTTCAAACTCTTATATCTCTTCAAACTCGTATACCGGTGACCCCCATTTTTTATTTCATATATTTAAAGAAATGAGAAAGATGTGCATTCACTCAGTTTTTCAGGGGAAAAAAACATTTTTCGGCCCGCGAAAATGACAAAAAGCGACAGTTTTGTTCGAGATGTACTTTGTTTTTACCTCAAAAAAGAGTTAGTTTTTAAAATGTCTTATAGAAAAGAACCGTCTTGATACATTCTAATAGCTTTCAGTTCTGTAGACTCGTCGCGTAGCTCATTTTACTCGCAGGACTGCACGGTGACCCCCTATTTTTGGGCTTGTTTCGTGACGTGTGTTATGTTGTCGTACTGTTTGTTACTAAATAACTTATGCGATGAAACAATAGGAACTTAGACATTGCTTTATTTGGTATACTATTTAGTGCAAAATACAATTAATATGAAATCATAACTCTTACCAAGACTGGCAGGAGTCAAAAATGCAGCTAATGTTACAGTTTTAGTTTTTCAGATCTGGTAGTTTCGGCAAACTATTTCAATTATCACATGTAAATCACAGTAATCTTTTACAGATTAAGTATAAGCACTCTAAAACGTTTCCTCTTCATCCCAATTTTCCTTCCGGTTCTAAGCCTTCAGGTTACAAACCCATCAAAAACCCCTTACAGTGAGTGCAATCATAGTGCGTACAGTGAGTGCAATCATAGTGCGTATATACGGTTTTACGGTCAGTTAACATAAATAATCAGTCAAAATCTGCCTTTTCTGCATGCATGAACGACGACAAGTTGTCTTATATCTTAACCTCTTTCACTACAGTTATTAGGAATATTATTTTGTTAATAAACGCAGTGCTTTTTTTCAAAAAAAGGTTGGTGAATGTTCTGTTGAATGCCGCATACCAAGCAAGAAACAGCACTATTATGGGTGATGTGAATCCAATCACCGTAAGGTCACGACTACGACTGTATTGAATTTTACCAAACTTTGTCTGCACGTTTTCCCGGTATTTTTTTTCTGTGCTGGCATAATTTACATATGACTAAAGCTTGGTGAACAACATGCAATAAAACTTTCACCAACCTTTTTTGACTTGTTCTGGTTTCTCTGACAAGTTCTCCTGTATCGTACGAAAACTGTACTAAGAAATCACTTTCTTTCCCAAGCACTCTAAAAGTTAGCCTCCTTCGCAGACGTTCTTAGGGTCGCCATGTCGTCACACAACGTTTCTCTCCGTGGGGAGAGAAGTATTGCGTGACGACCCTAAGAGCGTCTGCATAGTATCTTATAGTGCATGGGAAAGAATTTTCCACAATAATTAGCCTAAACATACACTATTATCGATATTCAGTGACTCACACGACCAATGACAGGATTAAAGATCCCAAACGGTGCTCCATTTATGATCTCTCTCTTCAACTGTACCAACGGATGGAGAGTATTGGATATCAAAAATGGTAGAGGGTCATCGTTGTCGTACACAGCATCTCTCCCGTGCAGCAGGGTCCACAGAAACCCACCAAGACCTTGTCTTCCGGAAAACAACTTGTGAAACTCTAGGTACATCCAGTAGACACGTGGAGAATCCTTTGGTGGCTCCATTGGAAATTCAACCGCGCCGTCTTCGACACTTTCGGGTTCCAAAGCAGCTTGAAAAGCAGTGGCTAGCTTTGGATTACAATGGTGTAGTGATATGCTAGAGTGGAGACGTGGATTACACTCAATGCAGTAGACCTTACCAGTGATATCGTCTTGCATGAAGTCAAAGCAAAGCCCACCGCTGATTTTCGTCTTCTTGCAAAAGTCAATAGTCCATTTTCTTACGGCACTATTTTCTGTAACATCAAACTCCATCTGATGACTCGAAGTCGGGAGAACTTCCAAAGAGAAAACTTGACCGTCACGGCAAACAACATTCGAGGTGTATTCACTCCCTTTGATGAACTCACACACAAAGTATGACCGCTCCAAGGTAAATTTTGGCTCGTACTCCTCCACATACTCGTTAAAGGCACTTAATTCATGTGGAATGCGTTTGAAATTGAGCCTATCTCCGCTGAATGACTCCACTGGCTTCAGAAAGTAGTGTCGCTTCTCGAACAGGTTTTGTTGCCTAAGTTTTCGCAAGTCTTCAATTCCAAATATAACTTTATGGTCCGGAACAGAAAGTCCAAGTTCCTTGCATCGAACGAGAAAATCCGTCTTGTGGTCGAGTAGTTTCGCAATTTCGATATCTCCAAACCCAAAACATCGTATTTGAGGTCGAAGTTGAGCTAGTTTTTGCTCTACTACATAGTTTGGAATAGCACTACGAGTTTTACTGATAGGAATGAACCAGTCTACATTCTCTTTCAGTGCAACTTGGACTACTTCATCGATGTATTTGTCTTGTGTTGGTCCATTGTGATGCGATACGTAGATTGTACGTGTCACGTACTTAGACCAGCTAGCTCCACTGTTTTTGTACTGGTTGGAATCAACCAGAATAATACGATGGCCTACCTTTCCAAGCACGCGTAGAACATTAAGAGTCTTGGTGTTCGGCGTGTCGGTCACAAGGACAGTCCTTCGAAGATTCGAGTTCAGAAGCTTGGCACTTGGTTGCTTGACTCCTTTCAACGACTTCAGAAGATTACCACAAACCCATAGAAGAGTAGTCAATAATAGATAGAATGGAGTGGTTAGGAGAAAGATTATGAAATAGAAACAAGCTTTTAAGCGAAACCAGTTACTGCAAGCGTCCATGACCAGATATTGACTGAACTAAATGCCCTCCTGCTGTTAAGAGTGTTGTCAATGATTATTCATCGCACATGCTGTATTTTCATCACCTCAGTGACCTTATTGTTAACAATCATTGTACAGTGTTTAACTGGTTTTACTCGGATCAACACGTCTCGTGAAGGTAGTTTTTTTTATTTTTTTTATTTAAACATATAAATTCTCTGTGTTTTCTCCAAGAGTTAGTCTCATCGTGGGAGATTACACAGGTAGTGGTAGTGTGTGTGAGTGAAAAGTGTCCCCAATTAGTGCGAAAGCACTAGAAAGACTAGACCCTTAAATAAAGAGATTTATTTATTTTATTCACTTCTTTATCTTCTCTCTATTGCTGGACTTTAATCATTCCCAAGAGAAAGAAATAAAGACATGACAGCCATGTTGTATGATTGATCACAAAAGACACTAATAACAAGTGACAAGTCTTGTTTAATCCTGGCGCCTAACTAATCAAAGCTTCGCTAATCGAACTCAAAGATTTCAATTGTTCGATTAAGATATTTGATTTATCGCAAAAATGAGTTAATTATCAACTTTTTCACATCGATAATAGCAAAAAAGTTTCGTAAAGCCGGGTTTCGTCATCATACACCCACCAATTTTTTTATTTATTTTTTATTTATTTATTTATTTATTTTTTTGCATTACGATAATTAAAGTAATGGTAGAATACAGAGAAGACTAATGGTACACTGGTATGTCATGTATATTTACTTTTATTGAGGAAACAATGCACAAAACTGATGTTACAAACAAGATGTCTCGTACAGTGATTCAAAGAATCCATTAACTAAGTAACTAGGCAATTAGAAGCAATCTTCCATATTTTACTCAAATCTTTTTAAACCGTTCTGTGAAAATACTAAAGAATAATCATTTGTCAACATGATTTTGATAGGTAGAACCTCTTTACAGTGTTGCTGACTAATGAAGGTCGTTAAACGAGGTCAAGTTCAGCTCACGGGTGTATGGGCAGGGCTTGATTTCCTCTTGATTTAGTTGTCTTTTTGTACTTGAAGTCGGAGTCGTTTCTTGAATGCTTCTCCTAGTGTTCGCTTCTTACGCATGCAGTTATTAAGACAGATACCTTGGAATTTTGCGCAATTTGTGCAACCTTCATAGCCTACGCAGACCGTTAGGCATTTCTGGGATTCTTCAACACAAAAATCACATCCAACCTTAGCTTGAGTGTAAGGTAGAAGTACACACATCACCATGGCAACGACTAACAATGAGGATTTCATCTGCGATGGAATGACGGGTTGTTAGTTTTTGTGTAAACACTGAACGCGTTTTTTATCTGTAGTACACTAAGTTCTTCATTTATTATTATGATATCTTAGGCTTCAGTCGTGTGGTTCACTACTCAATTACTCACTACCCAACAACGTTATAATGAAAAATCAGAGCAGAGCTTCGGTATCGTGCTAGAACTTTAATATCTCGAACGTCGCTTATTCATTCTTAAGGCAGCAACATGTCTTTTTATTGTCGACCCTAAACATCCCAAATCTTTCCTCCTTGCACCATTTCTCACTGTACAGTTTCAGTATTAGGTCAAGGATATTCCGTTTATGATATAAGAATATTATACCAGCATACTTCAAGACCTTAATTGGCGAACAATACGATTTAATTTATACTAAAGATGTGAGTTCTCGATGCTTCAAGTTTCTGTGCTCTTGACGTCTATCACCTGGTTTGTTTTTGGTATTGGCCTACCAAATCATCAAAACAATAAGCTAAGCAATACTATCCATTCATATACCATGCAGTTGATAAAGTACATAGGAACCTGATCAGCGGAAATGGCCTTAATATAAATGAGAATTCAGTAATCTGAATGAAAAGCGCTGAAAGCAACCGAGAATTTTTCACGCTGCGAATTTCCGAGTAAGATAATGCACTGAGGTAGAAAGACACTATCGGATTCAAAAGGCTTTTTGCTCTGCTCGACTCGCTACGAGATTTGGATAATAATATATAGCTTCCACAATGGATAGCTTTCACAATGGCTTTGTTTATGTTCATTTTCGACAATGTTTTTGCTGTTTGTTGGTTTTTAAGGAAAGTAATCATGGCCGGAAAGCAACGTTTTTTGTCAGCCGTCTCTTAATGCGTCTATTAATAGGATGCTCGGCCACTTTTAGAATTTCTTCTAACACGGCACAACATTTTGTAAAAGTATTACAGTCAAAACGGCTCACTGAAACATACCCCCTAGGCTCCATTAATGATTTTATTATTCGAATATTGTGTTGATTATTCACTCTGAGGTTTAATTAAAAAATCCGGAATCCAAACTTCACATTCATTTTACAACTAAAATTCTAAGTGATGGCGTTTCTAGGGAGTTTTTCTACCTTGGCATGGCAATTGTTGAAGAATCCAATCAAAACTCAAGTAGATAATTTATTTTCAAGTTTGGAGTCAGAGTTAATAATGAACTCAAAATTCGAATAATGAATTCATTAACGGATTTAAGGGGGGTACCCTTGAGCCGTGTTGACTGTAAAACACGGTACAGGCAAAGAAGGTTCAAATAATCCTTATAAAAAATCACGTATCAGAAAAGTGCGATCATCCAATCAGAATCATGCCTCGATATTGCCCTGTTACGTAGAATTCCTAGCTCTGTTTTCGCTTCTTCCAGAATATTCTAATTGTTTATGCTGAACAAACGAAACGACAGCTTAAATTTGGAATAGCAACTCAAAGTTCTTCGAAATAAGGAAGTTTAGTCTGCCAGTAAAACTTCAAAAGTAAATACCCTCAAGAACACCATGATTATATTGACTTGAATTTCAACAATCATATTTTCAACGAATTTCTTAGTCGGTTTTTGATATGGTAGTTGAACTCCAATATCGATTCTCAATGAGGAAGACCACAAAATACGAGATAAACGAAAACTGAATTCATTTGGTTAAAGTCAATCTAATGTCGAGAAAGAAAAGTTGATCGAATGCATGTGTTGGTCCACAGGGAGCCCAGTTTAAATAAAAAATATTTCTACATTTTTTAACACACGGCGACCATAAAGGAGTTGTATCAGTAGAACTGAAAACAAAGTCGCAAGAAAAAAATATTTTACTGTATTTTTGATTGATTTTTCTGTTCGCTTTTATCATTTAGCACGCTTTCTTAGACTCTAACCCATTTTTTCAATAAATGATATATTTTCCAGGTTTTTTTTCATCTAGCACTTTTATCTAAATTGGGCTCCCTGTGTTGTGGTCTGTATTATAACACTGTTTCGATCTATTTTTTAGTTTGTGAAAACCAGACAGTAGTTAGTTCTAGATATCAGTCTTAATCTTATACAAATGCAGTGATCTGCGCCCTAATTCCTGCATGACTTTTCATGATAAGATTGTCTGTGATTCACAGCGCCGTCAGTGATATTTAACCCACTTCTACACGTACATGCACTCATTTGTTGATCAGTCGTGTTTCAGCTTGATTCATCCATTCATCCATCCATTCATTCATCCATCCATCCATCCATCCATCCATCCATCCATCCATCCATCCATCCATTCATTCATCCATCCATTCATTCATCCATTCATCCATTCATCCATTCATCCATTCATCCATTCATCCATTCATCCATTCATCCATTCATCCATTCATCCATTCATCCATTCATCCATTCATCCATTCATCCATTCATCCATTCATCCATTCATCCATTCATCCATTCATCCATTCATCCATTCATCCATTCATCCATTCATCCATTCATCCATTCATCCATTCATCCATTCATCCATTCATCCATTCATCCATTCATCCATTCATCCATTCACCCATTCATCCATTCATCCATTCATCCATTCATCCATTCATCCATTCATCCATTCATCCATTCATCCATTCATCCATTCATCCATTCATCCATTCATCCATTCATCCATTCATCCATTCATCCATTCATCCATTCATCCATTTATTCATTCATCCATCCATCCATCCATCCTTCTATCCATTCATTCATTCATTCATTTATAATAATATATAATATATAATAATAATAGCAACAAAAATAATCAATTTCTAGTGCATTCTAAAAATAACGCAATGCCCTTACAAAATTTGAAATATACCTATATATAATACAATAATAACGATACGATAAGCACGATGAAATACTTTCTTTGATTCAAACTAAACTATGTAGATAATAGATAAACCGAAAAGAAAAGTCTTAAGTTGTTTTTTGAAACTTTCTGTATCCTTACGAGTAAACCAAGTGGGCGTTTGTTCCACAACCTTGGTGCGCATGATGAGAAGACCCCTTTTAACACCGTCTCAGTTCTGTCACAAGACTAATCACTCGTTCAGCCCTTTTTTCACTTCATCACTAACTAAAGTCGTTACTCACTCGAATCAACTTTTTTCGTTATTCACCTCGGATCGCACATTCATTTTGGTAGTCTTTCGTTCCATGAGGAATTTCTTTGAATATTGAAAGACGAAATTAAATAAACTACAAAAACTCTCCATGCTTCACTGAGGTAAAACGGTCGTTTTGTAGCTACAAATCACTTGGCAGTACACTTAAAGGGCTGAAAAATGTCCATCGAAAAAGAGTTACATACCTTAAACGATCACCAAATGTTCCTGGTGCAAATCGATGTACTCTGACTAGAAAATGATCTCACTTAAATAGCGTGCCTTTGATTGATCTAGTATAATTGTGAATTAAGTCGCCTGAAGGTTGACCATAATTTTTTTTTTGATTCAAATGAGAAGGCGTTCGAACTTCAATAGCCAGGACATGCTAAACACAGGACTAATCATCTCTTAATATCAACTAAAATCCGCGTTTTCCTGCTCGTTGCCTTGTTGTGACTTGAGGGCAATTCTGTTCTTTGTTAGAAAGATTAGTAATCGAAGCACTATTTGAATCGAACATGAAACACATGGCATATTTACGATACGAAATTTGTACTTAAAAAAAGCCCGCGGGTACCTCGCTCTATTCAACTAAATAAATCAGAAAAAAAGACGAATAGCGAACGATAACCTGACTAGTTCAAAAAGATACAGTACACGACAAGATAAAGGGGGGGAAAACAGATAGAAAGGATAAAGTAAAAGAGGGAATGTTTCGACTACTGAAAACACCAACGGTCATAGATTTAGTTCCCAAAATGTCAAGTTAAAATTCTAGAATTCTGGAATTCCCCCTCGGGAGCTCATTTTTCTTGTCAAAATTCATCAATATTTTTTTTTCCTTTAAAAAGAGGAATAACTGCGGGGGGAAAATACCTCAGTAAGTCAGTGGTGATCCTACCTTTGTTAGTTCTCTAAGATCTGTTGAGCGCTTTGAATTGTCGTGTACTGACGTTCGCTCAACTACGTCTCATATATTAACGGGCACAAGTGTTTAGGCCAATGAGTCACAAGTACTGCAAACAAGCTCTCTCCAGGCGACACACTAATGCGTGCATTAGCTCTATATCTTGATGAATTTCACTCTTCAAGAACCGTGGGACTGTTGGTGGGGCTTATGTTATTATACTCATATACTTTCAAACAAACCATTTACATGTCGCTACAATATAGCGAGTCTTACGCACATCTCCATTGAAGCGCGTCATTCAATTGCTTATTACCATCCGGCTCTATCTAGAGCAATTAAATCGATTCGTGAACGTTTTCTCTCTTTCTTCTTTTCTTTCTTCCTTTCCTTTCTTTTCTTTTTTTAATTTCTGCGTCCCCTCTACCTTGCCTCGTTTTAGTTTTTTTTTTTTTTATAAGAATCGTCGAATTTGATTCTACGAAATGTATCAGGGTTCCATGCAAACAACACTGCTCAACCAAATGGTGTTCAAGACGCAGGTTCTTAAATATATCCTTAGTATTAATTTGACACTTATCCCCGTCTCCTTCCATCATGTTTGACCGTTATTTAATAGATTAAGGTTCAAAGAAGAAACCCTCTTCCGCTATCGGGCGTGTGAACCACAACCACACAACAGAAAAATAGATCGAAACTTAGAACCATCCCCTTTTGTTTCCATAACAAGAATACATGTCAGTTCATGTGTCGGAAGTTTGTTCGTCTCAAGTAAATGTTCTACAAAATCTAATAATTGTGTCTCCATTAAGACAGTAGTAGGCGAAAATTTCTAATACAGATGGTTGATTTGACTGGTATTTTACGCCGCTTACGTAAGGAATCAAAGTCGAAAAATCATATTAGAAAAAAAACAAGAATTCACGAAAATCAGTTCCTGTTCGATACTCAAAAACCACAACAAACATTTATTCTTTTTTAATCAATGTTTTTCAATATTTTATCTGCATTGTTATAAATAGAATAAGGTGAATTAAGGAAAGATTTTTCTTCCTATTCATTGAAAGCAAAAGATTCAAAACCGTGTGAAAACATATTTCTGCCCTTCGCAGATTCACATGCTTGGGATAAAGCGAGTAATGAAGTTCAAACTAATATTGGTCGACTTTTGTCTTTTGAATAACAAGTTTTTATTTGAAAGCTTTTTATGGAAAAAAATATTGAATTGTGAAGAACTGAATATTAATTTTGCGTTTGATTTGGCCAAAAAGGTTTTGATCAAGAAAAAGGCCGGATTTTTTTTTATCAATGTTATATCGCTGGAGCATTCCTACTCTTACATGGTCATTTGTTGCTAGTTATGATGCATTGAGCTATGACTTTTCTAGAGTCACTTTGAAATGTAGTCTTAATCCAGAGTGTTTTAGCACCATATATCAATCATTAGAAAGATAGAAGATCTCTTCTGAACATTTCAAAGATCTTTTGTCCATTAGGCTAACATACTTTGACCTAGGTATAAGATACTTGCTCGTAATCAACCCAAAGTCAATAGTAAAGCACTTGAAAAATCCATACAATGAAATTAAATAACTAGTAACGCTGGAAATATCCCAATCATACCTTGTGAATTTGAGATAGTTTCTTGTGTTGTCTTTGACTATGAAGCCCTGTGTTTCCCGAGCTCTTTAAAGGAAGGATTTGTAGTAGTAGTGAGTATCAACTCGCTTGGGCACTTATTTATATACAACTACTAACTGCATCACTGGGTCAGTCTCATTTCCACTTCATTTACATTTTTTACGATTCAATTCGTTAATCGGACAAAGTAAATTCATTCACAATGAATATGAGGAAAAACCCTTTGAGCTGCTTCGATATGTCTGGTTTGTAATTAATTTGAGAATGAACCACTCATTAGGCGGAATTCTTAGGGCGAAGTTACGTGTGTGCCATGACATACGAGAACATAGCGAGGACATTAATTCCAAATATTCTATAGTAGTTCTTTAATACCTTCTTAAAGTTGATCCTGAGAGTTAATTAAAAAAACTGTTTCTAATCCTGTAATAGATGGAAATTCTTTTCTAACTTACACTAAATAAACAAATAGACAGGTATATCGTAAGTAGAAGGTGGCTCAATAGCAAGGAGAAAGGAAAAACTCCAAAAAAGGATAAGAGTTGTCCTCGAGAGACATAAAAGCTCTGGAAAGCAAATATCGTGCTAACTAGAAATAAATGTAATGCCATGGAAGGCGATAATATTCCGAAGGTTTAAGAACAGTCTAAAAATATTCGTTATTAATTTGAAGAAAAATAAAATGTCCTGAAGGGTGTATCATCACATCTTGGCCTTACGTATACATGTTCAGTTGAATGACAAAGAACTGATATGAATAGAGAATAGGGAAGCCTTTAGGAAAAGGACTCCGCGTGGACAATATACTAGCCCTCTGGTTTTTTCATCATGTCCATTGAATTCCTTTCTTTATTAACTATCTTTTTAGACTTCGAAACAAAAGCCCAAAGCTTTCTCTAAAGTCATGAAAATATGTTTTCGTTATTTTCTATATATATAACTTACTGTTTTTCCTATTTATTGTTAATTTTCTTTCTTCTTCTTCATCCGGTACAGATTTTTTTCTTTCTTTCTGTGATTGACATCTCACCATATACGCATGGATTAATAAACTAAAAACATCTCGTCAACGGAGACAGTATTTTCCAAGTTTTTAAAAGCAGCCTAGAAAAACTAACAATAATATTGCATCTGTTCTCCAAGTCGAAATATTTTAAAGATGGTTTTTAGTATTTCGAGAGTTATGGATATTGAATGTATTTATAATGAGTAATGGTTGAGTGGCATCATCACCGGAGTATGTCTCTGCAATACAATATCTCGATACTCCCTACTTCAATAACAAGCACCTATATATGGTATTCTATATCCTTTAATCGTGGAAAGGTTTTATCAATTTTTCGCTCCTCACATTGACACAGATTAATAAGTATTACTGTACAGAGGACAATTTTCTTAATTGCAAAAATCTGATAGGAGTTTTTTTTAGTTGAACGAGATTTGATCACGGAAAGGAAATACAAGGATACACTTGGTTTTTGAACGAGTAACGACAAACCAAGCAACACTGTATCATTCTACACCCTATCTCTGATAAAAAGATTAGTTTTTCTTCATAAATGATAACTAAAATGGACGAACTCTGAATAATAGGCTTAAGCGGGGATCGAAAAGCAAGACCTCTACCTACGGCAATCACTTTTTGAATCTCAGTATCCACCAACACTAACTACTTAAAAAATTATAAAACAACTACATTTTGGTTCCCAAAATAAATAAGACTTCTATTTTTATCAGTGTTTTATCAATTTAATATCTGAATAGTTAGAATCAGGTGCGGATCCAGGGGGAGGGTTGTGGGGGCTGCAATCTCCTATGAAAATTTCTGACAATGAGAGAATGATGGCTAACTAGAATAAGGTGTTACTTTCGGCTTTATTAATGCCATCATACAACCCCCTGTTTTTTTAAAAAATCCTGGATCCAACCCTGAGAACTAAGATGTGAAATTCTGTTTTTTTTTTTTTAATGGAGCCAGAATTCTTTGTAGTTTTAGTATTGGCTAGAGTATGGACGAGTTATCTAACATATGCTGGTCTTGACGTCGCTAGTGACTCCATAAGGCATATGTTTATATAATAACATGCACTTCAGTTCTACCCAGTATTGTGCGTATATTAGGAATAATGATGATTTTTGAACATAACAGGATGGTTGGTTTGAAAAGAAAGGCAATACTTCAGTAGAAGCCGTCAAAGGCGTTAGAGCAGGAATTGTTATCAATATTCACTCCTTATTTATTTTGTCACTGACTTGTTCAATACCAACCCATTGTCCTTTTATTGACTTTCTCCAAATAAATGTGTGTTTTGTCAGGTTTTACTAAACAAACCGTTATAGATGGATATTAAGATAGCTTGGCTTGGCTTGGCTCATGATTTGGGAAGCTTGCATAAATTAAGCCTTTTTACTATACTGCGCATGCTCGTCAGCAACTTCGCCACGCGGAGGTGAAAAACCTCGGTGACCCTCAGAACAATGGATCGGTTCAAGAACTTACATAAAAGAAAACTATGTTTAAACCTTTTTTCTGGCTCAATCCCCAGAATTGCCATCATATGTGGATAGAGTTTCTAGTTGGTTCTCTCCTGTGCTTCGAGGGTTTTTCTCCCTGTTCTCCGGTTTTCCTCCCTCCCAAAAAATCAGTTTCTCTAAATTCTATTCCGATCACGGAAGAGAACCACAGGTTGTTTGCCACTGGCTATTATAGGTGTTATATCCTCATAAAACAAGAACGATCTATCCTTTTATCCTTATTTTACAAAGATTGAAATCAAAGAAATTTTTCTTCGATACATTCCGATAAAGACATTTGACGTCGTGATCTGCAGCACTACTTTATTTGCTTTTACACGATTACATCACTAAAGCCGGATTTATCCTCTAAAAGTGTGAATATTTTTACTTGGCTATTTATTATTTCCTCAGTAAACTCTTCCTGCTTTACGTGCCGTTGGTACTCTAAGTCCTTAATTAGTATCTTAACAAGTGGTATCTTCAAACCCGCTAATGGAAAAAAGGGTTTCAAACTACACAAGAATCCCCTTAAGTCGATAATTATATGTTACTTCATAGCGAGCAATCTAAGCACAAAATAAGTCAATAATCACGATAAACTGCTTAGAATAATGCTCACCTATAATTGAATGTAAGAAAAATAGGGGAAAACAAGATTGAATTAGTATCGAGAAACGTGAGAAACTAACAAATTATAAGACTAAAACTAACGTCATTAGAATAGACCAATCACCATTGAGATAATAGTCATGTGACTTATCATGTGACCTCTATTTAGGGTCGTAATTTGTCTGTGTATCTTGTGTTTCGTGCCATCCATCATTACATTACTTACTAATGGAACAGAGGTGTAGCGAGGACCCAGGATCTGGGGGAGGGGGGGGGCACCTTGAATAAAAATTAATTACGAAAAAAATTTGGGGGGCACGTGGTCGCCTCTCCCTACGCCAGTGGCATTGACATCATACTGGCATCAAAGAAAAAAAGGCTCCTTCCGAAAATCCGCTACGCCACTGGTTTGAAATCACTCCTAAGGGAATAAAAGTGGCAGCCATGTTGGATAATGTTCGCTATAGACCCATATAGACGAATTCGAACTCGACAAGTATACATATAGAGTGCATGCGCAGACGTTTTCTCTTGCTGCTGATGACACTAGCTAGGGAAAAACTTTTACGAATACACGCTTTTCAAGAAATTCATTAGCGTTTTTCTATGGCCGTTTCTCCATAACCAAGAAGCATTTCGTGACTTGTCTGGCCAAGCGACTGTATTACAGAGCAGGCACTCGAACCATG
>JALHLI010000265.1:0-18659 GCA_023349425.1 Anthopleura sola
GAAACTGAAGCGACGCCAAGTCAGCGACGTGCATCTTTTCACAACCTTACCTATCGTTCTATTGTTTATTGTGGCAGTATAAATAAGACCCATACCTGACTTTTTCTTCACTGGACTCTGAAGATGACTTCCGCACAGGTTGTCGAAACGTCAGTCACATCAAACAGTCCTTCTCAGGACTACATCCACCCGGATGATCATTATACAAATATTGTCTCTTCGAGAAATATTGTTACTTTGAAAAAAAGATGTCCTAACCATCAGAAGTGGTGTTTTTGGGATTAGGTAAGTGTTTTGTTCTAATAAGGCGAAATATTTTATATACTATATTTAATACTACTAACCCCAACCCTCCCTATGCGGTTTCTGATGTTAACTAAGTGTTTCCAGTGTCCTTTTGTTCTAATAAGACGAAATATTTTATATACTATATTTAATACTACTAACCCCAACCCTCCCTATGCGGTTTCTGATGTTAACTAAGTGTTTCCAGTGTCCTTTTGTTCTAATAAGACGAAATAATTGTTTTGGATTTTTGCGAATTTTTTCAAAAGCTTTAATGTTTATTGTTATGCTTTGATATGGAAATGAATTACATCACTTACCATGAGAAGAAAGTTGCCACTGTCCTGCGTGATTAGCTTTGGCCTGTGATTCCTGAGGTAGTCTTGAAGGATTATGCTGAGTTCATGGTCATGCTGAAAGGAATGAATGAATGAATGAATGAATGAATGAAACCACAAATAATTGATTGCTCTGAAACAGATAGTGGCATAGCATTACCTTCAAAATAGTGGTGTCTGAGCCATAAGTTTTCACAGTTTTGTAGTTCTGAAATCGAAACGTGAGCCCTCCATCTCCTTGTACTTGGACGAGGTTCTTACCAGACATGTCAGGGCTTGTGAGGCTTGCTTCCTGGGGAATAATTTCTAATGTTCTGATTTCACAGGCTCTGGAAGGTGGCACCAAGACATACAGACTGATTAGGAGTAGGTCAGCACATTCTTCGGCTTTGGATCTAGCTGTTCTGGCCATTTCCATCCTCTCCCTTTGTCGACCTACACTGTTAACAATCTCCTCCCTGAATTGGAAAAGCAAAGAATTAGGGAGATCTGCATTGGCTATTGGGTAATTCCACAGAAAAATATAGTTCAATTTTTATCACCTTTCAGCAGTTTTTACATAACAATGAAATGATAAAGTTTCAAACTGAATTATGTTTTTTGATCTCAGTACAATGATTATATGTCATAAATTATCAATAATTAAGTCAAGTGTTCAATTCAAGTGTCATGGAGGGGACAATACTTTTACTACTACAGTTGAATAGTTATGAGAGGAAATCTTTAGATAACTATGGTGGCATAAACTACTTTACATAGACATCCTATGCCAAAAGTTGAGGTCTCAATTATAGGTCAATGAAGTAAAAGATATTCTAGTTTCTCTATGACCTGTCGCCTCCATAACATGCGGATTATTCTGGAATTACCCTATTGGTGGCAGCAAGTTGGTTGTGGTTGCACTGACAAGATCAGACTACTATCACATCATTGATCCATGTGTGATATAAATACTGAATTATGATTATTATTATTTAATCATTACCATTCAAGCCAACTGTTCTTCTCTATTAGGTCCTCTTTTGATGAAGCCCGTCCTCTGTTTCCCTCTCTCTGTAAGGAAGCCACTTGACCACGAATCCTTTTGATAACTTCTACGTTGGTATAGTCTGGTGAATATTCGCCATGAAGAAACTTTGCAGGGTAGAGAAGAGCTGCTGCGTGGTTAGCCATTGTGTAAGGATTCAAACCTCTCTCCACCTGGTAAAGGAAAATGTTAACAGTCTCAGTATATATCCCTCAAAAATTCCCAATTAAACCCTTGATGTATACGTAGGTGCTGGGTCATCAATAATAATTCTGAACAAATGAACTGAATAGGCAATTTTACTTTTTCTCACCTTCAGGTAAGTCAGATAATCTTCAATGACGTTAAGTCTTAGGAACAGCTCTGGGCTCAATTCTAAAGAAAGTATGTCTCTGGCAAAGCCAAGAAAACCTGTTGAGAAAAAGCCAAAAAGACCCCATGTTAATAAATGCATAGATGTAACACACCAAAATGAACAAATATATTGAGCACTGTTGATAATCATTTCATTTTCTCCTTCCTGTTTGAATGTTGGACACAGCCTTTCCCCAGGTACCAGTCCACTTAAATCTACAGTCATGTAAAGGCTATGTTTTAATTTGCCAATTTCTACCAAACTCCCATCCCATCCTCTGCATGCTAATTTTGACTAATGTATAAATAACTAAGAATAAAGAAATGAATAACAAATCAATCAAACAATCAATAAATGGGTGGGTGGTGGGTGGAGGAATAAATAAGATTTTAATGTATAAAATAAGCTGACTATTTACTCACACAGAAGTCTTTCTTGAGCTTTGCCATAAGTAGACTCAGCAACTGGCGGCTTTTGCCTCTGAAGATTTATCGGCTTTGTAAAGTACAGTTTAAGTTCTTTAAAGAATTTTTGCATGAAGGTGGGGAGAAGTGTGAAGCCTATAGCATACTTCTTGATCTTTTCAGTCGGCACAGTGGTCAAGTGGTGATCTGGTCTTGTCTCATGAAGAACAGCTTGGGAGAGAGTTTGTCTGGTTGTGTCGGTGCTGGCTTGTGGCATTTGAGAAACTGTCATTTGGGGATCTGGTCTTGTCTCATGAAGAACAGCTTGGGAGAGAGTTCCTCTTGTCGTCTCGTGGCAGACTTGGAGCATTTGAGGAACTGTCATTTGGGGATCTGGTCTTGTCTCATGAAGAACAGCTTGGGAGAGAGTTTGTCTGGTTGTGTCGGTGCTGGCTTGCGGCATTTGAGAAACTGTCATTTGGGGATCTGGTCTTGTCTCATGAAGAACAGCTTGGGAGAGAGTTCCTCTTGTCGTCTCGTGGCAGACTTGGAGCATTTGAGGAACTGTCATTTGGGGATCTGGTCTTGTCTCATGAAGAACAGCTTGGGAGAGAGTTTGTCTGGTTGTCTCGATGCTGGCTTGCGGCATTTGAGAAACTGTCATTTGTTGATCTGGTCTTGTCTCATGAAGAACAGCTTGGGAGAGAGTTTGTCTGGTTGTGTCGGTGCTGGCTTGCGGCATTTGAGAAACTGTCATTTGGGGATCTGGTCTTGTCTCATGAAGAACAGCTTGGGAGAGAGTTTGTCTGGTTGTGTCGGTGCTGGCTTGCGGCATTTGAGAAACTGTCATTTGGGGATCTGGTCTTGTCTCATGAAGAACAGCTTGGGAGAGAGTTTGTCTGGTTGTGTTGGTGCTGGCTTGCGGCATTTGAGAAACTGTCATTTGGGGATCTGGTCTTGTCTCATGAAGAACAGTGTTGGAGAGAGTTCCTCTTGTCGTCTTGTGGCAGACTTGGAACATTTGAGGATGTGGTCCTGTCTCATGAAGAACAGTGTGGGAGAGAGTTTCTCTGTTTGTCTCGGGGTTGACATGTGCTTCTTGGGGCAACAGAGGGAAGTTCTGAGTGGCTGTCCTCGCAGAATTGCTCTTCAATCCGAGGAAATCTTCTTGGCTATCGCTTTGTTCATCAGAGGAATGGTCGTCGTCTGAAAATTGGTAACTTACAAGGTTGGAGGGAAGCATTTTGAAGTGGTGTAGCTGTTCGTACTGGAATGAAGTAGGAATACTTGAAGAATTGGAAGACCAAGTGGCGAGGAGAGGCGCAGAGAAGGAGTCCGTGATTGGCAGTCGTCAAGGCGATGGCCAATGGCATAGCTGGATCTGTAGGTGGACAGGAAAGCGTTAAAATGCGAAGTGAGAATTTTGGCGGCATTGAATTTCAAGGCCAAACGTGGCGTTAAAAAACTGGCTTTCTCATACTAACCTTGAACAAAATTTGGTAGGAAGTGCGTTCTGCTCCCTCCCCTCTCGCCTCTGGCCTCTAAATTAGAGACAGAAGGAGAAGGGAGGGAGAAAAAGAAGTGTTTTTTGAAGGAGCTGTGGGACTACCTAGCTGTCTTCGCCGCCATTTTTCAAAGGAGTGAGGGTCCAGATCGAGGCCGGTCAGTGGTGACCGAGCAGGACTGGATCGAGCAAACTTTGACAGCGAATTGCGGGAAAAGTAGAGGGGATATGGTCACGGAAAACTGTCCACGAAAAAGCTAGTAAGCGTGGGATCGCGCTGGTACGGTCTTTTAAAAAGTGGAGAAAAAAGCGGTGGAGTTGTTGTTTTGGGCTAGCTGTGGTGTTCGGATAACGCCTGTGAGATTTTGCAGGTTGTAAACAGAGGGAGCCCAATTTAGATAACTGAGTAAAAGGTGAAGATAAAATGGGGAAAAAATGGCGCTGAATTAATTTTTTAAAATTGCAGGTCAAGATAATGTCGATGGAGCAAAAAGAATACGATGGAGGAAAAAATCCGATTTTATTTTCACCTTTTACTTTGATGTAAATTGGGCTCCCTGTGGTTGTCAACAGAAATTTGTAAACGGAAATGTTGCATTTGAATGGAGTATTTAATGGGCCTGAAATGATGAGTTTTTTCTGCCGACGGAAGACTTTGTAAAGTTTGGCACGAGCAATTGGATGCAAGGATTGGAGTTTTTTTTTCTTCTTTTGTTTTGTTTTTGTGGATCTGTCCCTGGAGACGGAGACTGACTGCAAGATCATGCATGAATAAAGGTTGGTTGCATGTGAGTTTGATTTGGATTTTAAAGTTTGTACACACTGCCGAATGCATGTCATGCGTGTGCTAACGTAATACATAATTATGAAGTAATGGCAGAACTGGAATTGAGAGGCTTGTGTGGATATAGAAATGGATAATGATTTTTGGGCTAGCTGTGTTTACAAATGCATGCATGAGTCAGTGCAGTCAAGTCTTAATTTTTAGTTGGATGTCTGTCAATTGCAAAGCGCAGGTGTCAGCCGAGATGAAATTGCTGCCTGGTTGATTTTGTCAATGTTTTATAAAAGGATTGTGAGCTGGTGTGGTGGAAATATTGCTTTGTCTGATACTGATGTAATATACGTTTGGCTGATCATAATAGTATTGTTGCTGCTGCTGCTGCCGCTGCTGCTGTCACTTTGTCATATCATAAATATATTGAAATGTGTTTGGTGGCTCTTATTCTAGACTTGAATCCTGGACGACATGGGGTATCAGAAGTCAATCCACGAAGAAGAAGAAGAGGAAGTTCTATAACATAGATTGAGATTTATTGCAGCAAATGGATATTTTACATGGATCGAGATACAGGATTTTACAAAGGGGGAGTGGGGCCCCCACCCCTGTATTTGAGTGATGGGTCTTGGAGATACCCTCAACAAAAGTGTAATAATGATGCTAATGTCCAACTAGCTTGCGATATGCTGCTGATGAGTAAGTTTGATGTGACAGCTAGGAGGCTAATAAAGAAATAAATAATTGTTGGAGTTGACTGGTGTTCATAAATTTGGTAAATGCAAAGACTGAGTACAAATTTGCAGTCACCGGCCCTTGTACGAGTGCTAACCGAAGAAGACCATGTGATATTTTGGACCCGCTGTTGCTGGAAAAATCCTTGCATCTTCAATAATGCCTCCTGTCACATCCCACTCATCATCTCTAGGATGCAGCACTCCAATCACACGAAAGTATTTTACCGTCCATTCATTGCCTTGACAAACAATCATAAATTTTGGGGGGTTAAAATTCCCCACAGTGTGCATGAGACAAAACTTTTCTTGTTGTTTTCTAGGAATGCGAGAGGTGGTGAATCTAATTTGGACATATCCCAGCATCAGAACATTACCAGTGCATAGCAATGAATGAAATTTTTATTGGTCATTTCTAGAATGACGTGTCACATATAGGTATTCTATAATGTATGTGTATGTATGTAATACAGCGACCTGCAGAAATCATGATGCTCTTGATATGTATGCAATTAAGTATATCAAAAGTATGTCAGAAATCATGGGATATCATTGCTGATGTTTTTTTCGAGTTGCCTATCACCAGGGCTTTCTGAAGAAAATATTAGAGATGATATCCCATGATTTCTGACATACTTTTGACATACTTGTGTGTGTGTGTGTGTGTGTGTGTGTGTGTGTGTGTGTGTGTGTGTGTGTGTGTGTATGTATCAAGAGGATCATAGTTTCTGCATACCACTGTTCATACCTCTATACATACATTACATCTATATGTGACATGTCATACCTCGTTCTAGAAATGACCAATAAAAATTTCATTCATTGCTATGCACTGCTAACATAATTATTGTGAACTCAACGTGCCGGTTGGCTTTCCTCCTACGAATCACGAGCGAGGGGCAGGAAGTGACGTTGCACGACCTCTGCCTCTTCGACAGTGCCGCTGGACAGGTAGGGGTGCCATGCGGTCCCCGCTGCGCCAGTGCCCAGTTTGATCCTGAGCGCCGCGAGGACGGCGTAGGCGGCCTGCACGCTGCCTTGCTTCCCAACCGCCTTGCCGACCTTCCGCAGCTCGGGCCAGAAGTCTGCCCATCCACTCTGGAGCTGGATGCTTAGTATTCTGGGGGCGACCCTGGCCAGCGTTGCCATGCTTCGGAGGCAGCTCACTCTGTTGGGCTTGGTGCAAAGCAGCAAGCACAGGAGCTCAGTGGCCTGGCCCTTGGCCTGTCTTCTGTCTTTGCCATTCTCGCCTTAAACACAACAAAGACACCATATGTATCAGTCTCGTGGCGAATTACACGAAGAAGAGGAAGAACAGGAAGAAGAACAAGAAGCTCACCTGGTCCCTTCTCCAGGCCCGACAGCGCCATCTCGTAGATGGCGTGGACCGCAGGGCAAACCCCTAGAAGTGTCCTGAGGCGGGCGTTCTTAGCATCTGGGGACGAGTCGCCTGCCGACCTTAGGTCTGGGCCGATCGCGTGGAAAGCCACGCAGACGCGACATGGCTCGTCCCCATCGCCACGTGGGCAGGCGTTGGCTGGCTCGGTCGGCTCGACAAGGCCTCTCCCGCGTCTGAGCGGGCAAGCGGGTGGGTCTTCTTCTCCGTCTGCGCAGGTGCACGCTCTGGCGCACAGGTCCCACAGCTTGTTCAGGACGGGCCGGGCAGCGTCTCGTGGTCGGGCCGCAGGTGGCGCCTGTCCCCCCTGTTGGTGAGCGTCTGCGGCTGCTGCAGGGAGTGGCAGCGGTGGGTTCCTTGTCAGGAACCGCTTCAGTTTCGCCAGCGAGGCAGCGCTGGGCAGCGCCTCGGCCCTCAATCCCGCAACTCCACCAGCGTCGGGTAAGACGTAGACGGCGTCTGCAACGATTCAAAATAGAACACGCAAAGATGAGGTAAGACTAGTAGATATACAAAATGCTATGCTTATGTGCGATCATAATAATCAATAAGAATGTCATCACTCATACTGCGCGATATTCATAAAGATGAACCATCGCGCATCACACACACACACACACACAACTTATAAAATGTCATAAAGGAGAGAAAACACTCGTAAATTATGTTAACTATAAGGATAATGAACATAGCTAGTAAGTAATTATAGAACACTAACAATAAGCCAGCCTAAATGGATGTGTTTTAAGTTGGCGTTTAAATATATAGAAATGGATTTCATTTGACGCAATCCTATAGGCAGAGAATTCCATGATTTTGGGGCTGCAATAGCCTCTGTACTCACGAAACATGTTTCACGCATAAGCATTCAATCACACCGGTGTCAACCTTTGTATTGCAGGTCATTCCCTCATTCATTCATTCATCCATTCATCCCTCCGTTCGCTCCTTCATTCAATCGTGAAATTAAAAGACAAATGAAGATGGATGGATGGATGGATGGATGGATGGATGGATGGATGGATGGATGGATGGATGGATGGATGGATGGATGGATGGATGGATGGATGGATGGATGGATGGATGGATATTTACCTCGTCTCCTCGCGGAGGACGACGGACCTCCGGCTGGGCGCCCGCTTCCTCCACGCGGCACCTCACCGCTCCCGACTTCACCATCAACCTGAGAAGAAAAATAAATGAATAAAAAAACATGTTAAACGCTGTTCTCTCGTTCGTTCAATAACGAACTCAAACTAAGACAACATCACGTAATACATCCATTATTTAGACACGGCGGTTCATTACATACTTTATTAGCTTCATCCCTTTACGGGGCTTTTCAGAAGTAATATTACAAATATATGATAAATATAGATAGCCTAGTATATAAATAAATAAATGAATAATTGTATATATGTATATTCAATGTTTAAAATAATCATCAAAAAATGATAAAGATCATTAATTGAAATAAGGAATAATAAAATAGAAATATATAGCTGAAATAATGTGCATCTAAAAATATTAATTCTAATTCTATTTCATTCATTCATTCATTCATTCATTCATTCATTGTTCTTTTAAGAATTCATGGTATTGGAATTATGACTCGTCAATAGAGAGCTCAATGGTACAACAACACCATTTGTTACCTGTTCGCCCACAGGCAGCACCGGTGACAGTCGACCAGAAGTCGAGACGACCTCAGCCTGCCTTGCTGGGGTCCTGGTCAACCTGAGGGCGGAACGGCACAGCAACGTAAGTTGCATCAGGTCTTGGTCTTGGTCGGGTCTGCTGGACGGCGAGGCCAGGCATTTGCCGAGCTGGTGAAGCGCGGCCTCTTCCTCGACGCCCAGCGCTTCGGGCACCCTCATGGTCTGCTCCGCCTCGTCCCCCGAAGACGACTCGTCGCCACTGTGGGAGGGCTCGATCGAGTCCCCGGCCTCCTGCTGGAGGGCCGTCTTTAAGGATGCTAAGACCTCCGGCCCTATGCGCTCCAGCGTCGCAAAGTTCACCCCAAACTCCACCTCCGCTTTCAGCAGGTAGACCGGGCTGTACGCCCTATTCCTGTACTTGCAGGCGGCGAACCTGCATGGCAAAAAAAAAAAGAAGTCGATTCATCCATCAGTCAGTCGGTGGTCCCGATCAGTATGCTGACCTGTGTCGCGCCTTACCTGCAGCTCAGTAGCTTCGAGAGGCTTAGCCCCACGCCCTCGATGGCCTGCCGGCTAATGTTGCATGCCACGTCGCCAACTGCCATCCTCCTTAGGCATAGGTTGCTTGCTCTGGAGCATGCTATCACGTTGCCTGGCAGGAATCCCCCGTGCTGCTCGGCGATCAGCCTCCTTGGGAAACCGTGGGTAAATTGAACCGAAGCGTCGCTCCACTTCGGAGCTGACCAAATGGCCACGTTTCCGAATCTGTCGAAGAGATAACACACACACATCGCCGCACGTTAAACAACAAACAACAAACTATTCCAGCACTTGCCGTGCGTCGTGCATGCTACTGACCTGTCGAGGCGAACCTCCTGGAGGTTTTGATCCAAGGAGGCGATCCCCGAGGCTAGCATCGGTGCCAGGGCCGTCCCCTCCTCCTCAAAGAGACCGCGAAGGGACAACGGCGCCCCGCGCGGCTCCTGCGACGACGACGGCTGGGCCGTGCGCTCCACCGACTCCCAACCGGCCGTCTTCTGCCTCAGGTATCTTACTGCTTCCGCAGCATCGCGGAAGACGACCGGTTGGTCCTCGTCGTCTTCGGGCGATGACCTGTCGGGAGCCAGGCTTCGGGGCAGGCTCAACTGGTCGAGCACCGCCATATTGAAGTCGAAGACCAGCGGCTCCTCCCTCGACCGCGCATAGGCAAGCGGGAAGTAAGGGGCCAGTCCTCTGCCCTCCAACAGCCCGTCCAAAGCCGCGTAGTTAAGCGTGGACTCTGTGCAAAGAGGAGAAAAGCAAAGATTTGCTTGGTTGGTTGGACAGGCTAAAGCAAAGTCATCCAGCATACAACAATTGATTGACTGATCTTATCTTACTCATATATTTATTTTACTCGGCAAGTATTGTTCATGAAGCATTGACACGCCTTACATTAGAAAACCAGACAGCTGCTGTGTGAGATTTATTGAACGAGTTCAAGATCCTAGCTTTGGATGACTTTTAAGATTCGAAATAACCTCTCATCAAATCACAAGTTTGGTATTGCTAATGAGTTGTTTCATCGCGAAATTAAAAACATTCATATTTGTAAATGACCAAATGGGATAATTCATCCTATAAATAATATACGAAAAGATTAATTGAACCAATCCGCTTTCAGACATACATACCGCCCTGCGAGCTGTCGTCGATGAAGTCCGCGTTCTCTTCGTCGTCGTCGTCTTCTTCG
The DNA here is from genome assembly GCA_023349425.1 of Anthopleura sola. Classification (NCBI taxonomy): domain Eukaryota; kingdom Metazoa; phylum Cnidaria; class Anthozoa; order Actiniaria; family Actiniidae; genus Anthopleura; species Anthopleura sola. The sequence continues at coordinate 10,212 of JALHLI010000265.1, forward strand.
TCTTCTTCTGGCTCGCCCCTGCAGGTAAGAGAGTGAACTCGTCAGAGCCGTGTACTAGTGGCAGCGACGCAACCAATTGCGGTGCATCAAGAGCTGCCGCTCGCTTTATGAATTAGAGCAATAGTCAATCCATTTCTTCTCTCTCCCACACTTTTCTCTCTTTTTTTCTTTCTTTCTTTTTATTTTATTTTATTTTTTTGCTAGCTGAAATGCCAGGAATCTGCATGCGTACCCTGATGTTGCATGTTCTGACTCGGCTTCGTACGCCAGGAACTGGCGGGCGTGGCCTGCATTTGACGTCCTCCTTCTCTTTTTCCTTGTTCAGCGAAAAGAAAAGACAATATATATATATCACGTTTATGTCAGAGACAATGCGAATTTGAAATCTGAGCTGGCAGCCCAAAGTCTTTTCAACGACTCTCACCTTGGACTTGGTTGAACGGCGTTTTCGTCTTCTTCTTCTTCTTCTTCTTCTTCTTCTTCTTCTTCTTCGAGGGGAGCCCTGCGCATGGTTTGGAAGACGTGGAGAGAGGCGTTAGGATTGATCTGTTACTCCGAGTTTCCTGCTTGCGCACTCATCAGACAGACTTTGATTTAATTTGATTTCATTCAATTTAAAGATTAAAGTCTGTCTGATGAGTGCGCAAGCAGGAAACTCGGAGTAACTGCGGAGAACATGTCTCTTCTTCAATCTAGACTATTTAACAATTAGTCCTCGAGTCCGAATGGTCTACGAGTCAATAGCCCGCGAGGGCGAGAGGCCTAATTGTTTTAGTAAGAACCTACTAATCGGTCCAATAAAAGGATGCAAAAGGTTTTGGATTTTGCTTTAAATATATATGTTTTGTTTGCGCCATTGCGCACTCATCAGACAGACTTTGATTTAATTTGATTTCATTCAATTTAAAGATTAAAGTCTGTCTGATGAGCGCGCAAGCAGGAAACTCGGAGTAACTGCGGAGAACATGTCTCTTCTTCAATCTAGACTATTTAACAATTAGTCCTCGAGTCCGAATGGTCTACGAGTCAATAGCCCGCGAGGGCGAGAGGCCTAATTGTTTTAGTAAGAACCTACTAATCGGTCCAATAAAAGGATGCAAAAGGTTTTGGATTTTGCTTTAAATATATATGTTTTGTTTGCGCCATTGCGCACTCATCAGACAGACTTTGATTTAATTTGATTTCATTCAATTTAAAGATTAAAGTCTGTCTGATGAGCGCGCAAGCAGGAAACTCGGAGTAACTGCGGAGAACATGTCTCTTCTTCAATCTAGACTATTTAACAATTAGTCCTCGAGTCCGAATGGTCTACGAGTCAATAGCCCGCGAGGGCGAGAGGCCTAATTGTTTTAGTAAGAACCTACTAATCGGTCCAATAAAAGGATGCAAAAGGTTTTGGATTTTGCTTCAAATATATATGTTTTGTTTGCGCAATTGCGCACTCATCAGACAGACTTTGATTTAATTTGATTTCATTCAATTTAAAGATTAAAGTCTGTCTGATGAGCGCGCAAGCAGGAAACTCGGAGTAACTGCGGAGAACATGTCTCTTCTTCAATCTAGACTATTTAACAATTAGTCCTCGAGTCCGAATGGTCTACGAGTCAATAGCCCGCGAGGGCGAGAGGCCTAATTGTTTTAGTAAGAACCTACTAATCGGTCCAATAAAAGGATGCAAAAGGTTTTGGATTTTGCTTCAAATATATATGTTTTGTTTGCGCAATTGCGCACTCATCAGACAGACTTTGATTTAATTTGATTTCATTCAATTTAAAGATTAAAGTCTGTCTGATGAGCGCGCAAGCAGGAAACTCGGAGTAACAGCGGAGAACATGTCTCTTCTTCAATCCTCTTCAATCAAAACCGGCGCTTTTTGCTACTAGAGGTGTATCACTAATAATAGACCCCTAGTAGCTCAGCCAATCACAGGGCTCGATTGGTGATAGACCATTAGTAGGTTTTTTCTGAACTATATTATATTTATGCTCTGCACTTCTGTGTATCGAGCACTGTTATATATGCAGCATAGACAAGACATACTGTAATTTATATAATACGTGTATATGACATATGCGGTATATACTAGTCATGCAATGGTTTCCAGTGGCATAACGTGCACGAAACCATTTTATTCCACACCATAGAAATTTGTGATTTGAAACAATATTGATAGTATTAGAACTTCTAATACCCACCTCGCATCCGATCCTGACTCGCGACTGCTGGTGTTATCAGCCGGCCTGGAGGGAGCTTCTGCCGCTCGTGGCGTGGAATGACTGTCAATCATAAAAGCGCGGGTATAGTGCAGTTAATACATCTGAAAGCTAAGCTTGGGCTAAGCTTTGTAGATAAGCTTTGAAAAAATTTTACACCGTCTGCTAAAATGAGTATAAACTGAGTTTCGGACGTTATTCTTTCGTCGGAGTTATGTTCAACATACATTAGCATCAGCGATAAAATCACCTAGAATAGTGGTCATGAGATCTCGATAGACCAGCTAGATAAATCGACTACTAAATCAGTAAACTACTCACTTTTGGGGAATTGCCTCCGGCGAATGGGTTAAGAACTGGTGCAAACTGGTTTGTCGCTCGTCGGACATGTCGAAAAAAAAGGATAAATAAACTTTCTGTATACTTCGAATGACTACAAGATGCTGAATATTGTTGCGCAATGATTTTCAATTTTGCTATCCTAAGCTATTTCACATATGATTGTTGAAAGCTGAGCCCTTCAATTCGAACACGTCAGACAAGTGACATTCCCCTTTCTCAGCCATTTATGGGCATTCGCAAAGCTAAGCACTAAATATTAAACAAGTTTAAACAGTTCTCAAAATCACCGCAAGATCACGGTTATATTGTTTGCACTCTGTTATCAAATTTTTAGTAATTTAATCAATAATTCTTATATATATTTTTAGTATGAGCAGTAGTTTTTCTTCTATTTATATACGGCTTTCACGTAAAGAAGTTGTAAAAATTATGGAACAACTACCGTATTTAAATAATGAAGAATCAATCAATCAATCAATCAATCCTATCCTTTCCTTTCCTTTCCTTTCCTTTCCTTCTCTACACAATTGTCGCCACTCATAATACAAGGCGAACGCAGTGGAATGCATCGGCTCGACGTTGTCATTCATTAGTATGCGGGCCTCTGTCCTGAATTACCATGACGACGAAACAAATTATCGAAACCGATAATTTTGTGGGATCCCTGTGGTATAGGATTGTAGAAACGTTGTTGCTTACGTATTGGGAAGTATGCAAATATTATTTATTGTGAGCACGTTACCTGAATCATGTAAGTCCTTTTAACTTATTAAAAACAATCAAGGTATTTCTTTGTGCTTTTATCGAAAAAAAGGAAAATTGTGCAAGGTATTTCTTCGTATTTTTATGGGAAAAAAAATATTGTGCAAGGTATTTCTTCGTATTTTTATCGAAAAAATAATAATGTGCACAGGATATTGCAAAATTGCGACACAATTGCCTCATCAACCAATTGAATACTAGCTAGAGCGGTTTTCATGAAGCCGCGGTCAAATACACTTTAGCGTAATACGCATTGCTTCACTTTAATTCTTTTCATTTCCTATTGTGTTTTTTTGATGACCCCCTTTTGTTTTACGGGTCAATGAGAACGACTCTATGCGCGGTCCAGGTACCAATCAAAAGCTATACCAAAATAGGCGCACCAAAACAGGGTAGTTGATAAATATTATTGTTTGCTAGAACTAAAACTGTTAAATAAGTGTCTTTTTAAATATTTGCTATATCCAATTGTCTGCTCCCTTCTGCCACTGACATACATTTAAGTTGTTGCCTGGAATTTCAAATTTCTCTCTTTGAAAGTACATAAAAAAAGAAAAAAAAGAAAAGAAAAAGAAATGCAACTTATGAGAAAAACCAAAAGATCAGGTGGTAACCATCAATATCAGGGCTCATTCACCACTTAAAAATGGTGTCAAAGCAAATTACAGCTAATACAACTCACCAGAGAATATTAATTTTAGCCGTTAAGAAGGAACAAACTCTAGATTCACCCTAATGTTTCCTCTCTTCCCCCCTCCCCCTCCATTACTATCGCTGGTAGTGCAAGATTTTGGCACAGCATCATGTATTACTCAGGATATGCCTACCCAAACAAAGGGTTTTGTTTCTGTTTTTGTCTGTTGGTAAGGTTGCTTTGTTTGTTCGCTGAGAATGATTACTGTTCTCGTTTTTCTTTGTTTACCATCCTAACAGGGGTGTGTAAGTGTGTGTGCAGCCAAGGCCTGTCTTAGACATCAAATTTCACCTGTGCCAAATCTAAGTTGTACGAGTTTGTTTGCATTAGATTTCAGATTCAGCACATGTGAAATTTGACATCTAACTGGGGCCGCCTTTAAGCTTGCTGTCTTCCAGTGATCATTGTGCTAGGATGATGATCCAACATGCCTTGATATTTCCACCATTTGGCCCAAATTGACATGGGCAATTTATTGTAAAGTAACCTGTGTGGGTGGGGTTGCGACTCAATTACTCACTCTCTTCAACATTTCAAAATAAACCATTTATTGCTAATCTTCTGAAATCTAGTGACAACATTTCCTTCCTTGGTTAACTAGCTGTCTTATTTAAAGTGTACAATTCTTCTCAGGCCCAAAACAAAACAGATTATTTTCATTGGATTGTGAAATTGTGTAATACCGGGACAAAAGAAAGAAAGCAATAGGATTAATGTCTACTACCCTATCACATTATTAACTATTTCACAGTCCAATGAAAATCACTCTAATGAATAAACAACAACATTTCCTTCCTTGTTAAAAATGGTAAGGCATAATAATTTTAAGATTCAGACTCCCCTCCAAAGAGAAGAAAACCCCCAAAATCCTTGGCTACGAATTTATATGTCTTTATAGGAAAGTACGTCTTTTCCAACCTATAAATAATTCTAATTCTGCCAGCAAAGTTCTGAGAGAGTGCTTTTGCTCACAAATTTTAAAGCTGCACAAGTTGAAAATTGAAATCTTTGCCAACAGATTTAGAAGAAAAAGAAGATCCTTGTCTACAATGTACCAGCATTGAGACATGCCTTCCACTAAGCCCTAACATTACTAGCCACCCATGTTGGGTGAAAATACCAGCCAAAAACTAAAAAATAAATAACTAAATAACAACATTCCAATTCAAGCCAACATAGAGTGCATTCAGTAAAAGCATGAAACATTAGTAACACTATTTTGTACTATTTTATGCTTATTCTTTTGTTTTCTTTTGTTCGACTAGCACTATTTTGCACAATTTAGTAATTAGTGTTTCAAGCTTTTACTGAATGCACTCTACCAGGCAAACATATGTGTTTTTGAACCTATGAATTCTCTTTTGAAATACTCAATTTCAGCCAAAATACCACAAGACATGGTAGGCACTAGGAAGATATGTTTTTTTGAATTTATTATCTTAAAATTCTGTGAGCAAAGATCAAAGAGAAATATGTTGATCTTTGCTTACAGATTTAGAAGAAAAAAAAGATCCTTGTCTACAATGTACCAGCATTGAGACATGCCTTCCACTAAGCCCTAACATTACTAGCCACCCATGTTGGGTGAAAATACCAGCCAAAAAATAAAAAATAAATAACTAAATAACAACATTCCAATTCAAGCCAACATAGAGTGCATTCAGTAAAAGCATGAAACATTAGCAACACTATTTTGTACTATTTTATGCTTATTCTTTTGTTTTCTTTTGTTCGACTAGCACTATTTTGCACAATTTAGTAATTAGTGTTTCAAGCTTTTACTGAATGCACTCTACCAGGCAAACATATGTGTTTTTGAACCTATGAATTCTCTTTTGAAATACTCAATTTCAGCCAAAATACCACAAGACATGGTAGGCACTAGGAAGATATGTTTTTTTGAATTTATCATCTTAAAATTCTGTGAGCAAAGATCAAAGAGAAATATGTTGATCTTTGCTTACAGATTTAGAAGAAAAAAAAGATCCTTGTCTACAATGTACCAGCATTGAGACATGCCTTCCACTAAGCCCTAACATTACTAGCCACCCATGTTGGGTGAAAATACCAGCCAAAAAATAAAAAATAAATAACTAAATAACAACATTCCAATTCAAGCCAACATAGAGTGCATTCAGTAAAAGCATGAAACATTAGTAACACTATTTTGTACTATTTTATGCTTATTCTTTTGTTTTCTTTTGTTCAACTAGCACTATTTTGCACAATTTAGTAATTAGTGTTTCAAGCTTTTACTGAATGCACTCTACCAGGCAAACATATGTGTTTTTGAACCTATGAATTCTCTTTTGAAATACTCAATTTCAGCCAAAATACCACAAGACATGGTAGGCACTAGGAAGATATGTTTTTTTGAATTTATCATCTTAAAATTCTGTGAGCAAAGATCAAAGAGAAATATTTTGATCTTTCCTTACAGATTTAAAAAAAGAAAAGACATATTTGTCTATTGGAAAGCCTCATGAATGGATCTGAGAGATGTGAACAGTTTGAAAACTCCTGGCTTCTTCTTCAAAGGTCTCATGTCGACTGCCGTCATGGCCTTGAGCAACTCTAACCATGGCTCATTACCAAACTCAAAAATATACTCCCCCTTACTGCAGGGCTTAAACCACAGTAGGGTTGCTTGTTTTTTGGGTTGAAAGGACTGAATGCGAGCAATTAAAACCCTGGGACTGGCTAAAGTGCTCCCCTCCTCAATAAGCCCAACAAAGTCCCCCACCTTCAGACATCCCTGAGAGTCTGGACTGTCCTCTGGGTCAGAGCTATCTACTGTCTCATCCTGGGCCAGGTTAGAACAAAGAGACAAGGCCAATTGTTTGCGCTCGTTGGAATTTCGTCTGTCATATGTCTGTTGTGCTTGTTTTCTGCTGTGTCTCAGTGCTGCGGCTACGGAGTCTTTAAGAGAGTCACTGCAATCACTGCAAACAGAACAGACAGAATGAATATTTAGTTTCAGGAAAGGAAAAAGAAGAGAGAGAAAAGAAGAAAGGGGGGGGGGGGGAAAGATCATGTGTACATTAATTTTCATTTGCCAAGGAAGTCCCCAGTGTGCAAGAGTTCTCTAGCCTCTTTTCAACAAGATGGGACAAGAAACTTAGTATAAGTTGGGTGGGAATGATGGTTAAGGTTATGTACTTGGCCCAAACCAGGAAGACAGACACAGGCACACACACACACTAGACCTATCCACAAAACCAAACAAAATGAAATGACTGGGACTTACCTCCTACCATAAGTGTGTGTCACAAAAGAGCTTCGTAGCCCATTGACTGACAGACTGACACCAGTTAGTCTGTGGAACAAAAACTTGATGCGGCTGCAGAAGGCAGAGCTTGAGTATGGCTTCCCAAAGGTATTCTACAATAAAATCAAATGAATAGTATAAGTAATGTGATACTCAGAAAAGCTGCTTTGATTTGCAAGCTACACATTTACAAACACAATAATTCCAAATCACTAAAGATCGAATCCATCATATTTTGATTGTTATTCAGCATTTTGTTTGTATACTGAACTTAAGACAAGTTTGGCAGCAAGAATTCAGTAAATTTTCAAAACATTTGACTAATACCCTTCAAGGGTAGTAAAAACTTGAACTACCACCCGTTAAGAGATGTACTACCCTGCACTACCACCCTAGACAGGTTATACTACATTGGCCTATCACCCTAGAAGTACCCTTGAAGGATGGTAAAACCTTCCATTACCACCCTTAAAAGGGTTGTAGAAATTTTAGAAAATACCTTGTGAGGGTACTAAGAAGTATTAAATGTATCCAAAAAAAGTGGTTTAAAGTACTGAATCCACCCTTTAAGAACTGAAGGCCCTCCTAAGGTAGGGTATATGCTGGGTATAGACTTAAGAATGCAAATTAGGGTCAACCTTTTCAGCCTTGCTAAACACAAAACTTTACCACCCCCATTGACACATTATGGCCACACTTACTACCCTAAGAGGGTACAAAGTCAAGAAATCACCACCCCGTATGAACTATTTTGGTCATATTAACCACCCTTTACCATTCTCCTTGTCAAACATCTCCCCCCTCCAAAAGAACCAATCCCAAATACCCTCAATGATAATAATAATAATAATAATAATAATAATGATAATCTTTGTTTATCCTTGCTAAATAGATAGCACGCTGATGCTAGTTTGAGCAAGCTATCTATTTAGTGAGGATAAACAAAGATGATGATGATGATGATTATTATCATTATTATTATCATGGAGGGTATTTGGGATTGGTTCTTTTGGAGGGGGGAGATGTTTGACAAGGAGAATGGTAAAGAACTGAAACACAAGCCTTTAGGGAGGGTTAGGGTTGAAACATGGGGATCCTGGAAGATGAAGTTGGATGATGTTCTAACCTCTCAATTAAACTACCCACGCCATACAACAGACTATTAAACA
>JALHLI010000266.1:0-17518 GCA_023349425.1 Anthopleura sola
CATCCAAAGCTAGGATCTTGAACTCGTTCAATAAATCTCACACAGCAGCTGTCTGGTTTTCTAATGTAAGGCGTGTCAATGCTTCATGAACAATACTTGCCGAGTAAAATAAATATATGAGTAAGATAAGATCAGTCAATCAATTGTTGTATGCTGGATGACTTTGCTTTAGCCTGTCCAACCAACCAAGCAAATCTTTGCTTTTCTCCTCTTTGCACAGAGTCCACGCTTAACTACGCGGCTTTGGACGGGCTGTTGGAGGGCAGAGGACTGGCCCCTTACTTCCCGCTTGCCTATGCGCGGTCGAGGGAGGAGCCGCTGGTCTTCGACTTCAATATGGCGGTGCTCGACCAGTTGAGCCTGCCCCGAAGCCTGGCTCCCGACAGGTCATCGCCCGAAGACGACGAGGACCAACCGGTCGTCTTCCGCGATGCTGCGGAAGCAGTAAGATACCTGAGGCAGAAGACGGCCGGTTGGGAGTCGGTGGAGCGCACGGCCCAGCCGTCGTCGTCGCAGGAGCCGCGCGGGGCGCCGTTGTCCCTTCGCGGTCTCTTTGAGGAGGAGGGGACGGCCCTGGCACCGATGCTAGCCTCGGGGATCGCCTCCTTGGATCAAAACCTCCAGGAGGTTCGCCTCGACAGGTCAGTAGCATGCACGACGCACGGCAAGTGCTGGAATAGTTTGTTGTTTGTTGTTTAACGTGCGGCGATGTGTGTGTGTTATCTCTTCGACAGATTCGGAAACGTGGCCATTTGGTCAGCTCCGAAGTGGAGCGACGCTTCGGTTCAATTTACCCACGGTTTCCCAAGGAGGCTGATCGCCGAGCAGCACGGGGGATTCCTGCCAGGCAACGTGATAGCATGCTCCAGAGCAAGCAACCTATGCCTAAGGAGGATGGCAGTTGGCGACGTGGCATGCAACATTAGCCGGCAGGCCATCGAGGGCGTGGGGCTAAGCCTCTCGAAGCTACTGAGCTGCAGGTAAGGCGCGACACAGGTCAGCATACTGATCGGGACCACCGACTGACTGATGGATGAATCGACTTCTTTTTTTTTTTGCCATGCAGGTTCGCCGCCTGCAAGTACAGGAATAGGGCGTACAGCCCGGTCTACCTGCTGAAAGCGGAGGTGGAGTTTGGGGTGAACTTTGCGACGCTGGAGCGCATAGGGCCGGAGGTCTTAGCATCCTTAAAGACGGCCCTCCAGCAGGAGGCCGGGGACTCGATCGAGCCCTCCCACAGTGGCGACGAGTCGTCTTCGGGGGACGAGGCGGAGCAGACCATGAGGGTGCCCGAAGCGCTGGGCGTCGAGGAAGAGGCCGCGCTTCACCAGCTCGGCAAATGCCTGGCCTCGCCGTCCAGCAGACCCGACCAAGACCAAGACCTGATGCAACTTACGTTGCTGTGCCGTTCCGCCCTCAGGTTGACCAGGACCCCAGCAAGGCAGGCTGAGGTCGTCTCGACTTCTGGTCGACTGTCACCGGTGCTGCCTGTGGGCGAACAGGTAACAAATGGTGTTGTTGTACCATTGAGCTCTCTATTGACGAGTCATAATTCCAATACCATGAATTCTTAAAAGAACAATGAATGAATGAATGAATGAATGAATGAATGAAATAGAATTAGAATTAATATTTTTAGATGCACATTATTTCAGCTATATATTTCTATTTTATTATTCCTTATTTCAATTAATGATCTTTATCATTTTTTGATGATTATTTTAAACATTGAATATACATATATACAATTATTCATTTATTTATTTATATACTAGGCTATCTATATTTATCATATATTTGTAATATTACTTCTGAAAAGCCCCGTAAAGGGATGAAGCTAATAAAGTATGTAATGAACCGCCGTGTCTAAATAATGGATGTATTACGTGATGTTGTCTTAGTTTGAGTTCGTTATTGAACGAACGAGAGAACAGCGTTTAACATGTTTTTTTATTCATTTATTTTTCTTCTCAGGTTGATGGTGAAGTCGGGAGCGGTGAGGTGCCGCGTGGAGGAAGCGGGCGCCCAGCCGGAGGTCCGTCGTCCTCCGCGAGGAGACGAGGTAAATATCCATCCATCCATCCATCCATCCATCCATCCATCCATCCATCCATCCATCCATCCATCCATCCATCCATCCATCCATCCATCCATCCATCCATCCATCCATCCATCTTCATTTGTCTTTTAATTTCACGATTGAATGAAGGAGCGAACGGAGGGATGAATGGATGAATGAATGAATGAGGGAATGACCTGCAATACAAAGGTTGACACCGGTGTGATTGAATGCTTATGCGTGAAACATGTTTCGTGAGTACAGAGGCTATTGCAGCCCCAAAATCATGGAATTCTCTGCCTATAGGATTGCGTCAAATGAAATCCATTTCTATATATTTAAACGCCAACTTAAAACACATCCATTTAGGCTGGCTTATTGTTAGTGTTCTATAATTACTTACTAGCTATGTTCATTATCCTTATAGTTAACATAATTTACGAGTGTTTTCTCTCCTTTATGACATTTTATAAGTTGTGTGTGTGTGTGTGTGTGATGCGCGATGGTTCATCTTTATGAATATCGCGCAGTATGAGTGATGACATTCTTATTGATTATTATGATCGCACATAAGCATAGCATTTTGTATATCTACTAGTCTTACCTCATCTTTGCGTGTTCTATTTTGAATCGTTGCAGACGCCGTCTACGTCTTACCCGACGCTGGTGGAGTTGCGGGATTGAGGGCCGAGGCGCTGCCCAGCGCTGCCTCGCTGGCGAAACTGAAGCGGTTCCTGACAAGGAACCCACCGCTGCCACTCCCTGCAGCAGCCGCAGACGCTCACCAACAGGGGGGACAGGCGCCACCTGCGGCCCGACCACGAGACGCTGCCCGGCCCGTCCTGAACAAGCTGTGGGACCTGTGCGCCAGAGCGTGCACCTGCGCAGACGGAGAAGAAGACCCACCCGCTTGCCCGCTCAGACGCGGGAGAGGCCTTGTCGAGCCGACCGAGCCAGCCAACGCCTGCCCACGTGGCGATGGGGACGAGCCATGTCGCGTCTGCGTGGCTTTCCACGCGATCGGCCCAGACCTAAGGTCGGCAGGCGACTCGTCCCCAGATGCTAAGAACGCCCGCCTCAGGACACTTCTAGGGGTTTGCCCTGCGGTCCACGCCATCTACGAGATGGCGCTGTCGGGCCTGGAGAAGGGACCAGGTGAGCTTCTTGTTCTTCTTCCTGTTCTTCCTCTTCTTCGTGTAATTCGCCACGAGACTGATACATATGGTGTCTTTGTTGTGTTTAAGGCGAGAATGGCAAAGACAGAAGACAGGCCAAGGGCCAGGCCACTGAGCTCCTGTGCTTGCTGCTTTGCACCAAGCCCAACAGAGTGAGCTGCCTCCGAAGCATGGCAACGCTGGCCAGGGTCGCCCCCAGAATACTAAGCATCCAGCTCCAGAGTGGATGGGCAGACTTCTGGCCCGAGCTGCGGAAGGTCGGCAAGGCGGTTGGGAAGCAAGGCAGCGTGCAGGCCGCCTACGCCGTCCTCGCGGCGCTCAGGATCAAACTGGGCACTGGCGCAGCGGGGACCGCATGGCACCCCTACCTGTCCAGCGGCACTGTCGAAGAGGCAGAGGTCGTGCAACGTCACTTCCTGCCCCTCGCTCGTGATTCGTAGGAGGAAAGCCAACCGGCACGTTGAGTTCACAATAATTATGTTAGCAGTGCATAGCAATGAATGAAATTTTTATTGGTCATTTCTAGAACGAGGTATGACATGTCACATATAGATGTAATGTATGTATAGAGGTATGAACAGTGGTATGCAGAAACTATGATCCTCTTGATACATACACACACACACACACACACACACACACACACACACACACACACACACACACACACAAGTATGTCAAAAGTATGTCAGAAATCATGGGATATCATCTCTAATATTTTCTTCAGAAAGCCCTGGTGATAGGCAACTCGAAAAAAACATCAGCAATGATATCCCATGATTTCTGACATACTTTTGATATACTTAATTGCATACATATCAAGAGCATCATGATTTCTGCAGGTCGCTGTATTACATACATACACATACATTATAGAATACCTATATGTGACACGTCATTCTAGAAATGACCAATAAAAATTTCATTCATTGCTATGCACTGGTAATGTTCTGATGCTGGGATATGTCCAAATTAGATTCACCACCTCTCGCATTCCTAGAAAACAACAAGAAAAGTTTTGTCTCATGCACACTGTGGGGAATTTTAACCCCCCAAAATTTATGATTGTTTGTCAAGGCAATGAATGGACGGTAAAATACTTTCGTGTGATTGGAGTGCTGCATCCTAGAGATGATGAGTGGGATGTGACAGGAGGCATTATTGAAGATGCAAGGATTTTTCCAGCAACAGCGGGTCCAAAATATCACATGGTCTTCTTCGGTTAGCACTCGTACAAGGGCCGGTGACTGCAAATTTGTACTCAGTCTTTGCATTTACCAAATTTATGAACACCAGTCAACTCCAACAATTATTTATTTCTTTATTAGCCTCCTAGCTGTCACATCAAACTTACTCATCAGCAGCATATCGCAAGCTAGTTGGACATTAGCATCATTATTACACTTTTGTTGAGGGTATCTCCAAGACCCATCACTCAAATACAGGGGTGGGGGCCCCACTCCCCCTTTGTAAAATCCTGTATCTCGATCCATGTAAAATATCCATTTGCTGCAATAAATCTCAATCTATGTTATAGAACTTCCTCTTCTTCTTCTTCGTGGATTGACTTCTGATACCCCATGTCGTCCAGGATTCAAGTCTAGAATAAGAGCCACCAAACACATTTCAATATATTTATGATATGACAAAGTGACAGCAGCAGCGGCAGCAGCAGCAGCAACAATACTATTATGATCAGCCAAACGTATATTACATCAGTATCAGACAAAGCAATATTTCCACCACACCAGCTCACAATCCTTTTATAAAACATTGACAAAATCAACCAGGCAGCAATTTCATCTCGGCTGACACCTGCGCTTTGCAATTGACAGACATCCAACTAAAAATTAAGACTTGACTGCACTGACTCATGCATGCATTTGTAAACACAGCTAGCCCAAAAATCATTATCCATTTCTATATCCACACAAGCCTCTCAATTCCAGTTCTGCCATTACTTCATAATTATGTATTACGTTAGCACACGCATGACATGCATTCGGCAGTGTGTACAAACTTTAAAATCCAAATCAAACTCACATGCAACCAACCTTTATTCATGCATGATCTTGCAGTCAGTCTCCGTCTCCAGGGACAGATCCACAAAAACAAAACAAAAGAAGAAAAAAAAACTCCAATCCTTGCATCCAATTGCTCGTGCCAAACTTTACAAAGTCTTCCGTCGGCAGAAAAAACTCATCATTTCAGGCCCATTAAATACTCCATTCAAATGCAACATTTCCGTTTACAAATTTCTGTTGACAACCACAGGGAGCCCAATTTACATCAAAGTAAAAGGTGAAAATAAAATCGGATTTTTTCCTCCATCGTATTCTTTTTGCTCCATCGACATTATCTTGACCTGCAATTTTAAAAAATTAATTCAGCGCCATTTTTTCCCCATTTTATCTTCACCTTTTACTCAGTTATCTAAATTGGGCTCCCTCTGTTTACAACCTGCAAAATCTCACAGGCGTTATCCGAACACCACAGCTAGCCCAAAACAACAACTCCACCGCTTTTTTCTCCACTTTTTAAAAGACCGTACCAGCGCGATCCCACGCTTACTAGCTTTTTCGTGGACAGTTTTCCGTGACCATATCCCCTCTACTTTTCCCGCAATTCGCTGTCAAAGTTTGCTCGATCCAGTCCTGCTCGGTCACCACTGACCGGCCTCGATCTGGACCCTCACTCCTTTGAAAAATGGCGGCGAAGACAGCTAGGTAGTCCCACAGCTCCTTCAAAAAACACTTCTTTTTCTCCCTCCCTTCTCCTTCTGTCTCTAATTTAGAGGCCAGAGGCGAGAGGGGAGGGAGCAGAACGCACTTCCTACCAAATTTTGTTCAAGGTTAGTATGAGAAAGCCAGTTTTTTAACGCCACGTTTGGCCTTGAAATTCAATGCCGCCAAAATTCTCACTTCGCATTTTAACGCTTTCCTGTCCACCTACAGATCCAGCTATGCCATTGGCCATCGCCTTGACGACTGCCAATCACGGACTCCTTCTCTGCGCCTCTCCTCGCCACTTGGTCTTCCAATTCTTCAAGTATTCCTACTTCATTCCAGTACGAACAGCTACACCACTTCAAAATGCTTCCCTCCAACCTTGTAAGTTACCAATTTTCAGACGACGACCATTCCTCTGATGAACAAAGCGATAGCCAAGAAGATTTCCTCGGATTGAAGAGCAATTCTGCGAGGACAGCCACTCAGAACTTCCCTCTGTTGCCCCAAGAAGCACATGTCAACCCCGAGACAAACAGAGAAACTCTCTCCCACACTGTTCTTCATGAGACAGGACCACATCCTCAAATGTTCCAAGTCTGCCACAAGACGACAAGAGGAACTCTCTCCAACACTGTTCTTCATGAGACAAGACCAGATCCCCAAATGACAGTTTCTCAAATGCCGCAAGCCAGCACCAACACAACCAGACAAACTCTCTCCCAAGCTGTTCTTCATGAGACAAGACCAGATCCCCAAATGACAGTTTCTCAAATGCCGCAAGCCAGCACCGACACAACCAGACAAACTCTCTCCCAAGCTGTTCTTCATGAGACAAGACCAGATCCCCAAATGACAGTTTCTCAAATGCCGCAAGCCAGCACCGACACAACCAGACAAACTCTCTCCCAAGCTGTTCTTCATGAGACAAGACCAGATCAACAAATGACAGTTTCTCAAATGCCGCAAGCCAGCATCGAGACAACCAGACAAACTCTCTCCCAAGCTGTTCTTCATGAGACAAGACCAGATCCCCAAATGACAGTTCCTCAAATGCTCCAAGTCTGCCACGAGACGACAAGAGGAACTCTCTCCCAAGCTGTTCTTCATGAGACAAGACCAGATCCCCAAATGACAGTTTCTCAAATGCCGCAAGCCAGCACCGACACAACCAGACAAACTCTCTCCCAAGCTGTTCTTCATGAGACAAGACCAGATCCCCAAATGACAGTTCCTCAAATGCTCCAAGTCTGCCACGAGACGACAAGAGGAACTCTCTCCCAAGCTGTTCTTCATGAGACAAGACCAGATCCCCAAATGACAGTTTCTCAAATGCCACAAGCCAGCACCGACACAACCAGACAAACTCTCTCCCAAGCTGTTCTTCATGAGACAAGACCAGATCACCACTTGACCACTGTGCCGACTGAAAAGATCAAGAAGTATGCTATAGGCTTCACACTTCTCCCCACCTTCATGCAAAAATTCTTTAAAGAACTTAAACTGTACTTTACAAAGCCGATAAATCTTCAGAGGCAAAAGCCGCCAGTTGCTGAGTCTACTTATGGCAAAGCTCAAGAAAGACTTCTGTGTGAGTAAATAGTCAGCTTATTTTATACATTAAAATCTTATTTATTCCTCCACCCACCACCCACCCATTTATTGATTGTTTGATTGATTTGTTATTCATTTCTTTATTCTTAGTTATTTATACATTAGTCAAAATTAGCATGCAGAGGATGGGATGGGAGTTTGGTAGAAATTGGCAAATTAAAACATAGCCTTTACATGACTGTAGATTTAAGTGGACTGGTACCTGGGGAAAGGCTGTGTCCAACATTCAAACAGGAAGGAGAAAATGAAATGATTATCAACAGTGCTCAATATATTTGTTCATTTTGGTGTGTTACATCTATGCATTTATTAACATGGGGTCTTTTTGGCTTTTTCTCAACAGGTTTTCTTGGCTTTGCCAGAGACATACTTTCTTTAGAATTGAGCCCAGAGCTGTTCCTAAGACTTAACGTCATTGAAGATTATCTGACTTACCTGAAGGTGAGAAAAAGTAAAATTGCCTATTCAGTTCATTTGTTCAGAATTATTATTGATGACCCAGCACCTACGTATACATCAAGGGTTTAATTGGGAATTTTTGAGGGATATATACTGAGACTGTTAACATTTTCCTTTACCAGGTGGAGAGAGGTTTGAATCCTTACACAATGGCTAACCACGCAGCAGCTCTTCTCTACCCTGCAAAGTTTCTTCATGGCGAATATTCACCAGACTATACCAACGTAGAAGTTATCAAAAGGATTCGTGGTCAAGTGGCTTCCTTACAGAGAGAGGGAAACAGAGGACGGGCTTCATCAAAAGAGGACCTAATAGAGAAGAACAGTTGGCTTGAATGGTAATGATTAAATAATAATAATCATAATTCAGTATTTATATCACACATGGATCAATGATGTGATAGTAGTCTGATCTTGTCAGTGCAACCACAACCAACTTGCTGCCACCAATAGGGTAATTCCAGAATAATCCGCATGTTATGGAGGCGACAGGTCATAGAGAAACTAGAATATCTTTTACTTCATTGACCTATAATTGAGACCTCAACTTTTGGCATAGGATGTCTATGTAAAGTAGTTTATGCCACCATAGTTATCTAAAGATTTCCTCTCATAACTATTCAACTGTAGTAGTAAAAGTATTGTCCCCTCCATGACACTTGAATTGAACACTTGACTTAATTATTGATAATTTATGACATATAATCATTGTACTGAGATCAAAAAACATAATTCAGTTTGAAACTTTATCATTTCATTGTTATGTAAAAACTGCTGAAAGGTGATAAAAATTGAACTATATTTTTCTGTGGAATTACCCAATAGCCAATGCAGATCTCCCTAATTCTTTGCTTTTCCAATTCAGGGAGGAGATTGTTAACAGTGTAGGTCGACAAAGGGAGAGGATGGAAATGGCCAGAACAGCTAGATCCAAAGCCGAAGAATGTGCTGACCTACTCCTAATCAGTCTGTATGTCTTGGTGCCACCTTCCAGAGCCTGTGAAATCAGAACATTAGAAATTATTCCCCAGGAAGCAAGCCTCACAAGCCCTGACATGTCTGGTAAGAACCTCGTCCAAGTACAAGGAGATGGAGGGCTCACGTTTCGATTTCAGAACTACAAAACTGTGAAAACTTATGGCTCAGACACCACTATTTTGAAGGTAATGCTATGCCACTATCTGTTTCAGAGCAATCAATTATTTGTGGTTTCATTCATTCATTCATTCATTCATTCATTCCTTTCAGCATGACCATGAACTCAGCATAATCCTTCAAGACTACCTCAGGAATCACAGGCCAAAGCTAATCACGCAGGACAGTGGCAACTTTCTTCTCATGGTAAGTGATGTAATTCATTTCCATATCAAAGCATAACAATAAACATTAAAGCTTTTGAAAAAATTCGCAAAAATCCAAAACAATTATTTCGTCTTATTAGAACAAAAGGACACTGGAAACACTTAGTTAACATCAGAAACCGCATAGGGAGGGTTGGGGTTAGTAGTATTAAATATAGTATATAAAATATTTCGTCTTATTAGAACAAAAGGACACTGGAAACACTTAGTTAACATCAGAAACCGCATAGGGAGGGTTGGGGTTAGTAGTATTAAATATAGTATATAAAATATTTCGCCTTATTAGAACAAAACACTTACCTAATCCCAAAAACACCACTTCTGATGGTTAGGACATCTTTTTTTCAAAGTAACAATATTTCTCGAAGAGACAATATTTGTATAATGATCATCCGGGTGGATGTAGTCCTGAGAAGGACTGTTTGATGTGACTGACGTTTCGACAACCTGTGCGGAAGTCATCTTCAGAGTCCAGTGAAGAAAAAGTCAGGTATGGGTCTTATTTATACTGCCACAATAAACAATAGAACGATAGGTAAGGTTGTGAAAAGATGCACGTCGCTGACTTGGCGTCGCTTCAGTTTCTGTTTAATAGTCTGTTGTATGGCGTGGGTAGTTTAATTGAGAGGTTAGAACATCATCCAACTTCATCTTCCAGGATCCCCATGTTTCAACCCTAACCCTCCCTAAAGGCTTGTGTTTCAGTTCTTTACCATTCTCCTTGTCAAACATCTCCCCCCTCCAAAAGAACCAATCCCAAATACCCTCCATGATAATAATAATGATAATAATCATCATCATCATCATCTTTGTTTATCCTCACTAAATAGATAGCTTGCTCAAACTAGCATCAGCGTGCTATCTATTTAGCAAGGATAAACAAAGATTATCATTATTATTATTATTATTATTATTATTATCATTGAGGGTATTTGGGATTGGTTCTTTTGGAGGGGGGAGATGTTTGACAAGGAGAATGGTAAAGGGTGGTTAATATGACCAAAATAGTTCATACGGGGTGGTGATTTCTTGACTTTGTACCCTCTTAGGGTAGTAAGTGTGGCCATAATGTGTCAATGGGGGTGGTAAAGTTTTGTGTTTAGCAAGGCTGAAAAGGTTGACCCTAATTTGCATTCTTAAGTCTATACCCAGCATATACCCTACCTTAGGAGGGCCTTCAGTTCTTAAAGGGTGGATTCAGTACTTTAAACCACTTTTTTTGGATACATTTAATACTTCTTAGTACCCTCACAAGGTATTTTCTAAAATTTCTACAACCCTTTTAAGGGTGGTAATGGAAGGTTTTACCATCCTTCAAGGGTACTTCTAGGGTGATAGGCCAATGTAGTATAACCTGTCTAGGGTGGTAGTGCAGGGTAGTACATCTCTTAACGGGTGGTAGTTCAAGTTTTTACTACCCTTGAAGGGTATTAGTCAAATGTTTTGAAAATTTACTGAATTCTTGCTGCCAAACTTGTCTTAAGTTCAGTATACAAACAAAATGCTGAATAACAATCAAAATATGATGGATTCGATCTTTAGTGATTTGGAATTATTGTGTTTGTAAATGTGTAGCTTGCAAATCAAAGCAGCTTTTCTGAGTATCACATTACTTATACTATTCATTTGATTTTATTGTAGAATACCTTTGGGAAGCCATACTCAAGCTCTGCCTTCTGCAGCCGCATCAAGTTTTTGTTCCACAGACTAACTGGTGTCAGTCTGTCAGTCAATGGGCTACGAAGCTCTTTTGTGACACACACTTATGGTAGGAGGTAAGTCCCAGTCATTTCATTTTGTTTGGTTTTGTGGATAGGTCTAGTGTGTGTGTGTGTGCCTGTGTCTGTCTTCCTGGTTTGGGCCAAGTACATAACCTTAACCATCATTCCCACCCAACTTATACTAAGTTTCTTGTCCCATCTTGTTGAAAAGAGGCTAGAGAACTCTTGCACACTGGGGACTTCCTTGGCAAATGAAAATTAATGTACACATGATCTTTCCCCCCCCCCCCCTTTCTTCTTTTCTCTCTCTTCTTTTTCCTTTCCTGAAACTAAATATTCATTCTGTCTGTTCTGTTTGCAGTGATTGCAGTGACTCTCTTAAAGACTCCGTAGCCGCAGCACTGAGACACAGCAGAAAACAAGCACAACAGACATATGACAGACGAAATTCCAACGAGCGCAAACAATTGGCCTTGTCTCTTTGTTCTAACCTGGCCCAGGATGAGACAGTAGATAGCTCTGACCCAGAGGACAGTCCAGACTCTCAGGGATGTCTGAAGGTGGGGGACTTTGTTGGGCTTATTGAGGAGGGGAGCACTTTAGCCAGTCCCAGGGTTTTAATTGCTCGCATTCAGTCCTTTCAACCCAAAAAACAAGCAACCCTACTGTGGTTTAAGCCCTGCAGTAAGGGGGAGTATATTTTTGAGTTTGGTAATGAGCCATGGTTAGAGTTGCTCAAGGCCATGACGGCAGTCGACATGAGACCTTTGAAGAAGAAGCCAGGAGTTTTCAAACTGTTCACATCTCTCAGATCCATTCATGAGGCTTTCCAATAGACAAATATGTCTTTTCTTTTTTTAAATCTGTAAGGAAAGATCAAAATATTTCTCTTTGATCTTTGCTCACAGAATTTTAAGATGATAAATTCAAAAAAACATATCTTCCTAGTGCCTACCATGTCTTGTGGTATTTTGGCTGAAATTGAGTATTTCAAAAGAGAATTCATAGGTTCAAAAACACATATGTTTGCCTGGTAGAGTGCATTCAGTAAAAGCTTGAAACACTAATTACTAAATTGTGCAAAATAGTGCTAGTTGAACAAAAGAAAACAAAAGAATAAGCATAAAATAGTACAAAATAGTGTTACTAATGTTTCATGCTTTTACTGAATGCACTCTATGTTGGCTTGAATTGGAATGTTGTTATTTAGTTATTTATTTTTTATTTTTTGGCTGGTATTTTCACCCAACATGGGTGGCTAGTAATGTTAGGGCTTAGTGGAAGGCATGTCTCAATGCTGGTACATTGTAGACAAGGATCTTTTTTTTCTTCTAAATCTGTAAGCAAAGATCAACATATTTCTCTTTGATCTTTGCTCACAGAATTTTAAGATGATAAATTCAAAAAAACATATCTTCCTAGTGCCTACCATGTCTTGTGGTATTTTGGCTGAAATTGAGTATTTCAAAAGAGAATTCATAGGTTCAAAAACACATATGTTTGCCTGGTAGAGTGCATTCAGTAAAAGCTTGAAACACTAATTACTAAATTGTGCAAAATAGTGCTAGTCGAACAAAAGAAAACAAAAGAATAAGCATAAAATAGTACAAAATAGTGTTGCTAATGTTTCATGCTTTTACTGAATGCACTCTATGTTGGCTTGAATTGGAATGTTGTTATTTAGTTATTTATTTTTTATTTTTTGGCTGGTATTTTCACCCAACATGGGTGGCTAGTAATGTTAGGGCTTAGTGGAAGGCATGTCTCAATGCTGGTACATTGTAGACAAGGATCTTTTTTTTCTTCTAAATCTGTAAGCAAAGATCAACATATTTCTCTTTGATCTTTGCTCACAGAATTTTAAGATAATAAATTCAAAAAAACATATCTTCCTAGTGCCTACCATGTCTTGTGGTATTTTGGCTGAAATTGAGTATTTCAAAAGAGAATTCATAGGTTCAAAAACACATATGTTTGCCTGGTAGAGTGCATTCAGTAAAAGCTTGAAACACTAATTACTAAATTGTGCAAAATAGTGCTAGTCGAACAAAAGAAAACAAAAGAATAAGCATAAAATAGTACAAAATAGTGTTACTAATGTTTCATGCTTTTACTGAATGCACTCTATGTTGGCTTGAATTGGAATGTTGTTATTTAGTTATTTATTTTTTAGTTTTTGGCTGGTATTTTCACCCAACATGGGTGGCTAGTAATGTTAGGGCTTAGTGGAAGGCATGTCTCAATGCTGGTACATTGTAGACAAGGATCTTCTTTTTCTTCTAAATCTGTTGGCAAAGATTTCAATTTTCAACTTGTGCAGCTTTAAAATTTGTGAGCAAAAGCACTCTCTCAGAACTTTGCTGGCAGAATTAGAATTATTTATAGGTTGGAAAAGACGTACTTTCCTATAAAGACATATAAATTCGTAGCCAAGGATTTTGGGGGTTTTCTTCTCTTTGGAGGGGAGTCTGAATCTTAAAATTATTATGCCTTACCATTTTTAACAAGGAAGGAAATGTTGTTGTTTATTCATTAGAGTGATTTTCATTGGACTGTGAAATAGTTAATAATGTGATAGGGTAGTAGACATTAATCCTATTGCTTTCTTTCTTTTGTCCCGGTATTACACAATTTCACAATCCAATGAAAATAATCTGTTTTGTTTTGGGCCTGAGAAGAATTGTACACTTTAAATAAGACAGCTAGTTAACCAAGGAAGGAAATGTTGTCACTAGATTTCAGAAGATTAGCAATAAATGGTTTATTTTGAAATGTTGAAGAGAGTGAGTAATTGAGTCGCAACCCCACCCACACAGGTTACTTTACAATAAATTGCCCATGTCAATTTGGGCCAAATGGTGGAAATATCAAGGCATGTTGGATCATCATCCTAGCACAATGATCACTGGAAGACAGCAAGCTTAAAGGCGGCCCCAGTTAGATGTCAAATTTCACATGTGCTGAATCTGAAATCTAATGCAAACAAACTCGTACAACTTAGATTTGGCACAGGTGAAATTTGATGTCTAAGACAGGCCTTGGCTGCACACACACTTACACACCCCTGTTAGGATGGTAAACAAAGAAAAACGAGAACAGTAATCATTCTCAGCGAACAAACAAAGCAACCTTACCAACAGACAAAAACAGAAACAAAACCCTTTGTTTGGGTAGGCATATCCTGAGTAATACATGATGCTGTGCCAAAATCTTGCACTACCAGCGATAGTAATGGAGGGGGAGGGGGGAAGAGAGGAAACATTAGGGTGAATCTAGAGTTTGTTCCTTCTTAACGGCTAAAATTAATATTCTCTGGTGAGTTGTATTAGCTGTAATTTGCTTTGACACCATTTTTAAGTGGTGAATGAGCCCTGATATTGATGGTTACCACCTGATCTTTTGGTTTTTCTCATAAGTTGCATTTCTTTTTCTTTTCTTTTTTTTCTTTTTTTATGTACTTTCAAAGAGAGAAATTTGAAATTCCAGGCAACAACTTAAATGTATGTCAGTGGCAGAAGGGAGCAGACAATTGGATATAGCAAATATTTAAAAAGACACTTATTTAACAGTTTTAGTTCTAGCAAACAATAATATTTATCAACTACCCTGTTTTGGTGCGCCTATTTTGGTATAGCTTTTGATTGGTACCTGGACCGCGCATAGAGTCGTTCTCATTGACCCGTAAAACAAAAGGGGGTCATCAAAAAAACACAATAGGAAATGAAAAGAATTAAAGTGAAGCAATGCGTATTACGCTAAAGTGTATTTGACCGCGGCTTCATGAAAACCGCTCTAGCTAGTATTCAATTGGTTGATGAGGCAATTGTGTCGCAATTTTGCAATATCCTGTGCACATTATTATTTTTTCGATAAAAATACGAAGAAATACCTTGCACAATATTTTTTTTCCCATAAAAATACGAAGAAATACCTTGCACAATTTTCCTTTTTTTCGATAAAAGCACAAAGAAATACCTTGATTGTTTTTAATAAGTTAAAAGGACTTACATGATTCAGGTAACGTGCTCACAATAAATAATATTTGCATACTTCCCAATACGTAAGCAACAACGTTTCTACAATCCTATACCACAGGGATCCCACAAAATTATCGGTTTCGATAATTTGTTTCGTCGTCATGGTAATTCAGGACAGAGGCCCGCATACTAATGAATGACAACGTCGAGCCGATGCATTCCACTGCGTTCGCCTTGTATTATGAGTGGCGACAATTGTGTAGAGAAGGAAAGGAAAGGAAAGGAAAGGAAAGGATAGGATTGATTGATTGATTGATTGATTCTTCATTATTTAAATACGGTAGTTGTTCCATAATTTTTACAACTTCTTTACGTGAAAGCCGTATATAAATAGAAGAAAAACTACTGCTCATACTAAAAATATATATAAGAATTATTGATTAAATTACTAAAAATTTGATAACAGAGTGCAAACAATATAACCGTGATCTTGCGGTGATTTTGAGAACTGTTTAAACTTGTTTAATATTTAGTGCTTAGCTTTGCGAATGCCCATAAATGGCTGAGAAAGGGGAATGTCACTTGTCTGACGTGTTCGAATTGAAGGGCTCAGCTTTCAACAATCATATGTGAAATAGCTTAGGATAGCAAAATTGAAAATCATTGCGCAACAATATTCAGCATCTTGTAGTCATTCGAAGTATACAGAAAGTTTATTTATCCTTTTTTTTCGACATGTCCGACGAGCGACAAACCAGTTTGCACCAGTTCTTAACCCATTCGCCGGAGGCAATTCCCCAAAAGTGAGTAGTTTACTGATTTAGTAGTCGATTTATCTAGCTGGTCTATCGAGATCTCATGACCACTATTCTAGGTGATTTTATCGCTGATGCTAATGTATGTTGAACATAACTCCGACGAAAGAATAACGTCCGAAACTCAGTTTATACTCATTTTAGCAGACGGTGTAAAATTTTTTCAAAGCTTATCTACAAAGCTTAGCCCAAGCTTAGCTTTCAGATGTATTAACTGCACTATACCCGCGCTTTTATGATTGACAGTCATTCCACGCCACGAGCGGCAGAAGCTCCCTCCAGGCCGGCTGATAACACCAGCAGTCGCGAGTCAGGATCGGATGCGAGGTGGGTATTAGAAGTTCTAATACTATCAATATTGTTTCAAATCACAAATTTCTATGGTGTGGAATAAAATGGTTTCGTGCACGTTATGCCACTGGAAACCATTGCATGACTAGTATATACCGCATATGTCATATACACGTATTATATAAATTACAGTATGTCTTGTCTATGCTGCATATATAACAGTGCTCGATACACAGAAGTGCAGAGCATAAATATAATATAGTTCAGAAAAAACCTACTAATGGTCTATCACCAATCGAGCCCTGTGATTGGCTGAGCTACTAGGGGTCTATTATTAGTGATACACCTCTAGTAGCAAAAAGCGCCGGTTTTGATTGAAGAGGATTGAAGAAGAGACATGTTCTCCGCTGTTACTCCGAGTTTCCTGCTTGCGCGCTCATCAGACAGACTTTAATCTTTAAATTGAATGAAATCAAATTAAATCAAAGTCTGTCTGATGAGTGCGCAATTGCGCAAACAAAACATATATATTTGAAGCAAAATCCAAAACCTTTTGCATCCTTTTATTGGACCGATTAGTAGGTTCTTACTAAAACAATTAGGCCTCTCGCCCTCGCGGGCTATTGACTCGTAGACCATTCGGACTCGAGGACTAATTGTTAAATAGTCTAGATTGAAGAAGAGACATGTTCTCCGCAGTTACTCCGAGTTTCCTGCTTGCGCGCTCATCAGACAGACTTTAATCTTTAAATTGAATGAAATCAAATTAAATCAAAGTCTGTCTGATGAGTGCGCAATTGCGCAAACAAAACATATATATTTGAAGCAAAATCCAAAACCTTTTGCATCCTTTTATTGGACCGATTAGTAGGTTCTTACTAAAACAATTAGGCCTCTCGCCCTCGCGGGCTATTGACTCGTAGACCATTCGGACTCGAGGACTAATTGTTAAATAGTCTAGATTGAAGAAGAGACATGTTCTCCGCAGTTACTCCGAGTTTCCTGCTTGCGCGC
Organism: Anthopleura sola; assembly: GCA_023349425.1. Lineage (NCBI taxonomy): Eukaryota > Metazoa > Cnidaria > Anthozoa > Actiniaria > Actiniidae > Anthopleura > Anthopleura sola. Next base: position 17,212 of record JALHLI010000266.1, read on the forward strand.
TCATCAGACAGACTTTAATCTTTAAATTGAATGAAATCAAATTAAATCAAAGTCTGTCTGATGAGTGCGCAATGGCGCAAACAAAACATATATATTTAAAGCAAAATCCAAAACCTTTTGCATCCTTTTATTGGACCGATTAGTAGGTTCTTACTAAAACAATTAGGCCTCTCGCCCTCGCGGGCTATTGACTCGTAGACCATTCGGACTCGAGGACTAATTGTTAAATAGTCTAGATTGAAGAAGAGACATGTTCTCCGCAGTTACTCCGAGTTTCCTGCTTGCGCGCTCATCAGACAGACTTTAA
>JALHLI010000267.1:0-17480 GCA_023349425.1 Anthopleura sola
TTGTTGTTAGCGGAGGTTTTTGAACTTGGCTGGGTTACTAAAGGGGTTGGTTGATGCTTTGAATTGGGCATGTTGCCCGGTATTTCATCATATAAAGGCCTCATTGGTACATCAGCCGATTTATCCTAAGGTGCGGGAAAAAAAATCTTATAATCTTTTGACAACGTAACGTACGTCACAAGCATTACACAGGTACAAACCAACCTTTTTGTTTTTCTTCTTGACTTTAGCATACACGGGCTCCATATAAGGTTTTCCTTTTTCCGAGCTTGATGCCTCATCATGTTGTGGTTCTGGCAAATGGTTAGTGATAATCCGTTTGTAGCCAGTCTCTTCCACTGTAGCATAGTCAGCATTGCTTGCAGAAACGTACGTTCCTCTTTGAACTCTTATTGCATCAACTGGTTCTCCATACGGACTTTCCTCGACCACTTCATTTCGACTTGTTAAAAAGAATCGTGTGTTTCACATAATCAGTCATTTTAAAAATGTAAGAAAAAACACCAAACATTACATTTCGGTTCAGTAAAACACGGAACGAACCACCCACTAAACAACCCAACCCAACTCATTCGAACCTTTTCTAAGCAGCCAACCGAACAATCGACAAATCAACTAGCCAACATACCACCTAACCAAACAACCAACCAATCCTACGACCTAAACCAGCCAACCAACCGACCAACCAATCGATTAACTATGTTTTCATGAAAACAGCATATGGCTCCTACCTCATGGTCTTGTTCTGTTTAATCGAAGTTTTAAAAAGCCGAGTTATTTGAGTCAATAAAAAGATAGTCTTCCTTTCAAATAAGGTTGAAAACATTGCGATAAAAATCATATAAGTTTAAATTAGCAGATCTTACCTACGGTCTTGTCGCTGTGTGCCTGGAAGTTAAGCGGAAAATAGGTTACGGAATTTAAAAAAAGGAATTTGCATTAAGACCCTATCATATGAATTTAAATTAACCAAAAAAATGAGATTCAGAATTGAGAAGGGCACCTCGATAATAGTAAGGAGATGGAGTTTCAGCTCATCATGTTGAATATAGTATAAATAGCACTAAACATAAAACCAAATATTTTATAATATTTTAAAGGGAAAATTGGCTGGAAAGTTGCGTCGTGCAACTTTTGAGGGTGTAATGAAACTACAGTTTTTCCTATGGTTTTACACACTTATAACTAGAAAAATACCCAGGGGCGGGTCCAGGGCCTCAAATAAATGTAAGTAAAATATGATTCAGATCAGAATTATTGATAACGTCACTATATCGTCACTTTTTTTCATTCCGAACACCTCCCTTGTAGTTGTTGGATCCGCCCCTCATACTTGCAATTATACTTAGCTTCTGAATAAATCTGACATAAAGAAACACGCTATCTTCTCATTTACCTCTGATTATGTCACGTTTCGAGTGCTTCCGTTTTCGTGAAATGAAAACCAAAAACACTATCAAGGCAACAGTAACTGGAGCGCAAAGGACGATCACTATGATAATTATGTGTTGCTGATTGTACTTATCAGAAGGAAAAACATTCTGCGTGTCGCCTAGAATAGCACAAAAAAAAAACATGAAAAGATATAAATTAGTATATTTCGTAAATTATAAGGCGACGACGGCGACGAAGATGATGATGATGATGATGATGATGATGATGATGATGATGATGATGATTATGGTGGTGGTGATGATGATGATAATGACGATGATGATGATTTTTGTTAAGGGTATGATAAGTTGAGTGTATGGTTTAATTTTTTACCCAAAATTATACAATCAATTCATTCATCAGAAGATCAACACACATTAAGGATATTAAATAAGTTTAGACCATGGTCTTAAGCTTTTATTCTCAATCGTGTTGAATAAGTTGATCACATACCTTTATCTTCACAAAGTGAAAAGGCTTTTGCATTGAAAAAATGAAAAAGAAAAATCCAATTATTAATATGACAAAAATATCAAAATTGCCAAAGACATCGAACTTCCAAAACAAATCGCGCAACCAAGCAACCAAGCAACCAAGCAACCAAGCAACCAAGCAACCAAGCAACCAAGCAACCAAGCAACCAAGCAACCAAGCAACCAAGCAACCAAGCAACCAAGCAACCAAGCAACCAAGCAACCAAGCAACCAAGCAACCAAGCAACCAAGCAACCAAGCAACCAAGCAACCAAGCAACCAAGCAACCAAGCAACCAAGCAACCAAGCAACCAAGCAACCAAGCAACCAAGCAACCAAGCAACCAAGCAACCAAGCAACCAAGCAACCAAGCAACCAAGCAACCAAGCAACCAAGCAACCAAGCAACCAAGCAACCAAGCAACCAAGCAACCAAGCAACCAAGCAACCAAGCAACCAAGCAACCAAGCAACCAAGCAACCAAGCAACCAAGCAACCAAGCAACCAAGCAACCAAGCAACCAAGCTTTTCTATTTTTAGAAAAACATACCTTTTATTGTTAAATTAGATGTATCGTTTCCCGCAATATTCCATGCCCTGCAATAGTATTTCAGTGTTTCATTTTTACACTCTTTATTCTTTACTTGCAAGATTCCATTTGTCCCATAAATAACTTCGTTATTGGTTGCGTTATGCCAAGTAATATTTGGTCTTGGGATCCCTGTGGCATTACAGTTTAATGTAATATTGTTCTCCATGGTAATCGGAGTGTTCCAGTGCGTTTCTATTGTCGGTGGTTCTGTGAATAGCACATATATAGTTATAAAACTCATGAATAATTAATGAGGAAAACACACTAGAAATCCTTGTCCGTGGAGGAGGTTGTATATCTGATACAAAATTGTCGTGAATTGCATAGATTTAAACTCCAATTTTCTCAGGCAAATTCAATTTTTGAGCAACCAAGCAACCAAGCAACCAAGCAACCAAGCAACCAAGCAACCAAGCAACCAAGCAACCAAGCAACCAAGCAACCAAGCAACCAAGCAACCAAGCAACCAAGCAACCAAGCAACCAAGCAACCAAGCAACCAAGCAACCAAGCAACCAAGCAACCAAGCAACCAAGCAACCAAGCAACCAAGCAACCAAGCAACCAAGCAACCAAGCAACCAAGCAACCAAGCAACCAAGCAACCAAGCAACCAAGCAACCAAGCAGTGTTTGTTCACTATTCGTTCAGTACGAAGATAATTCGCTTGGTAGATTAAATCACATGCACTAATCATAGACTCAATTATCGACGCGCAATTCAAATCATTCCGTTATTTAACCCGCACCTGCTAAGCAAATAAGCACATTTTTCTAATCTTAATCTGTTTACTCTACCTTGCTCCTGCTTATTCAACACATCTTGCAGCACGTTGGAATGCAGCTTAACTTGGAGGATAAAGCCATATGTTCCAATTCTCAGGAGATTGAAATTATTTTGTTTTGTCCTCCAAATTGAGCTGCTTTGACGTCGCGTCGTGAATGAGATATATACTGATCTATTGGTTTATCTCGTACTTATTCGCGGCATACGGTTAGCTGAAAACATTCAGCCAATCTACGGTAATCTGCGATAGCATGCGAGGTGCATGAGATAAGATATAGATAACACATTCACAGTGTTATTATAATGTTTTTTGTTTATGGTTCGTTAGTTGTTTTCAATACTTAGTTGGTTTTTTGTTTCCGCGTAACTTTCTTCTTCCAAATATTGATAAAGGTGGCAAGAAATCAATAAAATACAACCTATTGTGGTAAACATTCACACTATAAAAGCTGCACATTACCTGTCACTTCAAGTGTTGTACAATTAGTTCCATTCCCATAACCGTTTGACACGTGACAGCAATACCTTCCTCCTGATGCTTTACCAGTGATGTTGAATGACGTCATAGAGGAATTTGCAATAGTTGTGCTCGTATCTTTGTGTATCCATCTAACACGAGGTGCTGGGTGTCCAGAGGCATTACATTTTAATGTTATTAAATCTCCTTGTTTGCCATAAAGGTTTGAGGTCAGATAGTTGATACGAGGTAGAGCTGCAGAAACAAATAGAGAGATATTAAACATTATAAGATTTTGCTCTTGCTGGTGGAGCATAATTCATTTCAAAGTTGGCTGCAACTTGTCATGTAGGTTCCGAATCCTAGATTATATATTCCATCTGTTATGAGCTTCCACATTCTCAGAAGTGTTTTTTTACTTTAATTCTGCTGATGTCAATTTTTTGCTTAATTTACTTATGACACTACATGATTTTGCTTTTGTGATTTGATGTCTGTTATGTTTTGTTGTGGATATACCTAACAAATCGCAAACTATTTAAAGACTTATTCTAACTAAATAATAAATTGTTTTAAAACTCAAACGTGCTTTCGATAACCTTTTGGTTTGATTTGGACCATTAAAAAAATGTGTCGGATTAGACATGGAGTCACAATAGCTAAAGATGAACGATGTTGGAGAATTGAATTCAGTATCAAGTCTGTCCGATTATAGGGTTGAAAATGCAAATCCTAATTTTTCACTCTTTGATCATTTTTTAGTAATCCTTCAACCACTTTAAAAGGAGAGAACAACATTAGGCACCTGGTATAGACACTGAAAGCCAAGTAAATGCCTGGGGAGCGTTCAGGGATCTTAGTTTCCCGACTTTGGATTTTCTTTAATTTTGTTCTTTGTCCTTCTTAGTATACCTACGCTTTAGAAATTTCCTAATTTTCAAGAGACTGGCACCATTACGCATGCGCAGCCAAGATATTATAAAATATTAAATGAAAAAAGAATATATATCAAAAATATGAATGACACCCAAGGTAGCATTCTCTGAGTTGTTTCTTTTTTTTTTTAAGGAAAACCAACCAGCAAATTGTAATGTGAATATTATGTTTAAAGTGGGACGACGATGGAATTTGAACTTTTTCCAAACGAAAGGATTTCGATGACAAGTTACAAAAATAGTTAAGAGAAAGAGAAACCCATTGTTAAAAAAGAGAGCAGCAAAAAAAAAAAAAAAAAAAAAATTGCTAAAATTTTGAGTTGAATTCTCTAAGACTATCGTCCGCCATTACTGCGATTCTCAATAATCTGTGAACTCGGTAGTTGCTAGTTCCAACTTGGAATTTGGTTTTTCACTGCCGCCAATCAAAAATATAAAAGGTACCGACTGATTAGTTTTGATTGGCAGCAGCGAAAAACCGATTTCACAACAAGGCATTGAAATGTCTGAGTTCGCAGAATATTGAGAATCGCAGTAATCAATCTGGTTCCTACCCGTGACGTCAGTTACTCAACGCTTTGCTTTTAACGTCCAGGTTTGCTTGTTCCACACAGCGTCTTCCTGGCATTATTTCCACTTGTGACAACAAGCCACGAGGGTTATCAATGTTGAGTAACTGACGTCACAAAGATACACGTTTGAATAATAACGAAAAGCGAAATCGAACTGTCTTGTTTTCATGACGTTTCCTTTATCGTATCACAAAATCGCTTTTATATTTTAGTGTGAATGCTATGAAGATGTCAAAAATGTAAAAATATTGATTTCGTTCATTTTATAGTCTAACCACTTTAATTTAACTCTTTATTTTACTTTCTCGTATCCTATTATTGAAATAGAAGAAAGTTCGTTAAACCAAACAGTAGACTGCGCGCTTTTTGGTGTATCTATTGCCTGAACGCCAGTTTTGCTATTGAGTAATTGTTGTTTATGTATTATCAAATACTTACCATATATGACGAGTGTTGTGCATTTCGTGTAAAATGAACCATCACACTTAACGTCACAGCAATACGATCCATGTTTGTCTTTATCAACATCAGGGATGATAATTGTCACATTCGATCCACCAATAACAGAGAAATGAGCATCCACATCTTTGGATTTGGAATAATTTTGTTCATTTGTGTATCGATCGAACATATGTGTACCGTTGAATAAAATGTTTGAGGTAAATCTCTGGTTACATGTGTAATGCCACGTGATGTGAACAGTAGAACCAACATGTGCTAACGTCTTAATTGAAGGTCGTGAAATCCACTTGAACCCATCTGTTGGACACAATATTTATACATTAAATAACTGAATTAACTATATAAGACAAAGAATATTATATCGAGATTAATATAATGCTGATTTAATTAATTGTTAGCGTGGATAAACTTTAAACAATTATTTTCTAGAAGCATTTAAAACATAAATATGGCGTAAGAATAAAATGTCCATGTAACCCTACATCACGCGCTTTGCATATTTGTTTTTCTGTTTTCTTTGATTTGTTTGTTATTTGTTCTTTAAATTGTTTTGTTTATTTTTTCACTCCTAAGGTGATGTGAAATGGAAGCAAAAATGAAATATGTTGTATATTTTCTTACTCGTACCTGACAAGTTAATAAAGAATTGAAGGTTGATCCAAGTAAAAAAAAGGCGGAAGCTCATCAGAATACAGTTCATCCTCTTTAACCTATGCGAAAAAGATAAAGTTGCTGTCCATAAAGTATATATTTATGACTCGTCATCATCATCATCATCATCATCATCATCATCATCATCATCATCATCATCATCATCATCATCATCATCATCATCATCATCATCATCATCATCATTATCATCATTATCATCATTATCATCATTATCATCATTATATTCATTATCATCATTATCATCATTATCATCATTATCATCATTATCATCATTATCATCATTATCATCATTATCATCATTATCATCATTATCATCATTATCATCATTATCATCATTATCATCATTATCATCATTATCATCATTATCATCATTATCATCATTATCATCATTATCATCATTATCATCATTATCATCATTATCATCATTATCATCATTATCATCATTATCATCATTATCATCATTATCATCATTATCATCATTATCATCATTATCATCATTATCATCCTTGTCGTCCAATCAGAACACGTACTATCCCTCCCCTCACCAAAATGTTTTTGGTTCATGCGGTAATGCGTCGTCGGTTTTGACTTGACAAAATACTGGAACGGAGATAGGGAAGGGATAGCACGCGTTTTCATCAATTTCTCGTGCTCAGACCCCGCGGAAGGACATGCCTAGCTGTCGGCACATCAATTTAGGTAGGAGAACGTCTAAAAAAACAGACTTTTAGAGCATTTATTATAAAAAAAACTATACCAAATTAGAGATTACATGCATGTATGTAAGTACAACTTTCTATAAAGTTCTTTTTCTTTCGGAGCCAAACTATTCTGCGAAATTTGTGGATTTTCTTTGTCAAATCTTGATTTTTCCACAGGAAGCCCGGTAAGTTGCATACCTTGTTAGTATATTATATGTAGTTGTGAAAACAATTGTTACTAAGGGGGGTAGGGATGATGTCAAAAACAACAGCGCGTGCTCAGAAAAAAGACATAGAATCATTTTTTCCTTCATTTATTAGAGTGGTTCGCTTGTGGCCTGATGGGAAAGGAAAAGGGCCTGGGTACGGGGAGGTTTCCGGCGGTTAGCCGGCTGTGGCGATTCTAGAAAACCACGAAAACAAGAAAGCATGGTGGAGAGACCGCGGCTATCAAACAAATTTTCAAATGGAAAGACATTGATTTTTCTTGGTATGTTGTGTCGTAAACTATGTTTCATAATCGTGAAATTTGAACCTTGAACAGGTTCTTTGATGGCCTTCAGGTACCATTATCTGCTAAGAAAAACTAGCTTATATTTCTTCACTTAATTGTCTTCCCTAGTTAATATTTTCATGTTAACAGCTAAAGCCCAAAGAAAAAACGTTTTTTGCCAGATAGGGCTGGCTTCATATACATGGAAGAGAGCTAGTTCAATATATATTTTTACCTTTTAAATATTTTCCATATATACTAACAAGTATACCATGAACCAACCTAAATAAAAATATATATTATAATAACACGACAAAGAAGGGAATGGAATTCAAGGAAGCTTGAATGATAGTGATTCTGAGTTCTTATTCAATTGAATCCCAATCCATTCTTGTCACAGTTAAATGTTTCTTAGTGACTGTTAAAAAACAATCGTAATTAAACGCTTCATTTGTAGCTAGCGTATTGCAGTATGTATACCACACGAGTTTTGTTTACCATCTCAAAATAAATGAGCGATTCCTGTATTTAGGAAAACTGAAATATGTGCGAAGACGCTATTGCAGTTTACGGGATTCCGATACAACAAACAAATTAATTGGGATTTAAAAAATATAATTTCAATCATTGCATGAATTTAAACTTGATGCTTACTTACAGAAAGCTGTGTCCAATAATAAGAAAAAAGAAAATTGCTTCTCTTCATTCTGGTCGACTATAGTTCAATCCAAAACAGTTTATCATTTGTAATCAATAATGAATAGTACCTGCATTATTGTTTGATTTCGGGGAACCTGAATTTCCGCTTCTGACTCTTTATATTTTTATTTAGGTGTTTTTCTTTAACACTTTATTTTTAATCTTTTGCACATTTTATGAGACGTTTGTTTGTAAAACTAATCCATCCAGCCATCCATCCATCCAGCCATCCATCCATCCAGCCATCCATCCATCCATCCAGCTAGTCAGCGAGCCAATCAACCAATGAGCCAGTAAGCCATCCATTCATCCAGTTATCCGTCCAACCGTCCAACCGTCCAACCGTCCAACCGTCCAACCGTCCAACCGTCCAACCGTCCAACCGTCCAACCGTCCAACCGTCCAACCGTCCAACCGTCCAACCGTCCAACCGTCCAACCGTCCAACCGTCCAACCGTCCAACCGTCCAACCGTCCAACCGTCCAACCGTCCAACCGTCCAACCGTCCAACCGTCCAACCGTCCAACCGTCCAACCGTCCAACCGTCCAACCGTCCAACCGTCCAACCGTCCAACCGTCCAACCGTCCAACCGTCCAACCGTCCAACCGTCCAACCGTCCAACCGTCCAACCGTCCAACCGTCCAACCGTCCAACCGTCCAACCGTCCAACCGTCCAACCGTCCAACCGTCCAACCGTCCAACCGTCCAACCGTCCAACCGTCCAACCGTCCAACCGTCCAACCGTCCAACCGTCCAACCGTCCAACCGTCCAACCGTCCAACCGTCCAACCGTCCAACCGTCCAACCGTCCAACCGTCCAACCGTCCAACCGTCCAACCGTCCAACCGTCCAACCGTCCAACCGTCCAACCGTCCAACCGTCCAACCGTCCAACCGTCCAACCGTCCAACCGTCCAACCGTCCAACCGTCCAACCGTCCAACCGTCCAACCGTCCAACCGTCCAACCGTCCAACCGTCCAACCGTCCAACCGTCCAACCGTCCAACCGTCCAACCGTCCAACCGTCCAACCGTCCAACCGTCCAACCGTCCAACCGTCCAACCGTCCAACCGTCCAACCGTCCAACCGTCCAACCGTCCAACCGTCCAACCGTCCAACCGTCCAACCATTTGAATTGACACGCTGTCTATCTACCGACACCTGAGCTTGTTTTGTTTGAATTTGTAATTAGGAATTATTTGCTCATTACAATCTAAATTTTGTGACGTTGCTTATAGTCACTCTCTCGACGCATTCTATCTTCGAAAACGATCAGATGAAAGTTAAGCTTATCGCGTCATATTTTCACTTTGCTTTCTCCATGTAGTATATAATGGGCAAAATTCTCCAAATGACGTAATTACAATCTACGCATGAAACTAAAATGAGGAAAACAAAAGGTACCTTAGATTTTTAACCACAATCATTATAAAAGTAACAATAATAATAGTAATGATGATGATGATGATGATGATGATGATGATGATGATGATGATGATGATGATGATGATGATGATGATGATGATGATGATGATGATGATGATGATAATGAGGATGATGATGATGATGATAATAACTAATCATCATAAAAATATTGAATTATCCATGTTATGTTGTCCTTTTTGCTTTATAGCACTAAATTAGTAAATATAGGAATAAGTATCCGCTTGTGAAAATAACTCAAAACTCGATAAATATTAATATTTATTTAGGATGATGTCTTCGTCCTGTAATGATCCCGATCGTGCTTTGATATTTTATATATTGTGAATTATCAGTTTAATCGAAGAATATATATCTCGTTGTTCGTGTCCTATGACTTGTGTAAGAGGGCGATCACGATACACCTACATAATATAAAGGCAAAATTGTACTATGAAAGGCACGTCGTGTTAAAAATGTACTAGAAAAATAAAACTACTTTAAAGGATCAGTCTTGGATTGCAGCAGTAAACGACAATAGAGAATTTAGCATGCTTAGAAATTAAATTGTGTCATGTGACAAGCTAGCTCTCCCTTTCGTCAATCGCTTGTTTTAACTATCTTAAAATATAGTTGCATTGAATGACGACAGCTAGTGCAAGCTTATCAGAATTGGGAACCCTATAGTAGATGCCTGCAAAGTTCTGTTGATTACCTATCGGTAATTCATGGGTACTATTTTGGAACGTATCCTTTTTTGTAGGCAAGTGAAAGTAGATCCTAAGACGACGTCCAGAGGATCAAGCTCTGAGAACATGAGTGTTGTACATAAGATGAGTTTCGAAAGCGCACTAGTGTTGACAGCACGAAACTTATCAATAGTGCAACAATCACCAGGTTGATCTTGATCCAAGGCACCCCTTATCCTTTAATTCTCATCTTATTGCCAAATAAGTAAAAGCATTCATTGGCATGGCTATGTTATAAGAATAATTGTGACGAGGAAGTTGTCTTTCAGGTTTGTTATGGAGTAGTTTAGTTAAAGTTAAGTTGAAAAAAAGTTTGGTTCTTTTTTCAAAGTCAGAGTTGCTTTATGCAAGAATAATACAATAATAGGTTGATCTACCCTCAGACAGTAGTTTATTGACGATAGAACACTATTTATCGTTGCCCTCACAGTTCCTTGGAGCGCCAATGTTGCTCTAAACGTCGCCTCTTCCTTTGTCCTCCTTCATTTCCGCAATGACCAAGGCACGGCATATCTTATTGTCACCTAAGCGTGTTTTTCTTCTTCAATGGTACAAGAAGTTGAAGAATAAGCGAGAGCACAGAATCATCATATTGTTTAAAACAATTAAGACAAACCGCAAGAGAGGAGTTAAAGAAATCAATCTGAACGATTTCAAAAGCCTTTAATTTCCGGCAATAAATATATTTTATTGCGAAACATGGCTTAGCCAAAGAAAGCTTTCAGTTAACAGAATAGTTGTCAAATATTGAAGAATTATGGATAGTAATTTCTTGGATTATCTCATCGTCAGCCCGTGCGATTAAGTGATATGTAAGGTTTGGCCAGATATGGGAAGCACCAATACGTCCCTAGTTCGATTCCCGTATTCGGAGTCTTATATGAGTAGGGTTGCTTGTTGGTTCTCTCCTGTACTTCGAGGGTTTTTCTGCGGGTTCTCTAGTTTTTTTCTCTCCACAAAAATCAACTTCTAAGTTCCAATTCGAATCCGATTTACTTATTATTTTAATATTCAATTAGGTAGAGGAGCAACAATATGTTGCATGAGATTGAATGAGTTGATGAATCCTTTGTGACGTGTCGTTTTCTTCGTTGTTGTTCTAGTATTCAATAAATATATTCTCCTACACTAAGCACTGAAACCGAAACAGCTTAATTTAAAGAAGTGGAATTTTAAAAATAGTAATAACATGATATCAGATTTTATCTTGAAAAATATTATTATCAAAAAAATTAATAAATGATTAATTAAAAAAAAACAAAAAAAAAAAACTGATGCGTGGATAAGGTATGATAAATTTCTTATACCGCACAGATTTATTGCTACTAATGACGTTACTGCATTAGCTAGAACTTTGTCGGCTTCTGAAACTGAAATATTTTGTCCGCTGGCTGTAAATTTTTGAATGAGAAAAGTTAACTGAAAACGCAAAAATATATATATATATATATTCCACTAACTTAATTCATTATTTTTTTAAATATATATGGCAACCTTTTGGCCACATTTGCGTTTTTCAGGGCTGTTTAACAAGTAACAAATAGATTAAGTAATTTGTTTTTCTTCCATTATATCTAAACTGCCCACCACTGAGAATTCTATTGGGTGCGTTCACACTGGAACTTTCAAGCGAGATAGAAAAGTTTCTTTCTAGCTAGACCGGTGTGGACGCAATTCTCTAGCTCGCTTGATGTTTGGAATGTTGACCGGAAACTTGCAAAATCCAATCCATGTCGGGACATGGTTTAAGCGGCCACCAACTCGCTAATGATGTTTTTCTTGTCAAAAATTTCGACATTTGTGACAGGTCGAGATTTGAACACAGGTTTTGAGTTTCACTTGTTTTCAAGTCTTCTGCGCGAAAACACAAAATCGTGTCTCTTTTTGATAAATCTGGTCCAACAATTTGACAGAGCCTATTCTAGTGTGGACGGCATGTTTTTATTATCTAGGTTACTTATACTAGGTGTTAACAGATATAATAGGCCTATCTAGCTTCATTTTCACCTAGTGTGAACACAAGGATTAGGATGTCCAACAAAGCAAAGTGTCAGAACTTCAGCATTGTTAAAATAGTCGGCACATGGCTATCGTGGCGACAATGGCAAGGTCTATTAACGTAAACTCCATCTAACTATCACAAATCGCCAAGCTATTTATTTCTGTAAATATAATTTTTATTTTTTCAATGCCTACAGGTAGAGAAACGACTAGAGTGATTTTACTTAACCCATCGGAAACAAAAATTGCTTTTTCTAATTATGGCTTCGAAACTAAACAAAAGTTCGAAACTACCCTTTTTGTGTGCGGGTTTGTTGATATAACTATATTTTCATTTTCTAGTGTTGCACATGAAAGCGCATGCATGTAAGTGACCACCTTGGATTGAGGAAAAAGCGGTTGCTTAAGGAAGAATTTTACTTTCTAGAACGTTTACCTTAAGCAACACCAAACCTAGAAATTTTATGCCCTATTTCACTATGTTGTCTCAGTTTTGTTAATAAGGGTAGCCTGCGTAATGGCGCATCCCCCCCCCCCCCCCCCGCAAAAAAATGCGCCGCTACGCAGGCTATTATAAGGGGGTCTGAATATGATCCTTAGTGTTAAGAATATTGTTATAAAGAAATATGGCAATTCTCTACTTTCGCATATCTCACAATTTATAGCAGTTTGGGGGTGTCATCAAAGTGTCATCAAATAGAAAGTTCTTCAATCAAATGTAAACTATACCTGCTTTTATTTGTAAAATACTGATTATCATTTTCCCACATGCAGAATAACAAGAAGTTTAGTGTTACCGAAAATGTATTGACTCATTAATCAATATTCCAAATTTACTTTACAGACTCTTTCTTCCTTTCTGATTCTTTCTTTTTTTCATTGGTTTCTGGCTGTTTCTTGTACATCTTCTAATTATACACGATCCATTTGTAATATCTTCTGATCAGTCTTCAGCATAATATATGCGGTTTCTATCCTGATTACCCCTAAACCGCAATGTCTTATGAGCAATGTGAAATTAGAGAATTGAAAAAAATATACTTCTTAGTTTTTCCTTATGTATAATGTGTGTTTAGTTATTAAATGAAGGGCAATCATGCAAGCTTCTTTTATACATCTTAGGAAACTCCGATATGCTTTCATTTAATAATATTATACTCCGGAGCAGCTGAGTAACCCACACCCCACGATTACGAATCCATAAAGACATAACAATTTGTTTTCCTTATGATAAACATATATATATATCTCAAGTATGATCTATATTTATTGGTGTAAAGTCTTGGGAAAATATATGGATATTAGAAATTTTAAGCTTGTAATTTAAGAAGACTTATAGGTGAAAAAAGAAACAGCTTAAAATTACGAAAGCGAGAGACTGCTATTTCTCGTGGTAAATAATTATAGCATATATATATGAAGCTTATTATTACCCCGTTTTCTAGTTCTTCATTAACAAGGAAGTTCATTAGAATTACTGCTCATGCCAACGCAAATCAGTATTCGAAAATAGGCATTTCTTGAAATATATTTCCTTTTGGAAAGACGTTTCATTCCCCAGACGTACATTATATAACTGACAGAAAAAGCGCATATTTTATATTCAGCACTTTGTTTATAAAGCAAGGACCGCAGCGGCTAAATCGGTTCTTGCAAAAGTGCCGGAAATATATAATTTCCCTTCGCCATTTTCAAATTGTAAAGGTTTGTGTCTTACTCTACTTGCAGCAGAGGTCTTTTTCTGCCCTCCGTTAAGGAAATCGGCGGGAATGCTCAACATGAAAAACGATCGTTTCAGCGGGGGAGAGATATTTTTTCTCCCTGACCAGCTTGCCTCTCAACCTTTTAGAGGGGAAGACAAATATCCTCTGCCCGCAGGGTATTTGGTCTACAAAAGAAATTAAGAGCGACTGTCTGTAAATAACTCAAAAAATCGATTCGCTCATATTCTGTTTATTGATAGCCTTTACCATGAAATACATCGAGGTATTTTTATTTTTGAAAAAAAAACACCTTAATTTCCAAGGATGAGGACAGTTCGAGCCGATAATTTTGCTTAGCGCTTGTGTAGTTGATTTTTCATGGCAAATATCATCTCTTACCTCATACCTGTGAATTCCGGTACGCTCTGTGAGCCAGTGAATATGCCCTAAGGCTTGTAAACTTCACTGTTGGTAATTTTCAGTTAGAAGAGATCACTTGGGGGATCTAAACATTCATCAGTAGAAATAGTCAAAAGTCTCTCATCCGTTTGTTTACATGTTCAACTGGTTATCACTCGTCCCCAGTCCGACCGGTACTTTTGTACCAAGGCAGGGGTGGTAGCGGGGAGCTGTAGCAGAAACATTTACGATGTTCTATAGAAAAGAATGCATAAAACGATAAAACGATATTTATGATTTAAAAAGTCATTTACTTTTATGAAGTTTGCAATAGAGTCCTCAAGTGTGACGTCACGAAAAAATAAATTTTGTCTTTAGCAATTTTCGATTTTCAAATACGATAGACAATCAAAAAAGACATTTACACGACAAATTTGATGATAATCAGTCAAATAACAGCTGAGACATGGCCATTTGAATGCATAATTTCCCCATACAAATCACTATATTTTCGGCTCGGTTTATAAAGTTATTTATTACACATTTAGGGTCGATATCCGTGAAATAAAGCCGTGAATAAAAACCATATCAGTGAAGTGATACGATATCACTTCACGGCAAACTGTCCAATAAAATCTCGCGATATATAATAATATATAATCGACCCTAAATGTGTAATAAACAAATTATTACATGTTAAGAGCTGATATCATTTTTTATTCACTCGTTCTCCGTATCATATCGCTCACTCGCTTGCGGACTCGCTTTTTCGCGATATGACGGGAAACTCGTGAATAAAAACGATATCAGGCTCTTAACATGTGATAATCTCTATGAACCCAACCGAAAATACAGTGATTTGTATGGGGAAATTATATATTCAAATGGCCATATCTCAGCTGCTATTTGACCGATTCCCGCTAAATTTGGTGTGTAAACGTCTTTTTTGATTGTCTATCGAAATTGGGAACCAAGATTATGATACAGCGAGAATTAAGTCTTATGACGTCATCACTTGAGGACTCTATTTGATCATCTTTATGGAAAGTGCGCTATATAAGTTAATAAATTATTATCAATTATTATTATCATAAAAGTCATGACATTTCTTAGTAAGTCCATACATTGTCTGTGATACCAAACGCTTTATTCTCACATGCGTGTAGGATTAGCAGTGATAAAAACTGATTAAATATTTTTTAATGATAATAAAACATGCATATTTTCTTTCTAGTTGCCCTCAAAACGCTAATCATGATGTGATGTGAATTAAATAAATGTGGTGAATGTTTCAATTTTCGAGTCATGGTTTGAAAAGGCTACTTATCTTACTCAAAGTGTTTTACATTTGGGAGCTGGAACATTCGCATTTAGAAATTATTTCTTTAAGTTTTGCTAGTAGGATGCTTTTCCTGTCTTTTGACTTAAATGAAACTTCGAGTTGAGAGCAAATACTTTTCATCATGGTAACGTTAAAAGGCGGAAAGTTTATCGTGGTGGTACAAATCACAAAGATCGTACACATCATAAGTTATCGGAAGTTTTAAACCGATTTCGTCAGTGATTGCTTCAATGAGGCCCTCTCGGGTTCTGAACAATCTACGTCTTCTTGTTGTTTGATCGAAAGTCCAACTATGTTTTTTCTGCGTGATGCAGCAAGACGAGAGAAAAAGATCTTGATCTGGTTTTTGGTTAACCATTCTTCACAGGTGAATCGACGTTCGTTGGATGTACCTCTCGCGTTTCTCATATCGTTTTCAACTTGAGCTTGATCCGCCTTACGCCCTGTTTTTTTCACCTAGCATAAATTATGATGTAAGGTGTTCTTTTACCTTGGGCGAAAATCGTGCAGAGCCAGAGTGTCAGTTTTTAGTGCCCAGCCCATCTCAAAGGTTTCTTTTCTGGAGGTCTCGGTCTCGACGAGCGGTGAAGATGTTGTTGTACTGGTAGTGCTTTTCGAGATATCAACAGACTGAAACTTAGCAGCCCAGTCTTTCCTGATTCGGTAATAAACGCTTTCACTAGCAACTAATTTGTGCTGGCCCACATCGAGATGTAACTCCATATCTGCAACTGAATTAAAGACTTGGGTGCATCCAGGGACATTGCATTCAAATAGAGGTGTTTCTTCTGTTTTCGTAGTTGGCAAAGATTGCTTATTCTTCACATTCTCTCTCTCTCTCTCTCTCTCTCTCTCTCTCTCTCTCTCTCTCTCTCTCTCTCTCTCTCTCTCTCTCTCTCTCTCTCTCTCTCTCTCTCTCCGAGCGGGTTCAAATAAACTATCTTTTTATTGAAGCAGAGTAGGTCCCTGGTGTTTGACATATATAGCACTATGCGGGAAAGATTTACCTTGACCAATACCATAAGCTTTCCATGCTCTAATACGATAATCTTCGAAGTGGAAATTATGAAAGCTGCTGAAATGTTCAAGTTTCTTCATCGATAAGCTTTGTTGTGATTAATCAACGATATTCACTGAAGCGATTGTTCTTTAATTTTAAGTGGATGTTTCTGTAGAGCGTCCCTCTTATCACAATCATTTAGTGTGTCATGGCCTTCAGAACAGTATGTGCGAATTGAATTTTTCAAAGGGCAAAGAATGCTATCACACATGTCTTTTAGTAATGCCAACTCTTTCTCCAATGTCCTTTACAGCGACAATCAAGTCGTTGCTATGGTAACATCCTGCCTCGTCGGAACGCAGGTAGGCCTTACAGAGCATGGGGTTTTTATTCTTCAAGTACTGGAGTAGACTCTCAATTATAGCATTTGTCAAAAAAGATGAGCGTAGGAAATAACTTTGAGTTGTCCTGATTCCTGATCACGTGATACCACACTGCTAATATGCCAGCTGAAGCCTCTTTTCCCATAGCACTCGCTCTGTTTTTCGCGATATCTCAACTGAAGGAACTTCATAGCCCACTCCATCAAGAT
>JALHLI010000268.1:2500-13601 GCA_023349425.1 Anthopleura sola
TTCGATCCCTGTAACGTACAGCACTGACAGCGAGGGGAGTAGGCCGGTTAGGTTCCCCTTTATTGAACGGAGTGGATTGTGAGAAAGACATCTGTGAGAAAGAAAAGAAAAGAAAAACAAGTGAGAGTCTGCTCTTATTTGTAAAGGAAAAATTGACCTGACGAAAGGCCTAATGCACGTTACTACCTAGTAGATGTTATTTCCATTGTTTTCTTTTGAAACATTAACAATGAGTATTTTTTGTTTCGCGAGCCGTTAAGTAAAATGGCAAGAGGGAAGCAAACACGCCCTAAATGAATAGTTTCAGTATTGAGTGCGCCATTAGACCCACTGATCGATCCTTGACAGATTTTGTTCGTAATCGTTGAACTCTTAACAATTTCCTGCTACTTACAAAGTTTATTTATCGAAGTAACAATATTTGTCGAAGAAACAATATTTGTATTATGATCATCCGGGTGGATGTAGTTCTGAGAAGGACTGTTTGATGTGACTGACGTTTCTTTACAATACTTACAAAGTTGTCAAGTTGTTGAGGCCTTCAAATGCTTTGTACGTCAAAATACTAATATTGTTGTACACCAGGGATCTGAAAAATTATATAAACTCGATTATTACCTATTTTATTTTTATCTTTCACTTTTATCAAAATTTGGCTCCCTGTGCGCGCGCCTGTGCTGTAGTAGTGAGCAAATCACGGTGCTTACACCATCCGCGCGCGCAACCCTTCTTTGCAAAGTAGTGTAAGAATTGACTTGGAAATCAATAGGCAATGTGCATCAAAGCTGACAAAGTACTCTGGAAAACTGAGTCCTGCAAAATGGAACAGCCAAATCAAAGCAAATATCAGAAAATATTACACTGCTATTTTCATCTGTTGACATACTTACATTTCCATAGAAAATGTCAAAGGAAAAATTGTCAGATGAATTTTTAGAAAGTCCAAAAAAGGATAAGGAGTCAGTTTCTCATCATAATTTTTGTTAGATATTCCAGCTATTGATTATTAAACAGCATTGAAAACAAAAACACATATTTCTATATAATAAAATAGCTTTGTAGCAAGGAGAAACGTGTTTTATATTTTCTTTCCATATCATAAAACAGATAAAACAGCTTTTTCACCACGCTCGTTTAGTAATAGAGCACTTAGGGACCGCTGAAAGCACTCAGGAAGTGTGAGAAGCACTTCTTTCGTGCTTACGCCATTTCCTACTTTATTGCTGAACGGAGTACGTACGGAAAGAGATGTTATATTTGTTACGCAATACTCCCCCGAACTTCTCACACGTGAGCCAGTAAAACACATACGTGTATAATACTTACAAATATACAAGGTGCGGATAGCCAACTAGAAAACCATCTGGCAGGACTTGCAAGTTATTGTGCGATAGATTTCTATAATGTACAGAGGTCAAAATTTGGAATTACAATCAAAGATTTTTGCTCAAACAGGGACCGCGGAGCATAATTTTGATTGGGGGGCTAATAACTTTGATTGGGGGGCTAACGACCACCAAATAATGGAAAGAGAGTAACTGATTTTTCTAGAAACTGTTTGCGCAAGGATGACATATATGTCATATGGACAAGATCGGCTATAGTCTTTGTTTTCAGTCGAAATTTTGCCGATAAACAATTTGTTGTTGGTGTAAAAAAAACCTCTAGGCTGATCAAAGTCAGTGCACTAATTAAAAAACAAACAAACAAACAAACAAACAAACAAACAAACAAACAAACAAACAAACTAGTTCGACCAAGCTGAGGTTATCTAAAGATATACTTACAAATACGTAACGTTATTTTTGCCATCCATTAGACTCTCCATCTCACAGACATGCGTAATCTTGCATACCACAGGAACGAGGCGAGTCGATGAGACAATCACACTACAACGACTAGAGTTCTGTACTACACATTGCATTTGACTTGACAGTGTCTTGATATCGTTGGCGAGGTATAGGTTTAAAATCACACATAAAAATATGTAAGCGCGAAGAATCTTTGACCTTTTCATTATGTTTGGCCAGCAAATATGGCTGTAACAGACTGTCGCTGTAACAATGGTTAAGTTTGACCATTATATGAACCCTCTCGGCGTTGAAGAAGCGAATACAAAGCCGTTTTTAAAGCCATGATTAACCAACAAAATCGTGAACAAAGACAGTTTTTTAACAATCCTACTTATGTTCACACCAAAACGTAATGGTGTTTTTTAAATGGTTCATGAATAAATTTGATCTTTTAGAAAGACGACTTGATACGCTTCAAATATTCGAGTGTCAGATGTTGTAGGGAAAACGCTTATTTCTCAGGAAATATACGAGTATTTTTGTTTTAATACCATCAATTCTTAGCTTAAGGGTCAATTCATACTCGTATATAAAAGTACTCCAAAGTACTAAGGAACTCACGAAGAACTGAACATTGGAAATGTATAAATAATAAACGGGCATTGAGTAAAATCACAGTATATTTTACACAAACGACAAGAAAAGTAATAAATCTAAAACTATGTTAGATGCTGAAATAAGGCAAATACGCGCTGGGATACGCACTTTGTTGAACAACGAATCCATCGAACACTGAGTTGTCATGCACTCAAATTTATCCAGATAACTGACATGAATTAGTCTTTCAACTCCTTCCAGGCCGGGTATGGAAACAGAAAAATCGTTTTTGGATAGAAAGTGAACGTAAAATAAAGAAAAATTCTGGGAAAGATGTCGAGTATCTAGCAACTGGACTAAATTCCGCCATTTTGATTTCACTCAGAGCCGGTTTAAACAAAGTGTGACGTCACGAAAGAATTGATAATATACTACGAAGCATAATGCATCATGGGAAAACCCTGGACCCTACTCTGGGAGTTATAGATAGTTGACCCAACCGCAAGAGGTCTGATATCAGGCACATGTGAATGCGACGACTTATTGGTTTTTGATACTTTTTCGTGCAACAAAACTTCTTCCATTAAGGCATTGAAACACTAGTTAAGAATATAATTTATCATCAGTGCTAAGTATGCATTGTAACAGCTCGGTAAATGTAACAGCTCGGTAAATAGAACGATACTTGGGAACTTCTTCATGCTACTTCACGCGGTATTCAAGAACAAAATAGTCTTAAGAGCCAGTGTTATTCAGTCATGATTCGAGAAACGTACAGGTTGAAAGAAGAGAATCCACCAGTAGTTTCCCCTCTTAGAGTAATTTTACTTAAGCCGTCAAACAAAACTTAGTCGTTGAATACTCAATATACACAACAGAAAACAATGGAAATAAGATTATTACTGACTCTACCGGCTTACTGTTTCACAAGTTAAGTAAAAAACACTCTAAGGTCTATTATAACCTCTATCAGTCTCCCGATCAGTCTACTAACTATTTAACACGTAAGGTTAAGTTAAACCACTCTACAAGATCTGCTAAAAGAAACCCTTGTTATGTGGCCATAATTCTTTTTTTAGGGACCGATGAATCGGGCCGAAAAATTTCAACATGTGTTTCCCGCTTTACGTTTTCTTATATCTGGCAAGATTTTTTATGTATGCTAGTTGTGACAACTGGTGGATTTTTGAGGATAAATACACTCAATCACTCACTCATTGATTCACTCACTCGCTCAATCCCTTACTCATGGTACGATAATGTAGGATCGAAACCGTTATGAGTCGTATTTTCAGATAATTAAAGAGAAAACACAGGCGGTTAGTGTCTATTGTATCAGCGTCTTGTCAGCTTGACAAAAAACAATTCTATCAATTATCATTATTTACAAACATTTTACAAGATATATAGAATATTGATATAGTCCAGGTTGACTTCATAAAGTTGGTAAAGTGGACTTTGGACATTCATATTGGAATGAATAGAGTTCAACAAAGCAATGATATTTTTTATTTTTAAATCAAGTTTACATGAGTTTCATTAATTTATTATCAGTAATAAATATTAATATTAGGATAGTTTCTGCATATTGGTTGATAAACACGATTGTTAGTTAATCTTTAGAAAATTTAACAATTGAATTTATTTATTTATTTGGTTGGTTGGTTGGTTGGTTGGTAGGTTGGTTGGTTAGTTGGTTGGTTAGTTGGTTGGTTGGTTGGTTGGTTGGTTGGTTGGTTGGTTGGTTAGTTGGTTGGTTGGTTGGTTGGTTTGTTGGTTGGTTGGTTGGTTAGTTGGTTGTAGGATGGTTGGTTGGTTGGTTGGTTGGTTGGTTGGTTGGTTGGTTGGTTGGTTGGTTGGTTGGTTGGTTGGTAGGTTGGTTGGTTGGATTGTTGGTTGGTTGGTAGGTTGGTTGGTTAGTTGGTTGGTTAGTTGGTTGGTTGGTTGGTTGGTTGGTTGGTTATTTGGTTAGTTGGTTGGTAGGATGGTTGGTTGGTTGGTTGGTTGGTTGGTTGGTTGGTTGGTTGGTAGGTTGGTTGGTTGGATTGTTGGTTGGTTGGTTGGTTGGTTGGTTGGTTGGTTGGTGGGTTGGTTGGTTGGTTGGTTTATTGGTTTGTTGGTTTGTTGGTTTGTTGATTTGTTGGTTTGTTGGTTTGTTGGTTTGTTGGTTTGTTGGTTTGTTGGTTTGTTGGTTTGTTGGTTTGTTGGTTTGTTGGTTTGTTGGTTTGTTGGTTTGTTGGTTTGTTGGTTTGTTGGTTTGTTGGTTTGTTGGTTTGTTGGTTTGTTGGTTTGTTGGTTTGTTGGTTTGTTGGTTTGTTGGTTTGTTGGTTTGTTGGTTTGTTGGTTTGTTGGTTTGTTGGTTTGTTGGTTTGTTGGTTTGTTGGTTTGTTGGTTTGTTGGTTTGTTGGTTTGTTGGTTTGTTGGTTTGTTGGTTTGTTGGTTTGTTGGTTTGTTGGTTTGTTGGTTTGTTGGTTTGTTGGTTTGTTGGTTTGTTGGTTTGTTGGTTTGTTGGTTTGTTGGTTTGTTGGTTGGTTGGTAGGTAGGTTGGTTGGTTGGTTGGTTGGTTGGTTTGTTGGTTGGTTGGTTGGATGGTTGGTTGGTTGGTTGGTTGGTTGGTTGGTTGGTTGGTTGGTTGGCTGGTTGGTTGGCTGGTTGGTTGGTTGGTTGGTTGGTTGGTTGGTTGGCTGGTTGGCTGGTTGGTTGGTTGGCTGGTTGGTTGGTTGGTTGGTTGGTTGGTTGGTTGGTTGGTTGGTTGGTTGGTTGGTTGGTTGGTTGGCTGGTTGGCTGGTTGGTTGGTTGGCTGGTTGGTTGGTTGGTTGGTTGGGTTGTTGGCTGGTTGGCTGGTTGGCTGGTTGGCTGGTTGGTTGGTTGGCTGGTTGATTGGTTGGCTGGTTGGCTAAGAGAAGTCAGTAGAGATCTAAACTGACTTCGCGTCCTAGTTAGCCGCTCTTTCAAGATATTCTTGAAATGATCTGTTCGAAAGGCATGTATGACTGGATTGAGACATGAATTGATAGACAAACAGAAAAGAGAAAACATTTCCATTGCGATTTGTTCAAAAGCACTAATATCATTGCTACTTCGACCCGAAATGTAAGAAACACCGGAGGAAACAACCGGAACGATGTAAAAGATGACATTGCTTGCCACCAGAATTCCAATTCTTTTAGCAAGTTTTGATTCTCGCTTGACGCCTGCATTTTGAGCCGCGCGCTTTACGGTAATAAAGATGTGAATGTAGAAAATAAAAGACATCAGGTACGACGTTATTCCTATTGAACTTATTGTTATCGTGAAAACAAAAATGTTCGCTGTAGTTTCAACACTCAGACGAATTGGAATACACAAATACGAGTATTGGTACAATTTATAGTAAAGAGACCAGCCAGTTAGGAAGACAGAGATCAGCCAACAAACAGAGATCAAAATCATAGCCATACGAGAAGTGATGCGAATATTTGGTGTAAGACTGTAGACAATAACGAGATACCTTTCTAGAGTTAACAAGAACGAGGTTATAACAACCCCTGATTGGCCTAACATCCACAGAAAACCGATCAATGGACAATCATTCCGATTATCATAATCCATGTAGGAGTATGTGGAACTGCTTAAATGTGTTGCAATGTGCAGAACATAGACACCTATAAACAAGTCACTCAAGGCCATGTTACTTACAAACAGCATTGAAACGTTCTTACGAAGACGTCTAGATGTTATGATGTTCCAAAACACTACGAGATTAAGGAGCACAGCTAAGCACCCTACAACGGCCTGGCATTTTATCAATATGAGTATTTTTTTCCAACAGATATTCCCGTAATAGTAATCATAATAATTTGATTTATGCTTACATTTAAAAATATTGCTGTTGTTGCACTGAATATGAAAATAACTACCGTTAAGTAACAGCGCAACGGATGAGAGCATGTTGACGCTATGTCTTCGTAAGTAACACCCTGATCTTTTAACATAAGGTGTCAGTGGAGTCCACGTAAAGTTGTTTCGATGAAATGAACAGTTTCTGCAGGATCCGTCTGTCCTAAATGATGGCAGGACTACCTTACCGATGCTTTTCAGCTTGGGCAGCCCAAGGAGTGGTTTCTGTAGTACCCAGTGATCGATCCCTGTAATGTACAGCACTGACAGCGAGGGGAATAGGCCGGTTAGGTTCCCCTTTATTGAACGGAGTGGATTGTGAGAAAGACATCTGTGAGAAAGAAAGGAAAAGCGAGTGAAAGTTTGCCATTATCTATGAAGTAAAACTGAATTGAACTGATGAAGGGTCAAATACACGTCACTAGCTGGTAGATGTTATTTCCATTGTTTTCTTTTGTGTCTATTTGATTGTTGCACATTAACAATTATTTCAAGGGTTGAGTAGGATCACTCTAGATACTCAACAGAAATGACATGGACATTAATGAGCGCCTGAAAGACCCACTCATCGTTCTTTCAAAGTCGTTTAACTCCTGAGTATTTCCTGCAGCTACTTACAAAGTTGTCAAATTGTTGAGGCCTTCAAAAGCTTTGTACATCAAGTTACTAATATTGTTGTACGCCAGAGATCTGAAAAATTAGCCGGATAGTAAATTAGTATTATACATCGTCACCTCGCTAGCTACGCGCACCATGCATGATTGGATGGTCGAGAACTGTGCCGTATTAGTAAACAGAGCACGGTAATGACGCCATTCACGCGCGCAGCCTGCTTTGCAAAGAAGAATAAGAAACGGCACTGAAATGTAAAACGAATTTTAAAAAAAATATTACAAAAACATCTTTTGAGCGAGGAGTATAGGTTTTTAAAATCCTTAAAGGTCGTACATAGAAATTCCAAGACTTTCAGCATCAGCATCGAATCCTTTACAAAAGTTGAGATTAAGTTCCTTAGCCGGGTAGGGTCGACAGTATAGAGATTTGTTCAAGTTCCTAAACCAGGGGGTTCAAGATTTCCATCTCAATTTCCACCCTCAACACAAGCTTCCTCCAAGTCCTCAACCAAGGTAAAGGTTGGGGTAGGAGGGTTGATTAAATGCAATACTCCCCCGAACTTCTCACACGTGAGCCAGTAAAACACATACATGTATAATACTTACAGATATACAAGGTGCGGATAGACAACTAGAAAACCATCTGGCAGGACTTGCAAGTTATTGTGCGACAAATATCTAAATTGTACAGAGGTCAAAGTTCGTTAATTACGATCAAAGCTTTTTGCTCAAACAAGAGAGTAAGGCCCGTTTCAAACGCCGCGCTACAGTCGCGCCGAACTTCTAGTCGCGCCGAATGATTAAGTTCGGCGCTGTTTTAAACGTCGAACTACACTCTGTAGTAGGTAATTAAGAAATATTCTAGAATCATTGAAACACAAACAAATGAAATAAAATTTAAAATATATTTAGTTCAAAAGGCATTTATAATACAGAGATACACTTACAAAATGTCCATTTGAAGATTTACAAATATTGAAATATAGGCTGACCTTCTCGAGACATGCATGCTTCGAAGTTGTCTTTCTAAATTGAGTAGTAGAATCGGTCATTTTTCATCATGAAATCTATCATGGATTGTAAAACTTCCATCATCAATGTTGTATTTTACTCCATTTTTATAGCAATTTTTGACGCATAAATTTTTGAACGCATGTCGGTCGCCATCTTGTTTTTGCTTCTCGTGAAGATATTGCGCATACTCACTAGGACAACCGCTGATATTTGCTCCAAAAATAATGTATGCATTAAGTTTGGCACATGAATAGCTCGACGTTTGAAACAGTGTCGAACTTTTGCCGTGCGGAGCGACTGACACGGTCGAGCTCAAGTTTGTGTCGCACCTACCTCGTCGTGCCGAACTTAATTGTTTTAGACGTCGCGCTATTCATGTGCCAAATGAAAACTATTTGGTTCGGCGCGACTGTAGCGCGGCGTTTGAAACGGGCCTAACTGATCTAGATTTCCCCAAAAACTGGTTGCGCAAAGATGATATATATATGTCATATGGACAAATCGGCTATAGTATTTGTTCATGAAAAGGCCATTTTTCTTAGGGATGAATAATTATATTATAATCCGACAAAAAATGACACAGGGTGCATGAAAACCTTCAAACTTCATAACTACCCTACAACAGCTTCTGCATGGCACACATCGAACCTTGAAACAACATCTGGGCTGATCAAAGTCAGGGTACAGCTAACTCACAGATCAAACCCTAAAACAACCTCTGGGCTGATCAGAGTCAGGGTACAACTAACTCACAGATCAAACCCTGAAACAACTTCTGGGCTGATCAAAGTCAGGGTACAACTAACTCACAGATCAAACCCTGAAACAACTTCTGGGCTGATCAAAGTCAGGGTACAACTAACTCACAGATCAAACCCTGAAACAACTTCTGGGCTGATCAAAGTCAGGACATGGCTAACTCACAGATCAAACCCTGAAACAACTTCTGGGCTGATCAAAGTCAGGGTATGGCTAACTCACAGATGGAACCTTGAAACAACCTCTGGGCTGATCAAAGTCAGGGCACGGCTAACTCTTGCACCGATCAAATTGGAATTTGGTTTTGGGGAGGGAGGAAAACTTTCGAATTATGCCAATGCTATTGTTGTATAGCCAATCAAACCCGAAAAAAAGTATTATTTTCTAACACCACGTATTGACTCTTTGCAATTAAAAAAAAGTTTTCCCCAACTTTAACGGCCAAAACAAAATTTATTGAGTTTTTTGCACGATACAACTGAAAGCTATTTGAAAAAAAAAAAAAAAAAAAAAAAAAAAAAAAACCGGTCTACTCAGAAATGCGTGTCTGCCCAGACGTCGTTTTATGGTTTGATCAAGTCAAGGTTATCTAAAGATATACTTACAAATGCGTAACGTTATTTTTGCCATCCATTAGACTCTCCATCTCACAGACATGCGTAATCTTGCATACCACAGGAACGGGGCGAGTCGATGAGACAATCACACTACAACGACTAGAGTTCTGTACCACACATTGCATTTGACTTGACAGTGTTTTGACATCGTTGGCGCAGTCTACGTCTAAGATCATACATGGTGATAATACACATGAAAAAATGTAAGCGCGAAGAAGATTCGACCTTTTCATTCTGTCTGACAGCGAAGCAAAAGAGATCTGAACTTAAAAATCGTTCCAGCCTAAGGCTGATATTTTTGATGTACATAAAAGAATGCCCGGATGTAGTTAAATTACAAGTTTTAGTTTTGAAAAGTATAGCTCTTGGAAAGATAGCTTTGATGAAATAGTATTCCAAAGTGTGGTTTGTGAACAAGTGCTGCTTGTAATAATATTTGACTCGGTATTGAAGAATAAGATCAGAAATGAAAAGGAGAAGAAGATTAATGATCCCGAAGGTTTTTTTGAATTTGTTGTCTCCTGACAGTCACTGGGGATTAAACGATTGGACAAAATGATGTTACAGAAAGAATGACATAATTCTTCTTTTTCTTCTTCTTCTACTCCTTTACAGGCAAATGGTCTCTGAAAAGGAGAAGACAAAGAAGAAGCAGAAGCAATGTCATTTTTTCTGTAACATCACTGACTACTTCTTGTTCTTCTTGTTCTTCTTCAGGGGGTTGGACACAGCGCGCGAAGCATCACGGTAGTGAAAACTGACCAATCAGAACCCTCTATTTCGAGAGGGGGAAAAACAAAAATGGCAGAGAGAACTGAGAAGGCAAGTGCTAAAGTTAGTAGGTTTTATAGCAATTATTTGCTTTTTTTAGGATAAAATTTTGTAGGATTAAAGTGTATGTTATATTGAAGGTGTCATAGAAGTTTGGCTTCAAAATCTTGCTTATGAGTATTTTTTATCGTCATTCATTGCATGCCGTGTGTTAATTTTGATCTCGAGTCATTTTGTCTAAAACTGCTTGCTTCACACTTCTGTCGTTTACTCTTAAAATATAAGGGATCTCGTAATGAAACTATAACAAAATGTAAAGTAGGAAAGTACCTTTCATGTGGTATAAACGCTCTCCAGGGCTCCTCACTACTTTTTGAGATATAAAGACTCATATTGAAGCCTTTCTTGAGCTAGCCTTCGTATAGCAGGTAACTCAGTTCTTCCAATATTTGACGAGGAAAATTTAATAGTGTTGTACCACTTTGGTCAGATAAATGTCGAAATAATGTCAGTTTATCATCATGCAAATACACGATAGCTACAGTACCTTCTTGTGTAAAAAGATTAAGCTTGTCAAGGTGAGTGAGCTAGGGTTTATCAGGTCTTGTGTGACATTTTAAATCTTAATCCAACAAAAAAGAAAATATAATATTTGAAAAGAGCATAGTAAAATTAGTAAATTTGGAAAGTTTGAAGTGGTTTTATTGAATAACGCCGAAGATATGGGCGACCGAAGTTGGCTGCTTTTACAGAGAAATGTATGGAAAAAATGTTGGGAGGCAACAGCTTGCCTCCCGAAATTTTTTCCATACATTTCTTTGTAAAAGCAGCCAACTTCGGTTTGCTTAAGACTCGGCTACAAATAATTTGCTTTATTTAGTTTTGAATTTTATTCAATATATTCCAAATTTTGTGTATGATATATAAAATAGCTAATTAACTTCCCGTTTCTCCATAAACTTTTGATATTCTTATGTCCTTTTTTTGTTTACATCAAGTTTCAAACCGTCGGGAGCTCTTCACTTCTCGACGTCCAGGAGCAAATGAATTCAAATTA
>JALHLI010000269.1:0-12607 GCA_023349425.1 Anthopleura sola
AACACAATAGAAATCATTGTCCGTGGAGGAGGTTGTGTATCTGATACCAAATCGTCCTGATTTGCATAAGCTTTAACTCCAATTTTCTTAGCCAAATTCAATTTATTTTATCTTTAAAATTTTAGTAGAACATAAATGTATACACCTAGACGTTTCATAAGTCATATACAATATTCGTGCCCGTGTAGTATCAGATATACAATCACTCGCCTGCGGCTCGTGGTTGTATATCTGATACAACATGGCCACTCATATTGTATATATTACTTATTGTATGTTTCCTTCTATAGGATTTTTGAGTATGGCATATTCACTTTCCCATTAGAGGACCTAGGTAGTCAACATCCAGTCAGCCATAATAGATTCTGCTATGGATAAAGGATAACAATATGAAAATTATTGTTGTATGTTATTTTCGATAGCATTAATTAAATATGGAATATTCCCTCTGTCATGTGAAAATTATTTTTGTATGCTTCGTTCCATAGGATTTTTGAGTATGGCATATTCACTCTCCGATTAGTGGACCTAGGAAGTAATCAACCAGTCAGCCATGATAAATTCTGCTGTGGATAATGGATATCAATATGAAAATTATTGTCGTATGCTATTTTCGATAGGATTCATTGAATATGGAATGTTCACTCTGCGATATGAAAATTAATATTATTGTTGTATGCTTGTTTGGAAAAGGTTTTTGTCATAGAGTATTCACTATGGCAATCAGGGGACCTATGTAGTCCACCCAGTCAGCCATAATAGACTCTGCTATGGAAAATAATATAAAAATGATTACTTTATTATTCATTCAATAGGATTTTTGGGTATGGCATATTCACTCTGCCATCAGGGGACCTAGGAAGTCAACACCCAGTCAGCCATGATAGACTCTGCTGTGGATAATGGATATCAATATGAAAATTATTGTTCTATGCTATTTTCGATAGGATTCATTGAATATGGAATATTCACTCTGCCATATGAAAATTAATATTATTGTTGTATGCTTCTTTGTCATAGAGTATTCACTCTGCAATCAGGGGACCTAGGTAGTCAACCCAGTCAGCCATAATAGACTCTGCTATGAAAAATAATATAAAAATTATTACTTTATTATTCATTCGATAGGATTTTTGGGTATGGCACATTCACTCTGCCTTCAGGGGACCTAGGAAGTCAAAACCCAGTCAGCCATGATAGACTCTGCTATGGAAAATAATATCAAAATTGTTATAAAAGTTATGAATAATTAATGAGAAAAACCCAATAGAAATCATTGTCCGTGGAGGAGGTTGTGTATCTGATACCAAATCGTCCTGATTTGCATAAAATTAAACTCCAATTTTCTCAGCCAAATTCAATTTTATCTTTAAAATTTTAGTAGAACATAAATGTATACACCTAGAAGTTTCATAAGTAATATACAATATTCGTGCCCGTGTAGTATCAGATATACAATCACTCGCCTGCTGCTCGTGTTTGTATATCTGATACAACATGGCCACTCATATTGTATATATTACTAAGTGTATGTTTCTTTCCATAGGATTTTTGAGTA
Organism: Anthopleura sola; assembly: GCA_023349425.1. Classification (NCBI taxonomy): domain Eukaryota; kingdom Metazoa; phylum Cnidaria; class Anthozoa; order Actiniaria; family Actiniidae; genus Anthopleura; species Anthopleura sola. The sequence goes on from JALHLI010000269.1 coordinate 1,559, forward strand.
TGGCATATTCACTTTCCGATTAGGGGACCTATAGGAGTTCAACACCCAGTCAGCCATGATAGACTCTGCTGTGGATAATGGATATCAATATGAAAATTATTGTCGTATGCTATTTTCGATAGTATTCATTGCATATGGAATATTCACTCTGCCATATGAAAATTAATATTATTGCTGTATGCTTGTTTGGAAAAGGTTTTTGTCATAGAGTATTCACTCTGCAATCAGGGGACCTAGGTAGTCATCACCCAGTCAGCCATAATAGACTCTGCTATGGAAAATAATATAAAAAATATTACTTTATTATTCATTCGATAGGATTTTTGGGTATGGCATGTTCACTCTGCCATCAGGGGACCTAGGAAGTCAACACCCAGTCAGCCTTGATAGACTCTGCTTTGGAAAATGATATAAAAATTGTTATAAAACTCATGAATAATTAATGAGGAAAACACAATAGAAATCATTGTCCGTGGAGGAGGTTGTGTATCTGATACCAAATCGTCCTGATTTGCATAAGCTTTAACTCCAATTTTCTTAGCCAAATTCAATTTATTTTATCTTTAAAATTTTAGTAGAACATAAATGTATACACCTAGACGTTTCATAAGTCATATACAATATTCGTGCCCGTGTAGTATCAGATATACAATCACTCGCCTGCGGCTCGTGGTTGTATATCTGATACAACATGGCCACTCATATTGTATGTATTACTTAGTGTATGTTTCTTTCCATAGGATTTTTGGGTATGGCATATTCACTCTCCGATTAGGGGACCTAGGAAGTCAACACCCAGGCAGCCATGATAGACTCTGCTGTGGATAATGGATATGAATATGAAAATTATTGTCGTATGCTATTTTCGATAGGATTCATTGAATATGGAATATTCAGTCTGCCATATGAAAATTAATATTATTGTTGTATGCTTCTTTGTGATAGAGTATTCACTCTGCAATCAGGGGACCTAGGTAGTCATCACCCAGTCAGCCATAATAGACTCTGCTATGAAAAATAATATAAAAATTATTACTTTATTATTCATTCGATAGGATTTTTGGGTATAACATATTCACTCTGCCATCAGGGGACCTAGAAAGTCAACACCCTGTCAGCCATGATAGACTCTGCTTTGAAAAATAATATAAAATTGTTATAAAACTCATGAATAATTAATGAGAAAAACACAATAGAAATCATTGTCCGTGGAGGAGGTTGTGTATCTGATACCAAATGGTCCTCATTCTCAAGTATGTTAAGGCCTGGTTCTAGCCCGTTTTTTCACGAAATACGTTTTTGTTTGTCGTTGCCACAAAACTCATCGGATTTTGATAAAACTTGGTATATCGATAGTTTTCGGGCTGATGAGGAGCCTTAAATTGTAATTTTGACTTAAGGGCGATCACGTGACTAGTTTAGTTGTATAAGGGATTTCGTTTTTCTTTTGAAAATGCGGTCGCGAGTTTGAATAGATAAAACAAACTTGTATATTAAATGGACTTCTCTTCAAAGCCTTAATAAAATAGTGCTTGGAAAACCTTGTTATCACTTACTGTTAAGGAGGTATTTTCTAAAACAGGTCACGTGACCATAGTTTTCACTTAAAATCCCCTTAACACCCCCCTTCCAAGCAATCGAATTCAGTTTTTCCAAACGAGAAGTTGTTTGTCATCCCTTACTTATCAATTTTAGGTTTTTGGTTTTTCTCTTTAACTTAAACTCACGTCCGTATTTATTTTCATGTATTTTCTTGCTATCATGACGTCATATACCACGTGACCTCCCACAATTCAGTACCAAACAATTAAGGACATTGATATCAACATTCACTGCAATTTTCATTGAAAACTTGCGGATATTTTCAAAGTACGAAGCTAAAATCGTAATTATTTGTGGGGGGTCTTTCACAGGCAAAAAACCTGGCTTTTTGCATAAACTTTAACTCCAATTCTCTCAGCGAAATTCAATTTTATTTTTGAATTTTTTGTAGAACATAAATGTATACACCTAGACGTTTCATAAGTAATATACAATATGAGTGCCCGTGTAGTATCAGATATACAATCACTCGCCTGCGGCTCGTGGTTGTATATCTGATACAACATGGCCACTCATATTGTATATATTACTTCTTGTATGTTTTCTTCTATAGGATTTTTGAGTATGGCATATTCACTTTCCCATTAGAGGACCTAGGTAGTCAACATCCAGTCAGCCATAATAGATTCTGCTATGGATAAAGGATAACAATATGAAAATTATTGTTCTATGTTATTTTCGATAGCATTCATTAAAGATGGAATATTCACTCTGCCATGTGAAAATTAATATTATTGTTGTATGCTTCTTTCAGTAGCATTTTTGAGTGTGGCATATTCACTCTCCGATTAGGGGACCTAGGAAGTCAACACCCAGTCAGCCATGATAGACTCTGCTGTGGATAATGGATATCAATATGAAAATTATTGTTCTATGCTATTTTCGATAGTATTCATTGCATATGGAATATTCACTCTGCCATATGAAAATTAATATTATTGTTGTATGCTTCTTTGGAAAAGTTTTTTGTGATAGAGTATTCACTCTGCAATCAGGGGACCTAGGTAGTCATCACCCAGTCAGCCATAATAGACTCTGCTATGGAAAATAATATAAAAATGAGTGCAAAAGAGCGAAAAATTTCGAAAAATATTTTTGTTTAGGAAAAAGAGCGCGCGTCTGTCGTCAAACTAACGTAAACAAATGTGATCGATGCGATGATTGGCTAAAAATGCGACAAAGTTGTATCTGATTGGTCCAGTTTTGACAGGTAATGACAGCTCTGTACAGCCTGGCACATAAATGGCTTATCGCATTTGTTGTTTTTGTTTCGGCCTGCCCTCATAATTTTCTGCCTCTTTTGTCAATCATCTTATGGTTGAGCGAATCAGATTCCTCGTGAGCAGCATTAGCCAATTACACAACGAGTATGAACATTCGGTTTCGTAATAAATCTTCGCACGAGGCTTGCCTCGTTGCACTTCTGGGGCATCATGCTGGGGGTAGGTTTTGTCAGTTTGAAGTACTTTCTTTTGTTATGCAAACTTTTGTATACAAACAGATTAATCACTAGCTTAAACAACATTTATCTATTCATTTCAGACCTACTGATTTGGTTGTGTATTTGGCGATAGAGGTAAGCTTATTTATAAACTTTTACCATCTTTCATAGCGATAGCATGTGATCTTGATATTCATTTAAACTATCAAAACAGGTCAAATAGGTTCATTAATTATCTCAAACAACTGTGAACTATTCATCTCAGACCAATCAAACTCTCGATTTGAAGGTAAATCTCCCAGGACATTGTACTTAACACGATTTCCGGTACCCCGGGACGATTACGTTTCATCGACTTCACATGTTTAGCCGTAGCTAACAAGTTGTTCGCATTCTTATTTAAACCTTATTTAAGTCTTATTCAAGTTAACATAACGTCCAATAGACTTGCATTAACTTCACATTACTTTCATTGTGCTCATTTATCCGTAAATTTTACTCGAGTTCGCTCTTTTGCAGTTTGAATTTCACATGCGTCATTTCGAGCTAGAAATCTGCAAAGAATTTGTTTTACATGCATGTAAACTAATACTAAACTTACAGTTTAACTTACAGTTTACAGTTTATTCGTACACAAAGATCAATAATTACATGACAAGAATGCTGATTTATGCTATTTAAATAGTTAGAGTAATTAAGATAACTAGTTGAAATAGATAATCGTAATGTACTAGGTAATCTGAAATGATATAAATCAATCTAGTCAGACTACCTATTGGATAGGGTAATTTAAATGGTTACTGGCAGTCTCTCAGCAGTACAAATAGGGTACAAAGAATACACAAGCCAATAGACAATACATACGTAAACACACTCACACAACAGAAAAATAAGGGAGAGAATCATTCAAAAAACATGACCAAAATGAATCTTTAATTGTTTACATCTAATAACATATATAAGTTAATTACTTCTTGATTATTATATTGATTTACTTTTTGAAATCACAAACTTTAGCATCACAAAGAAGCAATAAATTTGTTTGTTTGAACATAAAATCCAAATAAAGACTACCACTTTATGTCACATGTTCATTTCATTACATTGATTCAGTTTACCAAACTAAAAAGCAAAGGAATTTTTCAGTAATTTCAAACATTTTTGCTCTTTTTTAGATTGCTTTCTGTTTCTTTGAACTTAGTTTGATCTTATCTAGCGAACTATCATGTATTCTTTTGAACGATTGTCGTAAATTTCAAACGTTTTCATCCATTAGCTCCTTCGTACATGGTTAACAAACATTTGTTTACAAATAATGATCTCAAATTTAGCCAGTGGAATAATTTTAAGTTACAAAATTATTTTATACCTTGAACTAAATCACTTTTATTTTCTCATATTTTACAGAGTATAAAGAGCAATATCAACATATAAATCGGTAAGTTAATTATTAAGGATATGGACAACTCCATAAATTTTCATAATTTATTACAATCCCTTCACTTATGCACACAGCACTCACAACTCATAGAAACAGCACAAAATGAAGCCCTAAGATTACCACCGCTTCGTCATCCTTCAACATATCAACAATATTTGACATCATTAAATGATGTAGATTGGATTTCTCATTCTATATATCCAGAAGATGCACCAACTAATTTGTGGCCTAGATCAGTAATTGGTGACGGTAATTGCCTATTTCGTTCTGCAAGTGTCATTTTTATGGCAATGAATCACATCATGCAGAAATGAGATAACGAGCAAATATAGAGTTACTTGCAAACCTAGACTACTATTTAAACACAAATTCAAAGTTCAACTCAGAAGACAATCAACTACTGTTTTGGCTTGCAAATTATTCATCCGTTTTTATTTAATTTAATCAACACTATGATTAAAAAAAAAACAGACAGCACTGTACGGCGGCTGTAGAGGGCCGAAACATCATTGCTTTTTAAACATAAGCTTATAGGAAAAAGTAATTTAAAGGTTTGTTCATGCTTCAACTTTGTATTTTTTCTTGCATAAGATGTTTGTTGAATTACTACGATTCTCTATATTCTGCCAACTCGGTAATGGACCGAGCTACAGAGAGCTACTAGGGAGCTACAAAAGACCAACTGTCACTAGTACTCGGAGTACTTGTAACCGAACCAAATCTTTAATGTAAACATTCGGCGATCATAAAGTAGTATTAAAGTACTGATAATGGTTCCTAATCAAAAAATATGACTCGCCATAAGTAAAAATTGTGTTAGTATATGATAAATTATCCCTAATCCCTTTTCCCTATCACAACTAGGGTACGTGCCAACAAAGTGGGGACGACGCACAAGCGAAGTGGGGACCCAAGAAGAAATGCAATTTATTCCCAAAACATCTATAAAAATGGTAACTATCCATGCCAGCATAGTTAATCCCCTCGATTAACATCAGCTTTCAAAGTTACTGTGTAGCAAAACGCCAATGAGCCCATATAAGCTTACAGATCAGACTTAGCAATGTTCTGTTCTCTGATAAAACACGACTGGAGCTGTAGGGCACGAAAAAAGTTTTAGAAACCACGAGCCGTAGTGTTCTACAGCTTCAGGAGGGTTTTATCAGAGAACAGTACATAGCTAAGCCTGATCTATTTGCTTTATATAATAGATTTTCACGTGCAAAAGAGCGAAAAATTTCGAAAAATATTTTTGTTTAGGAAAAAGAGCGCGCGTCTGTCGTCAAACTAACGTAAACAAATGTGATCGATGCGATGATTGGCTAAAAATGCGACAAAGTTGTATCTGATTGGTCCAGTTTTGACAGGTAATGACAGCTCTGTACAGCCTGGCACATAAATGGCTTATCGCATTTGTTGTTTTTGTTTCGGCCTGCCCTCAGGCCGAAACGGCACTAAGATCAGTTTGAAGACCCATAATTTTCTGCCTCTTTTGTCAATCATCTTATGGTTGAGCGAATCAGATTCCTCGTGAGCAGCATTAGCCAATTACACAACGAGTATGAACATTCGGTTTCGTAATAAATCTTCGCACGAGGCTTGCCTCGTTGCACTTCTGGGGCATCATGCTGGGGGTAGGTTTTGTCAGTTTGAAGTACTTTCTTTTGTTATGCAAACTTTTGTATACAAACAGATTAATCACTAGCTTAAACAACATTTATCTATTCATTTCAGACCTACTGATTTGGTTGTGTATTTGGCGATAGAGGTAAGCTTATTTATAAACTTTTACCATCTTTCATAGCGATAGCATGTGATCTTGATATTCATTTAAACTATCAAAACAGGTCAAATAGGTTCATTAATTATCTCAAACAACTGTGAACTATTCATCTCAGACCAATCAAACTCTCGATTTGAAGGTAAATCTCCCAGGACATTGTACTTAACACGATTTCCGGTACCCCGGGACGATTACGTTTCATCGACTTCACATGTTTAGCCGTAGCTAACAAGTTGTTCGCATTCTTATTTAAACCTTATTTAAGTCTTATTCAAGTTAACATAACGTCCAATAGACTTGCATTAACTTCACATTACTTTCATTGTGCTCATTTATCCGTAAATTTTACTCGAGTTCGCTCTTTTGCAGTTTGAATTTCACATGCGTCATTTCGAGCTAGAAATCTGCAAAGAATTTGTTTTACATGCATGTAAACTAATACTAAACTTACAGTTTAACTTACAGTTTACAGTTTATTCGTACACAAAGATCAATAATTACATGACAAGAATGCTGATTTATGCTATTTAAATAGTTAGAGTAATTAAGATAACTAGTTGAAATAGATAATCGTAATGTACTAGGTAATCTGAAATGATATAAATCAATCTAGTCAGACTACCTATTGGATAGGGTAATTTAAATGGTTACTGGCAGTCTCTCAGCAGTACAAATAGGGTACAAAGAATACACAAGCCAATAGACAATACATACGTAAACACACTCACACAACAGAAAAATAAGGGAGAGAATCATTCAAAAAACATGACCAAAATGAATCTTTAATTGTTTACATCTAATAACATATATAAGTTAATTACTTCTTGATTATTATATTGATTTACTTTTTGAAATCACAAACTTTAGCATCACAAAGAAGCAATAAATTTGTTTGTTTGAACATAAAATCCAAATAAAGACTACCACTTTATGTCACATGTTCATTTCATTACATTGATTCAGTTTACCAAACTAAAAAGCAAAGGAATTTTTCAGTAATTTCAAACATTTTTGCTCTTTTTTAGATTGCTTTCTGTTTCTTTGAACTTAGTTTGATCTTATCTAGCGAACTATCATGTATTCTTTTGAACGATTGTCGTAAATTTCAAACGTTTTCATCCATTAGCTCCTTCGTACATGGTTAACAAACATTTGTTTACAAATAATGATCTCAAATTTAGCCAGTGGAATAATTTTAAGTTACAAAATTATTTTATACCTCGAACTAAATCACTTTTATTTTCTCATATTTTACAGAGTATAAAGAGCAATATCAACATATAAATCGGTAAGTTAATTATTAAGGATATGGACAACTCCATAAATTTTCATAATTTATTACAATCCCTTCACTTATGCACACAGCACTCACAACTCATAGAAACAGCACAAAATGAAGCCCTAAGATTACCACCGCTTCGTCATCCTTCAACATATCAACAATATTTGACATCATTAAATGATGTAGATTGGATTTCTCATTCTATATATCCAGAAGATGCACCAACTAATTTGTGGCCTAGATCAGTAATTGGTGACGGTAATTGCCTATTTCGTTCTGCAAGTGTCATTGTTTATGGCAATGAATCACATCATGCAGAAATGAGATAACGAGCAAATATAGAGTTACTTGCAAACCTAGACTACTATTTAAACACAAATTCAAAGTTCAACTCAGAAGACAATCAACTACTGTTTTGGCTTGCAAATTATTCATCCGTTTTTATTTAATTTAATCAACACTATGATTAAAAAAAAACAGACAGCACTGTACGGCGGCTGTAGAGGGCCGAAACATCATTGCTTTTAAAGCAATATAGTCTTGTTGAACAAGAAACAAGGTTTGCTTGTAAATTTTAGCAAAAATGGCATATGAAACAAGAAGTTTAAGTGCTGAATAGAACTGGGCATCTAATAAAAACGTTTTCAATATTTAAATTGTGAACTGGACAATTAACTTTTGCAAAAAAAAGTACAAAAACAAAAAAAAAATCAGCTCGTGAACATTGCATGCCGAAAAAGCTGAACGAACTGAAAAAAAATATCTTGATCTTTGATGTTGGAAGAAAGGTAGCAGTACTTAGAAAGCTTGTGCTTTTGCTGAACCACGAACATTTGGGAAACCTTCGTGCCAATATGGTAGTATGTTATGTACTGTTTAATAAACGAGCAGGAGTGTTTTATCAGGATTTAAAACACGAGGCAAAGCCGAGTGGTTTTAAGCCCGATAAAACACGATCGGCGAGTTTATTGAACAGCTTAAAAAACCTTGAGGTGTATCTTCGCATTTTCTACTGAATTTTTGACAAATGAACCTAGTTTACCAGAGAAAATCTGAGTTAAAGTTTATGCAAATGAAGAGGATGTTTTATCAGATTTAAAACCTTCTCCAAGGACAATGATTTCTATTGTGTTTTCCTCATTAAATATTCATGAGTTTTTTAATGATTTTAAGGCTTTACTGGAGTACAAAATATGACACAAATGTTATCGTAGCTGAGCAGAAATGATGGTGTTTTGTAAAGTATGGAGCTTATTTTGGTCATTCTTGTCAGCCTAGAAATGTTGAAAATTATCTTTTGACTTCTCTAACACAGGGTAAACAAACATCTTGTTAAGCTTAGTAAAATAAGGTCATTTGTAATAGTCATAGCACAAACCGGGGGGGGGGGGGGGTACTCCCTATAAGGGGTACCTTTTTCAGGCCGCAGGTATACGAAAGGGGTGGGGATTTGTGATTTTTGGAATAAAAGGGGTAGGTTTTTTTTGCTGAAATTTCTTATTTGAAAAAAATTGATTTCCTGTGATGTCATTTCTATGTTTATTTTGCATAGAAAACATGGTTTTGACGTCATATCTATCATTCTATACTCTTATAAAACAAAGCTTTTCAGCCAACCAGAGCCTGTGCTCGTGAAAATCTATTATGTAAATGAAATTTAGATATTTTAAACCTGCTTCACGCAAAATCTATTTCATATGTCAAGGTAAAATTTTAACAATAAGCTAATTTTATCATGCTTCTTTTGATATTCAGAACAGTTTTGGTGTAAATTTGGTGTGAAATCCATATGCTAATGAAGCAAAATGTAAACATTGATGTCAGCAAAGATTGAGCTATTCAGAGTGAAGTACTGTAGTATGCCACGTCAAGGATATTGTGATGGCCAGGACACCACACATAATTCGTGCAAAGAAAATAAAGAAAAAGGATTATTCAAAAACCAATCAATCAGTGGATGAAAGAAACAACTTAGCTGAGCTGATGCTTTACCTGTATCTCTTGTAGCAGGGAGGTTTTTAGAGCCTTCAAAATCAACTGTCAAAATCTGGTCATTTAGGAAGTCTGGACAAGAGAATATGAATATTCTCTTGGTCTGGACGATCTCTAGCTATCTGGTAAGATAAATTGACAGTTTGAATTAATGGCTAGTCATCAGATTTTTATTTCACGTAAATAATCTAAATAAGAAGTCTCTCTCATCATGCTTTTCCAAATACTTCTCTCATGTTCTGCTGGTCCCTGCATGCTTTGTTTATTTGCTTTTTTATTTGCATCATAATCGATATTACTGACTGTAATTAACGATGTCTGCTTTTTTCCTTTTAACCAGCCTCGAATAGCCTTAAGCTACTTGCAGGTAAAAGTGTATAATAATGTAAGTCTATTAATTGAAACAAAAAATGTCAAATGTCAACTGCAAAGGGTTTTCAGGTATAATGGTCCCTGGGGGGCTCTGATATGAATGGGGCGGGATGCTTGTCATATTTTAAGGGTTAATTTTCGTTATTTGGTACTTCTTATGTGTCTAAATGAAAAACTTGTTAAAAACTTACATCATTTGGTATCTTTTAGGGTCGAAAATTTCGATTTTTATGACCACGAGAAAGAGAATTTTGTTACCCTATAGGGGTTATTTTCTTTCAAAATTACTGAAGAGCATCCTGCCCCTTCATATATGGGAGTCTTCCCTCCCCCCGGGATATTGGTATCCTGACATTTTAACCATATGGTATTTGGTATCTCCAATTATATTCTATAATTTCTGATTATCCCATTTGTTAAATCTCTGAAATTCTGGATATATTGTACGATAAGAGAGGGAAAGTTGAATTCTATTCATATCTTTGCAACCCCCTTCCCCAGGGTGGATGTAAAATATCAAAACTGGGTTTTTTATAAGCTCTAGTGGTACGTAACAATACCAATACCAATACAAGTTGACTGACCCAATAGATATAAATAATTTAGATATTTCAACTTTACTAAGTTCTAAAAATCAAGCTCTTTATTATGTGTCTAAATTCATTTTGAAAGCTTTTGAACTTAGAAATAGCAAAACGCAAAATGATGTTAAAAAATAATATAATTTAATAAGAATTCATTCATGATAAATATGATTAGTCCGAAGTTCAAAAGCAAAATCATATTGATATATTTTAGTCAATTATTGTAATTCAATCAATTTGTAATTATCTATAGAGTTTATGTTATATCACAATACTTTAGCAATACCTGTAAATTCATAGGTCATGCCAATAAAGTTATCTATTATTACCTAAGAAATAAAATATAGTTTCATGCACACACTTCATACAATCTGGGGACCTTGAGACTTGAAGTTCCACAAAACCTTATTAACGAGGGGAGTCCCAGGTCTGAGTTGATTTATAAACATTAAAGGCAGTTATCTTGTCAATTAAATAGCAGAAATGCACAGATTTTTTATACACAGATTTTTTCATACAATCTGGGGACTTATTTTTATGACCAGTGTGTAA
>JALHLI010000027.1:600000-871903 GCA_023349425.1 Anthopleura sola
TATGGGTGAGTTTTGCTTAGGTAGAATTCAAAAGCAACAACTGGATTAAGGGCATTTGAAGTTTCGTACATGCGAACATCATCGTAGAGCTGGTCAGACTGTCTCGAGCTTCCTTGGTGATTTTTGGTCTGCTCCGTTTTTCTGGTCTTTTCTTTAACACAACGAGCTCCCACATCATCTGTTTTAATCTCAAAAGAGTCCTTAGTCAATTCCCGCCAGCCTTCTCTGCCGCGGCGACCGAAATGGTAGCACAACGAGAACCACACAAATTCTGTCAACTTCTCTGGGTCTTTCCAAACACTGTCCTTGTTTTGGCCTTCCAGAAAGTATTTATTTAACTTTTCCATGTCTCCAGAATCAATAGATTGTTTATGTTTCGGTTTTTTATTGTTTTCTTTCGTGAACAGCTTAGCTTTGGCTTCGAACATTTTATTAGCAGACATGAAGTAGCTGTCTTGTAAAATGTTGACATTTCGGCTAAGTGGAGCCGATGTGATATGTCGATGTATAGCTGCTCTTATCCCGGTTAGAGCACTTGGAGACAAGGGCTGCCCTTTTTCGGTTTTCATCTCTGCGTAAAACTTTCGTAAAACCTTGTTGAGCTCTTTCCGAGCAATGGTTTTCAAGTCAACACTGATTTTACGTTTGTCGCTCCATGTGAAAAACAAAAAAAAGAATAACGTAGGGAGAGAGATATTTGATAATACAAACTTAAGGGACTGCCGGTTGCAAACTAACCAAGGGAATAGAGCGCCAAATTGACTCGGAAAACCGCTGGAAGTGTAATGCAGGCGCCAAAAGTTCCCAGGCTTCTTGTCCGCATACCACACGATGGAAGAACGTCAGATCGTTGTTTCTTATCTGTTTCTTGAGCTTTATACATAATGTTAAATGAAATATATTTTATAGACACATGTGGTCTTTTCAAACTCACATCAGAGAGATTTATGAATGGTAAGTAGTTTTAGACACGTAACCATATCCATTCTCCAGATCTGGAGGGTAGGTGTATTTAATATAAACACGTTTTCCACTCCATTGATAACATAAAAAATCGAGTTTCTGGAATTAAACGTTGACAAACAGGAATAATACTATTGAAGCAGTAACGATATTACGTACATTATTTGTTATGACTATATTTGTTTACTAAATTGACAAAACAAAACATTATTTTCTCCTCAAGATATTCGTTCATCTTATGAAATTGTCAATACTTTTCAGTTATTATTCAGTCTTTCACTCAATTGAAAAAAATATGAGGTATCCAAAATAAAAGAAAGGCGATCATAACTCATCAACAATGACACTGTGTTATCTGCCAATGCTACTAAGGCTAAGGCTAAGGACAATTACCTTTAGTTGTTATGTTTTGTATATGTTCAAATATTAGACCCCAATAGTAGCTTAAATACATGTGAATTGAATGGATCAGACACTATTCTGGTAACTGGTCATCTTAAAGAGGCAGCTGAAAATGAATCTTATTTGTTTGGTGGTAATGATCAACTTGATTCAGAAGGAACAGATGAAGGCACTTCTCAGGAATCTGAAGATCGCAATCATGTTTCAGCGGATGATGACATTAGTTCTGGTGAATCTTATGATGAATCCCAAGAGGCAGCTGAAGACAGCGATGTAGACAGTAGATCCAGTAACGACGCAAATCATACCTGTCGTTATACAGAAAATGATATCGCAAACGCTATTCACCCTTGTTGAGACAGATCATTCACCGCTCGAACAGATCTTCAAGAAGAACATCTCCGAGGCCCCAGCCAGGCTACAAAGGATGATCCTCAGATGCTTGAAGTTTGACATCGAGGTCAAATATAGGCGTGGCCAAACCATTCCTGTCGCAGATGCCCTATCGCGTGTATGCATGAACAAGGATCTACATGACGTTGAAAGCCCGAGTGAAGAAATAAAAAAAATAGAGTACAGCGTAAACTTTGTAACAGACAAGAATTGCCCCATCGACATCGACAACGTGAGGAATGCAGTCCTTCATGACCCTACTATGCTGATGCTCAAGAATACGATTTACAAGGGATGGCCCGACCATAGGAGCCAGTGTCCCGAAGAGCTATGGGAGTACTGGAACTTGCGGTGTGACCTTGTGCTAGAGGATGGCCTCATCCTAAAAGGAGACAGAGTTGTCATTCCTGAATCCCTCCGAAAGCAGGTCCTAAAGACAACGCATGTAGGCCACCAAGGCGAATCAAAGTGTTTACTTCTGGCTAGACAGACCATCGTCTGGCCTGGCATGACAAAGGACATCAAGGAACTCGTCAAAGACTGTGATGTCTGCAGTAAGCACCAAGCAGCCCCCCCAAAACTACCCATATTGCAGCCAGATCTGCCAACAAGACCGTGGGAAAAGCTTGGGGCAGACATCTTCTAGTTTAACTATTCAAAGTACCTGATGATAGTAGACTACTATTCAAGGTTTCCTGTGATAAGGCTCCTGAAGGACATGAAGGCAAGCACGGTCTCAGCCCACTTCACCAGCGTCCTTGCCGAATACGGCCTGCCAAATGCAATAATCACAGATTTCAGAAGCCAGTTTGTCAGTGAAGACTTCAAAGTTGCCTGCAAGAGAAGCGGCATCAACCTGTCATTCAGCTCACCTTACCACCACCAGACAAATGGACTAGCTGAAAAGTCCATTGGCATTTGTAAGGCCTTATGGACCAAAGCACTAGAGAGCAACCAATGCCCATACACCACGGTGTGGATGTACAGGACCACACCCATAGACGACACCTTACCATCACCTTATGAGCTCTTAACCGGTCGTAAACCCAGGACCCTGTTACCCAACAGCAAGATGAGTCTACAATCAAGCCATCCACAGACAGAAAGCCACCAAGAAAGGAACCAGGACAGACAAGAAAGACAAGCAGCATCCTACAACCGAAAGGCTTCAAGCGACAAGGAGGTGCTGGCCGACTCCCAATCAGTACTTGTCTGGAACACGATCAGAGGTGTTTGGGAGCCCGCAAAAGTATTCAACAGCCCAAACCCAGCAAGAGAACCACGGACCTACATTGTTGAGATGAATGGTAGGTTGTATCAGAGAACGAGAGAACATTTGCGGCCAGCAAACAGAGAAAGCCCTCCACCAGACAGCGACCAAGACCTTGTGCCCACGCGAACACATGTGCCACCTACATATTGTCAGCCAGAGAAAGACAAGCTACTGCCAGAAAGTATAGCAGACAAGGACAACCCGCTGTCAGCACCTCCCTCCAAACCAACACTGCAGGAGTCCAGCTTACCCTATGGTGCACAAGAGAAGCAAGTAGAGGATCAAGTCATTGTTGTGGAAGGGACGAAAGCATCATCCCAACTAAGAAGCCAAGTCACCAGGTCGGGCAGAGCGACAAAAGTCCCAGCAAAGTTCAAGGAATAAATAAGCGAGATATATCAATAAAAAACTGTTAAGATACTGTTTGCTATGTATTTTATTTTACTGTTGCGCCGTTGGAAGAACATTGACATTATATTGGACATCACTATTATCTCAAATTACCCAAAAGGAGGGGATGTCATAGTATGGGATACCTTTGTATATCAGATGTCGCAGGAGACTGGCGACTAGTTTTCGTGTTGATTAAAGATGGCGGCTACCCCAGCCACCAGTTGTTGTTGTTCGAGTCAATGCCTCCATTATTACTTTAACAATATTTTTATTTATTTGTTTACACCTTGTGTTATCACTTAAATCCATTAGATCTGTTTTGACATGTCATTATTTTGCCTTCATATACTTAGCACAGGTGCTAGGGTTATTTTTCTCTCTCATAAAGCTGAGCTATTTCTTTCGCTATCCAAGGGAGTAATCCTAGTACTACAGGATAACTCCCTCTCTTTGTAAGTTGGCTCTAACAATACAATATAGTAAATAACCACAATGATTGAATTAATGGTGTCTGTGTCATTGAGTGTAAATTGCATGGATGTTGTATGAATTGAAAAACAAAATTGTGCCTCAGTTGGAAATTGAAGCATTCGCCTCTTCCTTGGCTCTCGAGCTCGGTGGCTACAAACACCATTCATTAGTTAATGAATGACAAACATCTAATGCTTGAATTACCATTCAGTTTTTCAAAAAGTTTTGGTTATCTTTGTCTTTGTAGGAGGGAAATCTGGTTGCCGTATTTGTCAAGTCCTGGGTACATTCATTGCGTGCAAACGGCACTATTACTATGGAGACTTTGGAGTGCGGCATAGACATCCAGCCCAACCAAAATCTCCACAGTATTACCTCGAACATGGAGAAAAAAATAGAAAATGCCACAACAGTCATGCACCAGAAAACACTACAAAAAGTGGAGTTACTGGAATCAGCATTCTTTTTGAGCTATTTCATTTGTATAAATTTGATCCAGTAAAAGATGTGAAAATAGACAGAATGCATCTCACATATGCTCAAGAAATATTAAAGACTGCTATTGTTACAGGATGACAGACGAGGAAAGCTTCTGGAACAATTAAAAGAACTGAATAATCTTGTTGATAGCGATGTCCTATCGAGAAAGGAATAAGACGATCAAAAGAGCATCGTTCTTCAAAATCTCAAAGATTTGTAAAATGAAATTCGTTTTTAAAACGTATTTACAATGGGTAAAATATCCGAAACAATCTTCGGGCATTAACTGGTAGAAGGCGTGATATAAAATTAGTTCTTGTTGCTGTTTTTCTGCTGGAGTCCAAAGCATGTCGTGCATCCGTATCCAACCTTTAACTTTGCTAAATGCCTCTTCAATGGGATTAAAGTCAGGACTCTATGGCGTTAGGAATATTAAGAGCGAATGTCCACTAACACCGAGCAAATGGTGGCACATGATGAAAAATCAAAATCCTTCATATTGTATCCATTGAAACCCTATTATATACTAAGAAACGTGGTGGGGTTTGTTTTCGAAAATTTTATTTTAAACGCGAGAAACGTGACCAAAACCGGAAATGGCTTAAATCGATTAAACAATCGCGTGACCATGACTTCTCAAAAACGTCTCATTTGATCAATTCAAAACGAATAAGAACAAAAATCGACCTCATAATCTCATAAAATAGATAATAATGAAAGGCTGGATCAAAAAGTTAGCCTTTTAAGTGTATTTTTTTAAGCCATAGGAAGCAATCGAAAATTGTAGAATTTTGCGAGTTAAAATTTTCTAATTTACCACACTTTTTAAATATTTTGTTTTCCTGCCCGGTATATTTCAGATTTTCTTGATATCTTGCAGTTAGATAAAGGAAAGGTTTTCCTTTAAGTTGATATAAGCATCTTAATCGGGCTTTTGATATTTGCGGAGATATATCGATCTATATATCGTAAAAATCACAACAAAAAACTGTCAACTGACTCCAGACAATTAGACGCGTATCTCATCTAGACAGCGCGAACTCTAATTCATTTGTGATTGTTTTGAATCATCCTTAAAATCTTAAAAAATATTTCATAACTGTTATTAAGTGTAAATATTGTGTTTTTATGAATAGTGATTTAGCAGATATAACACCGACAAGTCAAAATAGTTTTGGTGTTTTATATAGTAGGGCTATGAGCTGTGTGCGGCCTTGACAGGTGCCATCAATTATCGCTTAAAAGTCTTCACAGCTCGTTAAAATATATTCTGTCACCGAAATGTAGTTAGTATAGGTAATAGTATGGTTTCGAGTTCAATTTGGGATTAATTTGCACAAGTGTGTTTTTCAAAGAGTTCAAATTGCATGAGCCCGTAGGTCGAGTGCAATTTAAGCTCTTTGAAAAACACATGAGTGCGAATTATCCCAAATGGAACAAGAAACCATATTATTACTTGTTAATAATATACATGAAAAACCTTACAAACTTTACCGTCTGACATTGAAAATCTCAAGAAAAACTCTGAGCGCGCGCTCAATGACGTGAAACCAATAAAAAATATTCAAAAACAAACAAAAATTGCCAACTTTTTAGCCTTTTTTACCGCTTAAGCTTGTTCCTTCACGATCGAAAAATGCAGTCTTGATGCTTGATAATGTTATCAATGGCAGAATCAAAAAAAGTTTGGTTTCAAGACCGTTTTCGGAAATTGTAATTTGCACTGTGTTACTTTGTTTTTGCAATGTGTTACCTTGTTTTTGCACTGAATTACCTCTAAAATGTACTGTTCATCAGCCAATCAGAATCGAGTAATTTTTGTATGTATATTATTAATAGGATAAATACTTAAGTGCCTATTTTATAGAGGAACACTTTTTTACTTAGTTAGTCTGAAATTATACGTATACACAGTCAAAAAAGTTTAATTTCTTGATGAACTGTCGTGCTAGAGTCGTTTAAAAACGACTAGTGGAAGTGTGTGATTATTTTCGGTCATTCTGGCATTTTGATAATATTGAAAATATTTACCATTTGATTATCATTTATACACATATAGGACAATGCATTGTAACGATGGTCAGTTTTATTGTGCAACAAAGACTTGAAGAGAAGCAAGTGAATTAGAGAGCGTGATATTCATAATAAAAGAATACCTGAAACATAATAAAATGATGCGGAGGGAAAGACATTAAAAAATAATGATGCCATATATTGATTTGATTACATTCATTGATTGTTGATAATCATTTTAAATAAGTGTCTTTTTTTTGCATTGCGAACAGTTTATGCTGATCCAATTGCCAATTCTATTCCCATTATTCATTTCTCATTTTGAATGGATTGCCGACAAGATTAATTTTCAGACAATTCGTCTGCGTAAACAAAACATACTTAGCTGGTTAATTAGATTTGTCGGGAACAATGTTTTCCTTCAGAACTGTGTTAACTTAGAAAATGGAAGTCACTTGCTCGTTTAAGAAAATCACTGGAGGCGTTTGTGGCTTAGATAAGAGATATCCAGTCGAAATTGTTGTACCGTTATCTTCTTGTCAAAGGGATATAGTAAGTCACATACGAAGTGTTGGAATACTCGATGTTGAAACAGAAGTGGATCTTATTTTAGCCCGGGCTTCGGTGTTCTCACTTCCACGAGATTTTGCAAAATTTACAATTTGTCCAATTCATCGTTCTTCTTTGGGGATTGGCTGGCGCAGAACATCAAATCGATGCCGGGCTCCAGCAGCCATTCCTATTCATGCAGCTAAAGGTACTACCAGAAAAGCAGCTTGCGGTTTGAGTAAAAATGAGTCTAAAGCAATATTACAGAGAACAGGCGTCTTTATTCCTGCAGGCTCTGGTAAGTAACATTTCACTGATTTCACTTCACGATCATTACATAAATTATTATAAAAGCACAAAAATTTATAAAAGATTTCTAAAGTTAATGTATATGGGATACTGTTTTATATGAGACACATACTGAATAACAAAAACAACTTTAGAACTGTCAGTCAAAGTATGTGGTCAATTTTCGACAGAGACTCGTAATTTGATTACAATCCATTTTCACCTCTTCCAGATACTATAAATTAATGGGCGTGTCTGTTGCAAACTAAGACCAGAGGGTGTGCTTTTAATAGCTACTCTTTAATATTATCTGCGCTTATGGCGTATTGACCACACTGAAACAAATACCTTAAAAAAGTAGTAGACTAAAGAGTTTCTATTTCCGATCCTTCAAAAACATATTTATTTCAGGTATATGTCGTGACTGCAAGCCCCTTTTGAAGAGTTGCACAAGTTCTCCAAGTACTAATATCGAGCGCATTACCGAGGAAATCGCTAATGTATCTTTAGTAAGTGCAAACCTACTGAAACATTTGCATTTATATTCAGATTTTTTTGCCCTTCAGTTATGTTTTAGTTTTGTTTTTCATTTAAGTTTTGTTTTATATCACACAGAACGCAGACGACAGAGAGCCACAAGCCGCAAGTACCCCTTTTACACCTAGAACAAGTTTCTATGTACCATCAGGTGAAGACACCACGGGTTGCAGCGACGTTAGTTTTGATGTTCCTTCTAGCAGTCCTTTAGAAGACCTAAATATATACTTAGCACCCAGAGATATCAGCCCCGTAAGATCCAGACTTCGTACTCCTTGGGAACACACAAGTGAGCGTACCAAACGATATTACACGCGCAAAGTCGGTCAGGGCGCAGTGGCGATGCTGAAAGACATCACTCCAGACGAGACAGGCCCACTTTATAGTGCACTCTGCTCATCAAACATGGTACAGCAACAACTGAGTAGTGAAGAATCTGATGTGGATAGTTCTGTGGACCAGACATTGCTGCAAGCACTTGCCGATTGTTACCAGGAGGCCAGTAACTGGGAGGTTCGGTGGCAAATACTATCCATTATGGCAGACAAAGTGCGTTATAGCATACTATTAAGATATATCCCTGGGTTAACAAGATATAGATTCACCGAAGCCAAACGGCATTGCTTGACCTATGGTAGAGGGGCACCGGTCCAATCTGTACGTTCACCTAGAAAAGATGTCTCATCTGCACAGATACAGCATTTTATCTCATTTATCACAAGTTCTCATGTTGTACAAGACCTTCCATTTGGTGAGCGATCAATAAAGCTAAGTAACAAGGACACCATAAAGATTCCAAACATCATCAGAACAATAGTACCTGAAAGAATGGTCAAACAATACTTGGCTTACTGCACTGATTCTGGCTTCAAACCGCTGACCCGAAGTACACTTCTACGCATCCTTGCTGTTTGTCCTGCCTATACTCGCAAGTCACTTCAAGGGCTAGATTATGTAACCTCAGCAGGAGCTGAATCATTTGATGATTTGCTTGGTGTGGGAGAACGACTCGGAGATGCAGGTCAAGGAATGGGATGGACCAAAGAAGTGCAGACAGGCCTACGAGCTGCAAAACGTTATCTTAAAAGTGATTATAAGGTACAGGTGAAAAATAAATTAAAAGAATAATGAGCACACGAACAGGTGTTTTAAAAATAGGAAATCAATGAATGAACAAATCGGTGAAATAATGTTAATCAATGAAATGTATGCTGTGTTAAAAAAGAATGACTAATTGAAGGAATGGATGAATAGATAAATGAAAGGATGAGTGGATCAATGAAAATATGAATGAATAAATAAAAAATGAACGGATAAATGAAAAAGACGAATGGATAAATGACAAAATGAATGGATAAATTACAAAATGAATAGATAAACGAAAGAAAGGATGCATTGATAGATAAATACATAAATGAATGGTTGATTGGATGAATAAAAAGATAAACAGAAGAATGAGACGTAACTGGTAGAGCTGTAAATGAGTGACTAGTTGTTACAGTGGTCTCGCACTGTAATAAAGAGAAAATGTTCATAGCTATAATAATTGTTGCATTTTATTACAGGTACACGTTTGTCATAGTTCCACTGTAGCCGATCACTGTCAGGTGTATGCTTTAAGTGACCCAAAAGAAAACAAATTCAAGGATAAATGTGATCACGAACATAACGACTCATGTGATCGATGCGATGACCTGAAATCTACCCTTAGTGAAATAGAGTCAGCACTAACCACTCAGACCAGCAATCTGCTACCAAGTGCCAAAGAAGAGCTTACATTCGTTTTGAAGCAATCCAAAGTCAACATATTTGCTTGGAAGTCCCACATATTGAGATGCATTCACCAAGACGCAGCGAGAATTGACGTTCTAGAAAACCTCGATGAGTCATCGGTGCTGATTTTCCAAGACTGGGCTATGAAGTATCTGCCGAGAAAGTTCCGCGAAAGCCAAACCGATTGGTTTGGTAAACGTGGCATCCCATGGCACATTAGCGTGGTCTTTAGGAAGGTCAACAGTCAACTTGAGATGCTTACCTTTGTTCATGTATTTAATGCGTGTACCCAGGACTACTGCGCAGTTCTTGCAATAATGGCAGATGTCGTCAAACAGCTCAAAGCCGCCATGCTGTCACTGAAGACCGTTCACTATCGACAAGACCATGCCGGCTGTTATCACAGTGGACCTACAATAATCTGTGCCAGCAAAATAGGAGCTGAGCTTGGTGTAAAGATCAAAAGATTGGATTTCTCTGATCCACAGGGCGGGAAGGCAGCATGCGATCGAAAGGCTGCAACAATAAAAGCGCACATGCACCTACACCTTAACTCAGGACATGACATTTAAACCCCAACACAAATGTGTGAGGCCATGCTCTCATCTGATGGCATACCATCCCTCAACGTTACTGTCTGTGATTCAGTCTCCATTCCCGCCATCCGGTCTTACAAGCTGGAAGGTGTAAGCACGTTTTACAACATAGAATACAAAAACAAGGGTATGCGTGTGTGGAAGGCCTATGGCGTTGGTAAAGGAACACTTCGCTCTGAGTTTTGTTCTTCCAAAGACCTCCCATCCGTTAACGTGGTAGAATCACATCCCAGCGTATTTTCCCCTGTCAAAAGCAGAAAACAGAAAAGCACTTCATCGAAAGAGGACGACCAGCCAGACAAAGAACAAGAACAGGGATTTACATCAGGCGATGCACTCTTTATGTGCCCGGAAGAAGGGTGCATTAGGACCTTCATGCAACACTCCTCCATGATGCAGCACTTAGATTGCGGAAAACACCAGCGCGCATTAGAACGTGAGACACTTTATGATAAGGCTACTCTGGAATATGCGGAGCAGCTCGAAGGTCAAGCCACATCACACCCACAAGCTGGAGGTGTCCGTTATGAAGCTCCTGATGCAGGAGTAGACAAACAACCAATGGGATGGGCACTTAAATCACGAGGGGCATCAGCCAGATTTACAGATAAGCAAAAGGCATTCCTTACAGCCAAGTTTAGAATTGGAGAGGAGACTGGAATAAAGTCAGATCCAACAGCAGTAGCAAGATCAATGATGTTTGCGAAAGACCCTGATGGCAGCTTAATTTTCAAAAACGACGATTTTTTGACATCAAAGCAAATTGCTGGTTTTTTTCTCAAGGGTGGCCGCAAAGAAAACGCTTCAAGACGACGTTCTTATAGAAGATGTAGAGATCGCTGTTCATGAAGCTGAACTAGAAGCGTTTGCTAGAGAAGTGGAGCAAGAGCTTACATTGAATCATCCCATTGTATTTGAAGCATATAATTTGTGTGAACTCAATGTAAAGAAGAAGCTAGATATGTTTTCAATGTCCGTCTTGATCAACATTTGTTCTCAGTTTGGAATTGACACTACTGACATAAAAAGCAAACGAGTAAAAAAGCCCTACGTCTCCAAGCTCCAGTCACTCTGCCAGGGCTGCGAATGTCAGCAGTAGAACTTGTATCTTAAACAATATTAACTGATTCACAAAATCCATTTTACTCTAATCGTGGTATTCACTGGTATATACGAGCCGAGCTTATTCGTAAAGTAGCCAATCAGAGTACGCGTTTGCTCATATCCAGTTATTGTCTCAAGATGTAATATAAAACATTATTATCCATGAAATAGCTATATTTCTCATTTTTAAAAGCTGTTATTTTAAAGTAAAGAGAAACTGATTATACACCATGAAAAAGGCATTCATTTTTATGGATAATTAAATGATAAACAGAATATCACGTATCGCTTAGAGAGACGAATTCGATCTTCTCGTGCGTTTTAGATTTGCTGCGCTCACTCGTGATCGGTCTTTTGAACACTGCAATCGTGTGCATGATGTATTGCCTTTATACAGTTATTACTGCGGTTATTTAATCAGAATAATTGCATAATAGCATGTTAAAAGTTATGTTGTAAAATTTGTGTATAAGAGTATACTACGCTATATATCCTACATTTGAAAACTTTGTAAATGTATGTTATTATATAGCCTAGACAAGAGTTGAAGAAAAGGAAAACAAATTGTTCGAAAATAATTTTATTAAAATCAATTCTTACTGTTATAATAAGTAGAACTGCAATACAAAATAAAGTTTTATAGCGTGACATTCAGACTCGTGACAATTAGAGTTCGCGCTGTCTAGGCGAGATTCGCGTCTAATTGTCTGGAGTTGTTGACAGTTTTTTGTTGTGATTTTCACGATATTTAGATCGATATACCTCCGCAAATATCAAAAGCCCGAGTAAGATGCTTATATCAACTTAAAGGAAAACCTTTCCTCTATCTAACTGCAAGATATCAAGAAAATCTAAAATATACCGGGCAGGAAAAAAAAATATTTAAAAAGTGCGGTAAATTAGAATATTTTAACTCGCAAAATTCTACAATTTTCGATCGCTTCCTATGGCTTAAAAAATACACTTAAAAGGCTAACTTTTTGATCCAGCCTTTCATTATTATCTATTTTATGAGATTATGAAGTCGATTTTTGTTCTTATTCGTTTTGAATTGATCAAATGAGCCGTTTTTGAGAAGTCACGGTCACACGATTTTTTAATCGATTTTGGGCATTTCCGGTTTTGGTCACGTTTCTCTAAATTTCTCGCGTTTAAAATAAAATTTTCGAAAACAAACCCCACCACGTTTCTTAGTATATAATAGGGTTTCAATGGATACAATATGAAGGATTTTGATTTTTCATCATGTGCCACGTATTCTCGATTTTGCTCGGTCTTAGTGGACATTCGCTCTTAATCTTGCACCTGTTTGTTGAATACGTTGGCGTACTCTGTGAACACGGTGAATACATGCATCGTCTAAAAGAAAATAAGCGAGTAGCAGATAGAAAATTAGATAAACAGCTGTTTTATTAGTATTTGAGTGTTAAATACTACATACATACATACATGTCCACGACGGGACAGCAAGGAACATTGTTGAACTATAGACGTTTATATGAATTTGTTGCTTTGATTCCACATGGCGATTAAAATGTATTAAGTTTTCTTCAATCTGCGTTATAATCCTCTAAAATTCCGCTCTAAATCTAGCCATCTAAGAAATATCTCTTAGACGAACGATGACGAACGATTGATTTATCGAGTGGAAATACCGAAGAAAACAACCTGCTATTGGACCTACCAGAGACGACAATATCCCGTCCAAAGAGGCATGCAATCACTGATAAACCACCTGGTGTTCTATCCGAGGAAATATTCAAGGCAAAGGGAATTCGAAAGGGAAAGAAATCCAAGGTAACAAGGTTGGTTAACCAAATTCGTCAGTATATTCAAGAGGGAATCAATGTTAAATCGATCAAGGCCCTTCGTCAAGAATTAAATCAGGCTATTGAAATGATGGAAATGTCAAACGAAGTTCTTTATATTCTTGAACCTGATAACGAGGAGCATGAGCAATGGATGGAAATGGCTTTGGAGCCTACTGTGCTGTGTTTGTCTGATATTGAAAGATATATTCAGCAAAATTCCTCTTCTACAAGATCCAGCTGCAGTTCGAGGTCAAAATCAAGTCGATCAGGCTCTTCTAGTTCTAAATATTCTACAAGTGTGACAACCGTTTCTGTCTCAGACGTGCAGTCAAACCGGAGTCAACCAAAGGCAGCTAAGCCTGAAAGGGAGTCACAGCCAAGTCAAAGGAAAGCAACATCAACTACACCTAGCCATTCTAAATCTAGTTCGTTGTACCAAGACAAGCTGTTAGAAGTTAAGCTCAAAGAACATGATATTCAAGTGATTTCAAAGCAAACTGAAGAGGATAACCGTCTGATGGCAGATCAAGAAAGGAAAGAACAACAACTGAGAGAAACTCAAGCTAAAATCGAACAAGAGAGCTTCGAGTTACGAAGATTAAATGAAGAAGCCATGAGAGCACGTAAACTGAGGACTTTGGAAGAGAACAAGCAACGAGCAATTTTAGAAGCCAAATTACTACAAGGTATGGAACAAACTCAGAGGGATCCCACTCCAGTATCAACTTCTTCGGTAAGTTTACTGTCCAGTGATAAGAATCCCATTTCGAATGATTTCCCATTGGCAAGAGAAATTAGCAAAGCCGGTGGTCATGTTCAGCTAACAGGAACCACAAAGGGTGGTTCAGAAGAACATGGGCCTAGTGACATACACATTCAGAACTCTAGCACCCCACAGGTGACTAGTTCCCATTCAGCATTGTTTTTCACACCGACTCCAGTATCAACTTCACAAGGAAGTTTGCTGTCAAGTCAAACACCTCTCAACACAATGGATAAACATGTCAAGGAAACCTACACAACTAGTGTTCACGTTCAGTCCAGGGAGACCACACAGGGTGGTTTAAAACAACCCAAGCCTGGTATTGTTTACACACAGAACTCTAGCACCCCACTGGTGACTAGTTCGCACCATATGTTGTTATCCACACCTCCATTTTTGCCATCATCAGCTCATGCGAATGCCTTTGGTGAAGATTCAGCAGAGCGGATCCCCAGTATCCCCAATCAAGGTTTGATGCCAACGTCAATGCAGACAAACTCCCCTTGGAGAGGTCAATGGAGCAAACCAGAGCAGAGTTTCTCATCTATACATGATACAAGTAAGGTAATGCCAGAGTTACCGAAACTGTGGGGACAAATCCCTACCTTCATGGGTCCTCCCCAGGACCAGTGGATTGACGAACTAGACGAGTCTAGCCCTTACCAAGACCCAGGATTGCACCACCGTGTTGCTTATGGAGCATCTGCGTTTGAAAGATCCCTACCAAAGTTCGAGCTCCATAGGTTTGATGGATCAGCCATGGCGTGGCCTGACTGGATCAGCAGATTCAAGAGTGTAGTTCATGACCAACCATTCCTCAATGATCATCAGCGGATGGCCTACTTACAGTCTCTTGTGACTTCAGCAGCGAAGACTGAGATACAGTATCTCGGTGAGGATGAAATGAATTATCCAGTAGCCCTGAGAATTCTGAAGAGCAGATTTGATGATGCAGGCAAGATTGTGCGAGCAGCTATTTCCCAACTGAAGGAAGCTCCGTCCCCCCATGTCAGTGACCATCAAGGAATAGTCAAGCTTTACCAGACTCTACTATCTGCAGTAGTGATATTGCATCGACAACGGTTTATTGCAGACCTACTGAGTGAAACCAACGTTGCCATGGTCGTTGAGAAGTTACCAGACGCCCTCGCCACCAAGTGGGCAATGGAGGTACAAAGACATGAACTGCTTGGAAGACCGAACCTTTTCGATCTTGATCGATGGTTGTCAGAACAGGTGCGATTCAGACAGCAACTGGTCCAAAGAGAGCCAACAATGAAGAACACCAGCAACCTTAAGCTTCAAGCCTCAAAGAAAAATCACAGTGTCAGAGCTAGCACACTCGCTACAAATCTTAATCATAATTCTGAGGCAAAACCCAAGGACAAACCACCTCGCTCGTGTTTGTGTTGCGGACAGCCTCGTTCATTATACCGCTGTGGTGATTTCCTTAAAAGATCTGTGTCTTCACGTCGAGAAGTTGTGAACAAAGGAACTCTTTGCTTCAATTGCCTAAGAACTGGTCACAAAGCAAAGGACTGTAATTCCAAAAATCGTTGCAAGGTAGAAAATTGCAACGGACTCCATCACAGTCTGCTACACGAATCCAAGAAAACAGACTCAAGTACGTCTACAAACTCAGTCCCAACTCAGCAAGACAACACTCCTAGTGCTTCAAGTAAGCAGCAGCTGCCAAGGGCACCTGCCAATATGGATGTACATTCTGGTGCAGCAAATACACGTGACTTCATCCACATTGTCCAACAAAACAGTCTATTTCCAGATAGTCCCGGTGAGAATTGAAGGAGTCAGAGGGGCGGAACCCGTAGACACTTATGCGATATTGGATGCCGGAAGCTCCGACTCTGCTTCGTCAAGATATAGCTGACACCCTTAGACTTGAGGGTCCAGAACATCGGCCCACAAACAAAGTTGGTCTCCTGATCGGAGTAGACGTCCCTGAAGCCATACTGCAACACGAGTACCGAAGAGGACCTAAAGGACAGCCCTATGCAGTTCGAACAGATTTCAGTTGGGCTGTGGCTGGTGCTGATCATGGAACTGCGTTTGAGAATAGCGACAAACCAATCCACGTTGGCCATGTGGGTGTTACTATCGATGAGCAGCAGCTGAACCGTCAACTCGAGGACTGGTGGAAGACAGAATCCTTCGGCACCAAGTTCGACTGTCAAGAGCTCCGATTTCAGGAAGATGTGAGAGCGCTGCAGCATTTACAAGAGAACACTAAGTTCCGAAAGTACTTAGGACATTATGAAACAGGCTTGTTATGGAAAACGGAGTCACTGAAGCTCCCGAATAACTTAGAGGTTAACGAAGCCAATAAGATCCCAGAAATCAGCCTCCTCTACAATTTCAAGTATGAAAAACAGGAATAAGAATATGGAAAGCCTACGACATCCGCAAGGGGAGACTCCTAACCTACAAAGATCTGAAAGCCGAGCTACAAGACATCGCCAGCTTGATTGTCACCGAGCCGTTTGGGCCGCGTCAAAAAGATTTTGGTCTCATGAGAGAAACAGGCACTTCTTCAACATAATTTTTTTCTTGCAGTGAGAGCACATGTATCCTGACACTTAAGTCGCAGCGCGAGGCGGAAGCCCACATGGATTCAGGAAAACACGTCAAGGAGTTGGAGTCAGTTTCCACTTACGATTCAATCAGAATGAAATGGGCTGAGCATGTAACAGGCATCAGCAATGTGACGCAAGAAGGAACACCGGCAGTAGCGCAAGAAGATCCTAGCATTTCAAAAACCACCGAGACTCGCAGCATGGGATGGGCGCTCAAAAAAAACCAAGAGCAGACCTCGAATCGGAGAGAAAGTTAGGGCTTTCCTAATCAAAAAATTCAAGGCTGGTGAAAGGAGTGGTTCTAAAGCAGACCCCTATTCAGTAGCAAGAGAGATGAAATTCAAGAAGGATGCCAGCAGAAAGCTTGTATTCCAGCCTGACGAATGGAAAACAGCTCAAACCATCAAGAGCTTCTTTTCCAGGTACAGAGTCAAATTGAGACAGCAGCAAATTGGCAGTTCTCAGTCTGATGTAGAAGAAGAGATTGAAGAGGAGGATATGGAAGCATTAGAGGCAGAAACCAATTTGCAAGACTTGCGATTAGAAGTCTACAATGATCTAAGGAAGCTGGAACATCCAATTGAAGTCGAAGGACATAATGTTTGTCATCTCACCCAAAAAAAAAACTGATCTCCTTAAAAGTCAATGACTTGAAAACCATCTGCGACACTATTGGTTTAATGATTGAAGGATCGCAAGCAAAAAAAAAATCCTACATAAAACCTTTAGAGGAACTAGTTAAAAGCTGCACTTGCAACAATTGAAACTTTGTTTCGATATTTGATTTTTCAAAGACACTACATTCCTATAATTATCATATTAGATTAATCGTTGGTATAGTTAGAAAAACTAATGAAAAGTAGAAAAATTAATTGATAGTATCATCACTCTTATGCGATCGGTTTGGAATAGTTTTAATAAGGATCCAGGATTGAGTAGATATGACAAATTCTACTAAGGTGCACATGTACATGTTTTTTTTTGGGGGATGGAGGGTTTTTTTTTTTTTTTTTTTTTGTTAATAATCTATTCTTCGAAAACAATCTCTTTTTTCTTTTTCGAGATAGTGTACGAATATCATGTTTATCGATTATACCACACGTACATATTTGATTAGGTTGGACAATGTTCTTATTAGGCCTTTTTATTATTAGGTCAATATAAGATTATATAAATACACAGTCAAAGAACTGATCGTTTATTGTAATGCAGGACGTAGCCAGCTCTAAACAAGAAAATGTTAAACGAAAAAGTACTTTCATACTTGCTTGATTATTTTTTAGCAAATGCATGCGTGACACAGGTCATGCAATATCGACTGTGTTTACATAGTAACTAAAAATCATACTGAATTGCACAATAAAATAGTACTTGAGAGCTAATTAACCCATGCACAGGTCACAGAACATCCGTTTAACACACTGAGTATTGAATAATGGACAAATACAGCTGTAATGGACAAAGACATGACTTTTTGTTCTGTAAGGACTCTTAAAGACATAATTTACTACGCCAATTTAGTGGGAAATCAACAAGTCACATAGGACACATTGTATAATTTTGATTGATTATTGCAGCAATTAAAATTGCCAATTTTGAATTTGCTTCAAATGAATGAGAAACCTTCAAATAACTATGAAATCGAAAAAACGGAAAAAAATTGCCGCACTTTCGAGAAATGGCTCATCAAACTTAGCTAAAATTTCGTGATTGCCGAAAATATGTCAACCGTACACTGTTTGACAGCCCTCCGAAAAAAAGGAATTTTACGAAACACATTTGTTTCAGCTGAAATGTTTAAGCAAATATGTGAGAAATAATTGGATAATAATAAAAATTCGGTTCATATCACGCAGTAATTTTTTTGAGCTCTCAAAGTTGGTCTTAAATTCGCCATATTTGAAGGCTTTTTCGGGGTCAAAAGCTAGGGGGGTGGTCAACTCGTAAAGTAAAAGCCCGTTGAAGCTCATATTTGGCCAGTCTTATTCCTACCAGATGGCTATTAAATGGTATAAATTTGAGGCAAATCGGCCGACCCCCATCTTTTGCCCCTGCCCGGTTTTCTCAGACAATGACTCTTAAGCAAAAATTTGAAATGCCAAGAGATCCTATCAAACCAAATAAAGACAAACTACAACTACAACACTCACGAAACCAAAATGACAAATATTGCCCGCATCACGCGATAACCCACTCGCACAATCAACGCCGATAAGAGATGTCTCCGGAAGTCAATTCATAGACTCCCTCACGTCAATAAACAAACAAATGGTCTCAGGTTAGTGAAGCAAAGCCTCCCAAAATGCCATCCCGACGTCTTTGGGGGGGACGCCACGCTGTTCCACGCCTGGAAACCTGCCTTCAAGGCTATGATCGAAGACGGTAGTGTGACTCCGACACAGGAGATAAATTACCTCAGGAGCTTCACGAGTGGGGAGGTTCAAAAGGTAGTCGACAACATAGAAGAAAAGACCGAGTGGATCTTCAAGGCTGGTCTCTGTTTCCGCTGTCTCGAAGGAGACCACACATCAATCTGATGTAAACGTGAAATAGAGTGCAGCATTTGTGGGGACAAACGACACAGTCTGTTTCACGAGGAAAATTATAATAAAGAGAAGACTGCACAGACCGAAACTCCCAACCCGAACCAAAAATGCAAAAGATCCTGCTCCTGGACGTCTATCACAGAGAGCAACCGGAGTTATGCAACCGCGTTTACGCCATAATCGACGACCAGAGCAACAGTTCACTCATCAGCAGTGAACTCGCAGATGAGTTGGGAGCGAACTGTTCACCGGAGAAGTACTTCCTCTCCACGTGCAGAAGAGAAAAGGAAGTGAGGTATGGACGCCGCGTAACAGGAGTAACCGTCAAGTCAGTCAACGGAGCCATGCAGGAGCTTCCCGTCCTGGTTGAATGTGACAGCATTCCTCGAGACAAGCACGAGATCCCTACACCACAGCCGGTGAGGAGGTTTCGTCAGATCCACGATGACGTCAGAATTGGCAATCTTTACTGCACCAAAAACTTTGCTTACAATGCTTCAGGCTCAATGATTGATAAGGCTTTGTCAAAAACCTTTATACCACATATTCATATTGTTTTAATTGTGTACAGTTATTGGCATTTGCATGCACTGGAACACTTTGAAGTTAGGTTCTTTAACTTTTTGAAAAATATTAGACTAAAAGTGTACAACATAAATACCACTAAATACTGCTAAATTATGCAAATTATTTTGTTCTCTATTGTTAAATCAACACTATTTAGTGGTAAATAGTACAGAGTATTGCACACTTTTAGTGTTTGTAAACTAATATAAAAACTGAAAATGAGTATTTTGATTCATAATACAAATGGGTTTTTATTGAATACTTTACTTTAATGCTTTACTTTTTGTGCATATGCGCAAAGCAACATAAAACTATGACTTTTTTTTCATTCAATAAACTCCATCCAACCAGAGTTAAGGCGCTTAAAGGCTTATGGTACAGATGGCGAGACAGCTCTTTTGAATGCTCTTCTGATAGACTTTCCCTCATCAGTCGGGCTAAGATGTTACCTACATAAGCAACATAATTTAGAAGATCATTTGAATACAAAAAATTTAAGGTAAGCAACCAAGGCCAGAGGGAACTGTTAAAAGGCATATTCAGACACGAGTCTGGAAGCATTCTACTTCCTGGCCTCATTGGATGAAATGAATTGATGAACGAAGGAACGAATGAAGAAATAAATGAATGAGAGAATGTTTGGATATTGAATGAATGAATGAATGAATGAATAAATGAATAAATAAATAAATAAATGAATGAAAATGCATTAAGTTACATTTTCTTTACTTCTAAAAAGACCAACTGAATGTTCTATTCCCTGAGAGTCAAATCTAAAGCTCAGCTTAAAGAAGTGCAAAGTAAAGAGAGAAGAAGTGCAATACATAGGTCAGGTATTGTCCAAAGATGGAATCAAGCCAGATCCAGAAAAGGTGAGAGCAGTTGAATCCATGAATGCACAATGTAATATCAAGGAGCTGAGAACATTTCTTGGATTCATACAGTACCTTGCAAAGTTCATACCTAACCTGTCTGAAGTGAGTGCACCATTGAAAGAGCTTCTAGTGAAAAATGTAGCTTGGCACTGGGAAGATCCCCAAGAGGAGAGTTTCAATAAGTTGAAACAATTAGCATCCCAAGCCCCAGTTCTTGGTTTCTATGACCCACAAGGGCCCATCACCCTGCAAGTAGATGCTAGCTCAAAGGGTTTAGGAGCAGTAATAATCCAGAATGAGAAACCCATTGCCTATGCATCAAGAGCGCTTACTGAAGCCCAACAGAAATACGCACAGATAGAGAAAGAGACCCTAGCAGTCGCATACGGTCTACAGAAGTTCCATCAGTACTTATACGGACGAACTGTGACAATAGAATCAGATCACAAGCCTCTAGAATACATTCTAAACAGACCGGTTCATCTAGCACCACCCAGGATCCAACCTATGATGATGAAGATGATGAGGTACGACTACAAGGTAATCTACAAGCCAGGTAAAGAAATGTACATCAGTGATGCATTAAGTAGATCCTACCTCCCAGAAACAACAGAACCTCTGGAAGAAGAGCATATGATGTTGATGAGGTACTGTTAAATGTACATCTGCCAATGAGCACTAACATGTACAAGCAATTCCAACGAGCAACAGCAGAGGACCAAGTAATGGTCAAGCTACAAGATGCAGTCTTAGATGGCTGGCCAGCCACAAAGGAAGAGCTCCTTACTGATATCCGGCAGTATTGGAACCATAGAGACGAGATCTCATGTATCTGTTCAAGGGACACAAAGTCATAGTCCCACACCAGCTCAGAAGACAAATGCTGAAAAAGATCCATGAATCTCACCTTGGTATAGTCAAATGCAAGCAAAGGGCTAGAGACGTACTATTTTGGCTGGGAATGTCAAGCCAAATAGAAGAGAAGGTATCTAAATGCCCTACCTGCTGTCAGTACCAAAGGAGCAATCCCAAAGAGCCAATGATAACAGCAGAAATTCCAGAACGACCTTGGTCAAAGATCGGAGCAGATCTTTTTGAATACAACGGTGCCATTTATTTGCTAACTGTTGACTATTATTCCAAGTGGCCTGAAATTGCAAGACTGGATGGACTTACCAGCAAGCATGTCATAGTCCAGCTAAAGAGCCAGATATCGAGATATGGCATACCGGATGAAGTGGTTTCAGATAATGGGCCACATTTTGCAAGTGCAGAATTTAACAACTTTGCAGCACAGTATGACTTCAGACACACTACTTCAAGTCCTCATTACCCCGTGTCAAATGGAGAGGCAGAAAAGTGTGTGTAAACAGTGAAGAATGTCCTTAAGAAAGCTAAGGATCCAAACTTAGCCATTTTGGACTACAGAAACACACCGCTTGAGCAAGTAAACAAATCACCAGCTCAACTGATGATGGGAAGGAGACTTAAGACAACACTGCCAACCACAGCCGCACTGCTGAAACTGTATGTGATCTGCAGGGATCTGCAGTGATCAAGACACAGCTACAAGCTAGACAGGCTTCCCAAGCCCACTACTACAATAAGAATAGTGGAAGAGAACTGCATAGCTAACAACAAGGTGACCCAGTTAGGATCCAACAAGGAAAGAAGTGGATGCCAGCCAAAGTAATCAATCAACACAGCTCAACCCGTTCGTATGTAGTACAAACTTCTGACGGAAGATTGTACCGGCGGAACAGGAGAGACTTACACAGTGACAAGTCAAATACCGGTTCCACTATTATACCTGAGATGATGACACAACCAACACCTACAGGAAGGGACAAGGCAACGGTTGTATCAACAAATGACAAGAATACAAGTTCTACACTGGTCAGCACTTCCCCAAAGAATGAACAGACAAAAGCAAGCCAAGCAGATACAGAACAACCAACTGTCAGCACAAAAATTGAAGTCGGAAAAAACCTGCTCAGCAAGCTACTAGCGAAGGCCCAGCAATCCCCAGTGACAACTGGCCTGGAAGGGTGGTCAAGCCCCCACAGAAATTTCAAGACTATGAACAATGAACTATAACTGTGTTATTATTATTTTGGACACCAGTCTGATCCATACCTTAAGTCGTTAAAGTTCAGTTTTCATAAAAAAAAAAGAAAAGAAGATGTAATGTATGATGTAATGTATGCTAATTTATGCATTAGTGAGTAGTCACGTGATAACAAAGCAGGACTCGAGTTGAAGCACATGGCGTGTAGTGTTTATGAATATAACAGATGTCGCGTATGGCACTCGAACTGTGAAGTTACCTTCAGGCGAGACCATTAGTATGCCTAACATTGTTCAAAATATGATTTCATCCAGAATCATCAAGCAGTACATTACATACTCAAAGAGACTAGGTTTGATCACTTAAGCGAGCTTTACATAGTTTTGAAATATGTCCTGCTCAGCAGAAAAAGGCACTACAGGGCATTGATAATACTAGTGCTGATGGTCTCCGTGGTATTGAGATGCTCGTAGACGTTTTTTAAAAAAATCTGGGTGAAAGGGGGAAGGGTTAGTGACGTGTGCAACTCCTTATCTACTCTAAAGAGGTATCTTAAAGGAAGTTACCGTTTAAACATCTCATCTTCGTCACGATGTCCCGACCACTGCAGTGTCTTCGCCTTGAGTGACCCACAAAAAGCAGCTTTTTCTAAGAGTTGTGACAACCACGACCATGATTTGGTATGTGATGATTGTGAACGTCTTGGTCATCTCCTGTTGTTACATTCTATAGTTCTGATGAGAAAGAAGATTTGCTCCATGATGTAAAGGTTTCGTTTGAAGCAATCTGGGCATGGAAACGTCATATTTTAAGAGCAGTACACTAGGCCAAAGCACGACAAGATACTATAGACAAACTGGGTTCTAGCGCAATATTTATCACCCAAGATTTTGCAATGAAGTTCTTGCCTCGCCGTTTTAAGGAAATCCAACAGGAATGGTTTGGTACGCGTGGAATCAGTTGGTACGCCGTACCGATAGTGATGAATATGAAATATCAGTGTAATTCTCACTTGTTTCAAGAAAAGATTATACAAAACAGTGAGGTTATTACGGCAATCATGTGCCATACCCTTAAAGAGGAAAAAGCGCGGCATCCAGATCTTAAGGAATCCTATTATCGAAGCGATTGTGCGGGTTCATATGTAACTGGTGGCATACTAATTCCCATAAGGCATTTGGAAAAGCTAACAGGTATTACTGTTAGACTATACGACTTTTCCGAACCACAAGCTGGTAATGGGTCATGTGATAGGAGCGCTGCCCATCAGAAAGCCCACGTACATAGATTTCTCAACGAAGGAAATGACCTCACATCAGCATGACATATCAAGAAAGCCTTGAAGTCACATGGTGGCATTCAAAACGTTATGCCCTTTGTTGTAGGAATTCCAGTGGTATCGAGCGCCACTATACCTCGTATTCCAGAAATCAGTCTTCATAATTTTAAGTACAGTGATGAAGGGCTAAGGGTATGGAAAGCATACTGGGTCGGCGAAAGCAAATCGTTTCCATGGGAGAGCTTTGAGAAGGATGGGCAGATTCAGCCTATAGATCTTAAAATTGCTGAAAGCTGTGCCGCACCAGTTAAAGCTAAAACAGGTAAAACCTGCTACAAAGCGTAAGGAAGCTACGAAAGCTGAGGAGGGACTTCCGATTTCCGTCTTCTGATTTCCGACTTCTGATTTCCGATTTTTGATTTCCATGTGACTATCTATTGATTTTTGATGCCAGTTTGATTTCCGATTGCTTACCGATTAAGTCACATGTACGTATGTGCCAGGATTTCTTGTCACGTAGTTTTCCATGGCACAGAATGGCCGGTCACACACGGGACGTTTTCATTGTCAAAGCGCCAAATTCAAACTGCTGCTCATCCAGGTGTAGCGCACTTAATGAGGCAATTACAAAGGAAATCGAGTAAAATCCGCCAACCTTAACAAGAAAATCTAAATTTTCAATGTTTTAAAAAAGAGTTTTCTTTTTCCTTGTGCACATAGTGCATCAAAAAGATAAGAAAACTGTCTTTCATTTGCACCCTTTAAAATAAGGTTTCATCTTGGTTTTAACTACCGAAATTGAACCCAAACATAGCTGAATATGGGGCTAAAAATGTATGTACTGTAATATTCATGAGTATCTTCTTGGATTCTGTTTAAAGTTTTTAGATTTGCACATGGTGCATATCAAAGATAATAGTGTGCTCAACATTTTGCACCCTTTACATTTTTATTTTTACTTCGTTATGATACCCGAAATCGATGGAAAGGTATTTGTGCGCCTATCTCTCTTCCTGAGCATGCCAAATTTTAAACACCAGGATCACTCATGGACAAAGGCCTTTCCATGGCATTGTTTTCTGTTATCGAGACGAAGTCTGCCTTTTGTTTTACTTCTCTCAGCCGCTCTTCTAGCAATTAAATATTCAAACCTTATTCAATAAGAAGGCGTATTTTCTAGCCTCTTTTCAAAACAAGCGAATCGTTTTGTTTTCAATAAACACACAATTAAACATAGAATTCCAAAAAGAAGCAGAGCATGCTATCATTTCACTCTAGTCGTGCGTTAAGAACAAGTAACTAAACATGGATTGCGAACAAGCTCGTGCCGATCGGGAGCTCTATTCAGAGCTCATAGAACCCTCGATCAAGCCTGTTAATCCTATTTTTATAAATATTCGGCCTCCGTCTTCAACATCTGAAAATCCTGTTTTCATTTTGTAACTAAATAGTGAAGCGTTGTGGGAATGGAGAGTTTATCGACGAAAGATGCATTTGCTATTCCAAGCACTTCAAGTAAGCATGGAAAATCATTCTTACCATCTGACTTCCATATCAGAGGCACGAGTTTGCAAGGCTCTTAAAGCACAGGTTTGCCGTTTTCACGAAAAGATGACGAGTGAAGAATACTAAATCCATGAAGACCTTAAAGTCGTCCACTTGGCAAACGCTGGAAATCCAGATATAAGAGATTGGAATAGGACCAAACGATCTGGTAGAAGAGTTGAAAAAAAAACTTCATAAGGCCAGAGAAGAATTGGAGAGGTGCGGCATCAAGCAAGAAAATAATGCCAAAGAACTCTTCCAAGCAATGGTTATACTTAAACATTTGTAGAAAGAAAACGCGCATCGAGGGAAGGAATTCACCGAGGTTGGAGAACAGCAAAAGCGCCGTCAGATTCATCCGATAAGGTAATTTTGTCGTGTTCAGTGCACGTCCATTACAGGCTTTAAAAAATAGGCATTAATGACTGCAATTTCAGAATTTCTAATGTCATAAACGTTAATAAAATGATTTTTATTACTTTTGTAGGGAACAAGCTCAAGAGGCTTTGTGGTTTGCAGAGACGTTTGAATTATGCCGGAGAAACCATCAATATCAATTGAAACAATAACAAAGGTATATTTTTTTTGCCAGAAGAAAAACGTTTCAAGTAACAAAATTTGCATTAAAAGTTACTTGATGTTGCTTTTAGAAACAAGTCAAACCGAACAAGTCGACCACGAAATCGGAGGACAAGCGGGAAGTACTCCCGAAGAACATCTACAGACACGTGAAGGTAATTTTTTGTCTTTAATTTCGCATATTGTTTTATAAATTAACAAATAAATATTTCTAGTTCTAAAATAATGGAATTAAAACACACTTAGCTGATCAGTCGGGTAAGAAAAGACTGAAAACTGACTGAGCAACGCAATTGCATGAGGTTACATGTTGAGGAATTTTTGCTTCCTTATTCAATTGATAAGAATAGTATTTTACAAAAAAATTACTACGACATGATAGCGATTACTAATCGAAGTGAAACCTCAAAAAATAAAGTAAGCGAAGAATCCTTTAGAAGTGAAGTGGCATTGTTTATGGGTTTCTGTAGACGTGTTACTATAGATGCGTTGTTTGTTTGCCATCCATTTTTTTACCGTTGTATGCTTAATTGCCGAAACTATCAGGGGGAAAACGTTTCTATGATACTAAGAAAGTCGTATTAAAAGTTCAAGCGATTAAAGTTAACTATATTTCTTCAATTTTTTTAGAGGGAATTCGAAAATTGCCTCTTATGAAGGGCTTGACCAAGAAGAAAAGAATAAGGTCATGACGATTCTGCAGATCTTGGACAGATTTTGCATTTCCAACGAATCTTACCACGAATTGACGCAGGTAGAGGCTAGTCTTCCCAAGTCATATTTGGTCGAGGGTTGTATTAAATCACTGAACAGGACTTGGGAAGTCAGAAAGACTCCTGGTCAATCTGAAGGAGCAGAGCTGCCATTCAAAGAACTGTTGCAACTTCAAATACAAAAACTAGTAAGTAAGAACTGTTATAATTTCGAAGATATACATAGAAAATTTACTCATCTTTTTGACCAGTGACACTGAGGATAATAATTCATAATAATAATAATCATGATTCATAATGATATTTTTTGTTGTCATCATATAGAAAGACCAAAAAGGAATTGAAAATGTTAGTAAATGCCAAGTGAAAGTCTCTGGTGATGGTGCATCCATGTCAAGGTCCAGCAATCTTTTTGTACTTTCATTCTCCTTGATTAATGATGGAAAATCTGCTCTATCAAGTGAAGGTGAGTCAGCATATAATTGTTTTTGGGAGAGAGTTCACGCACCTAATGCATCAATTTCCTGGATCAAAGCTACAGTTAAAATATAAGGTGCGATATTGCAGAATATACAGAATAAACCCTTGTATATTTCCATGTATATTCTGTATAAATATTGTATAGAAACAAAAATATACGCTTTATATTTGTATATGTCTATTCTGTATATAGTGTATATTCAGGCATCACCTTGTAAATAATGACAGAGTATATTATGTATATAGTGTATATGTGCACATTATATACAGAATATACTATGTCTTTCTTTACAAGGTAATGCCTAAATATACACTATATACACTTTATTCATATACAGCGTGTATAAAGTATATATATATACACTATATACAATGGCGAGGTAATGCCGATCTTCTTCGGGTCTAATCACGTGAACGAATACGAAATTCAACGCTTCGTTACTACATAATACGATGATGCCATATTTGTATAACGATTTTGAAGTGCTGGTTTTCCGTGTGGGATAAGATCACGCCTTTTCGGGTCCACAGCCGAGTAGTAGCTGCAGCCGAGACGATCCTGGGGAGCAGGTTGTCATGGTTGCCAAACGATAGTCATCTGATGTATCTCCAAAGTAGAAAGAAACGTCAAAGCTACGTTTACCATGTTTACTTATCAAATTCCTGTTTTTCTCTGTATTTGACTGTATTTTATTTACTAAAAGTTTCGTTTGTACTTTTACAATTAACGTCTCGCAATACAGCAGTACCCACTTGCAGTCATTGACTGCCTATTTTTTTGTAATGCACTAGATGGAAGTTACTATAAATAAATAAACTGTATATTCTGCAATATCGCATCTCAATAAAATATGATCACCACTAATTTAATATTACAATTTACAGGAAACCATACAGTAGCAGTGGTCAAAACAAATGAAGAGTACAATAGTTTAAGATCAAGCTTGAAGAACATCATAAATTATGTCAACTGCCTTTTCAAGCAAGGATCCAAAACTGTTGGCGGTGTTGATGTGGACCTTCTCTTTGGGTGGTGATTACAAATTTCTGTTATCAGCCCAGATCCAGATCCAGATATCTGAGGGTTTATCTCCTTGTCTGCTGTTTTGTGTGAATGTAGTCTTGATTTCAGTGGTTCAGGGCTCTGCAAGTGTACATAATGGATGAAGAGGTAAATTAAAGTCTGTATTTTCAGAGCCAGCTACATGTAGCATGAAGGTGAAAATGAAGTGAACAAACCATTGGGTTCTTAACTTGCCCTTTCAAAACAGCCTCTTGTCGTATGTTTGCAAGCTATTTTTTTCGTCTTCGCTTTAAGACCTCTCTTGTTTTTTCCTCTTGGTGCTTGAACTGCTTTGGAACGTTAAAACATCTGACAGTTGTATCTCTTTCAAAGCGTTTTCCACATTCAACAACACAAAAACCTATTCTAATCGCTACTATACTTTGTTATGGTTTACATGTTTCCTGTCATGGCAGCGTAGTTACCGTTGCTAACCGACGCTACATGAGTCACGTGATGGTGCAAAGCCTCTATTGTTTACATTTCCCAATTTTACTAAAGTATCAATACAGTGAAAACTTACAGTCGTTTCGCTGATGATGGTTCAATGAAAAGCAAATGATTCTGCTCAAATTCCTTCTTATTTCTTCTTGTAACGACAAGCAAGAAAGCATAACCTTATTTGTTAAAGGAAAGCTAAGTGCCAAAAATCGGCCTTTTTATATCAAAGTGCTTCTATTTGGGATTCCAAAAATGTATTTTTTACGGTGATCCGCCAATCCGTATCCACAAAAATTAATTACAAAGAGAGCCCCATGGTCGCCAAGAGAGTCGCCATATTTGCGCCCGCGATTGAAGACCGCTTTCTGTGTGACGTCACAACGTCAGAGCTTCATTTCATCGTTAAAAATTATATGCTAACATGCGCTGTAAACAAGAAGTTTAAGTGAGTTTTTTTCCTTTAAAATGGTGAACTGTTGTGTACCAGGCTGTACAAACTATTCAGCAAAGACGAAAGATTTGGAAAAAGTAATCAGTTATCATAAGGTTCCATCCGATCCTAGACTACAGAAGTTATGGATTGCTCGCCTTCGAAGGGAGAACCTTCCGCCATTGAAAAACTGCTACGTGTGTAGGGAACTTTTCGAAGCTGATTTCTTCGAAAACGATCTTGTTAAGCAACTTACGGGCAAGCAAAGTAAGAGAAAGCTAAAGGAAGATGCTGTACCAAGTATTTTTAGCTTTACGACATCTGGTTCGACTGGAAAAAGGCCAAGAGAGTCGACAGAAAATCGTCTCAAGTGTCAGCGACAAAGAGAAGTAAGTGTTCTTTAGTCATACAGTAAGATACAAAAAGATACGTACACCTGTATAAAGATATGATGTGTAACTAAAATATTATCTTCGACTATTATACTTCACTGCTTTTATCACATTCGTTAACAAGACAATCATCAAGTATGAACTTTTTAGCGATAAAATAAAGCTCAAAGCGCTGTGTCTGTGTTTCTATAGTAACAGTTTTGATGAAAGTTTATATTTTACACCGTATCTTACTAAATGAGAGAACTATCTTTAAAAATGAGCTTCTTTTTGATAACTGACGTTTCAGACTCAAAAGTTTTAGTTTGGGATGATTTTTAGGTTGAACCTCGGCTTATATGGATTTTAGCAATTTGTGATTTCAGACGAAAACAGGGAATGTAACTTATTAACTCAAATACTTTTTAATAAATGTTCTTAAATCATTATAACATGACATTATATTCTAAACTCCTGTGTCTTGATGTCTCAATCGTGACATTTATAAGTTTTTTTTTTTTCATTCAATAAATTTGACTTCAAGAGTGCACATTATGAGCATTCAGAAAAATTGGTTGACTGATAAAAGCTACTTGTATATAAAAAAATTCCAAACAATGAAAACGATTTATTGTATATCTCACAAAATGGATAATAAATTTGACTTCAAGAGTGCACATTATGAGCATTCAGAAAAATTGGTTGACTGATAAAAGCTACTTGTATATAAAAAAATTCCAAACAATGAAAACGATTTATTGTATATCTCACAAAATGGATAATAATCTGATCATTTTGTCTTTATTCTTTCTATAGACTTTGGACGAACTCCTAGCTACACCTAGTACCAGTGGAATCAACAATGATATTCTCGAGTTAGACATTCCTGATTTGAATGTATCAGAGAGTGACCTGCCACGCACAGTAGACATAGGTATTCAATGTTGTCTTGAGCCAATCAACTGCAAAGTGACAAACACTGTGTCTACTTAAACTGATGAATCTACTACAAGTACTGCTACAGCTAGGATTACAGGCCCTGAACATCATCCTCAAAACTCAATTGATGTTTTTCAAGACCACTCATATTTCATTCATGTAATACCGGAGACACCACAGAAGTCAAAAGAGCCAATTTCAAATTATATATATCGCCTCAGAAATCAGTTTGCAGCTTAAAGTCAATCTCAAGTGGAGTCGGTGGTGATGACGATGATGATGATGATTAAGAACTAAGTGCCTCTCAAAGAACAGATTCTACAAGAGAGACAGAGTCAGACATTCAATGTAGTCAGGACTATGTTGAAATGCCAAAGTATATAGTGTTTGAGTCCTGTTTAAAGGAATTGTTTAAATTTTGCATGAGCTGTGGTGCATGTGTCACTGACTTTGACTGTAGTGATTCCACTGGCAGTATGGTCACTATCAAAACAACCTGCCTTGAAAACCATGAAGTTATATGGACCTCACAGCCAACCATAGACAGGACGCCAGTGGGGAACCTTCTAATTTGTTCTTCAATTCTCTTTACTGGCAATACTTATACCAGGATCCAGAACTTTGCCTCTTGTCTTGGTTTAAAGTTTATAAGTGGAAGTGTGTACTACAAGCACCAGGATCGGTATCTGTTTCCTATTGTAAACGATGCATGGGAGTTTGAAAGTGCAACTGTTCTGGAAGAACTATCTAAGAGACACTGTCAAGCTTAACGGGGATGGTCGGTGTGACAGTCCTGGCCACAATGCCAAGTATGGGACCTATACCTTTATGGATAGTGATACATGTAAAGTGGCAATTTTCAATCTTGTGCAGGTCACAGAAACTACGTCATCCAATGCCATGGAAAAGGAAGGATTTGTAAGATGTTTAGATAATCTTGATGACGAAGACATCACCATCCACACCATAACAACTGATAGACATACATCAATAACAAGCACGATGGAGAAAGAATACAGTCACATCAAACACCAGTATGATGTCTGGCATCTTGCCAAATCTGTGGTCAAAAAGCTGAATAAAAAAGCCAAAACCAAACAGTGTGAAGAGCTCAGCAAATTCAGTCAGTATCCAACCACTTATGGTGGTGTGCTGCAACCTGCAATGGCAATGCTGTAATATTAAGAGAGCAGTGGGTATCCATTCTGCATCATGTCAGAAACAAGCATTCATGGAATAATACTACCCATTTCAAGAAGTGTGCTCATCCTCGTCTCAGAAGAAGAGATGCCCGGCAAAAGTGCTGGCTTAAGCCAGGGTCTGCAGCATTTGTGGCCCTTGAAGAAGTAATCCTAAACCCAAGGCTACTTAAGGACCTGGCAAAGCTCACTGACTTCAATCACACAGGAGGTTTGGAGGTTTATCATTCAATGATGTTAAAATACTGCCCCAAACGACAGCACTTCTCCTACAAGGGTATGCTTGCACGAACCCAATTAGCTGCTATTGACAACAATCGGAATGCAGGTACCTTTTTTTATTTAAATTATAATTGATTAGTTTTACAATCATTGTTTTAGTATCTTTAAATTTTAGTAGGTAAGTGTCCTCTAATGTCAACTTACTTTTATTTCATATTGCCGCATATAGTCAATATAATTATCAATATTTAGACCATGGTGTTTCTGCCACTCAATTTAAAAATGTCATTATTTTGATCTGTAAATGAAAATATTCTGATATTGTACATATTATGCTTTTTCTAATATTCTGTAAAATTGCATTTATTCTTTTGATTATTCAGAATGCTAAAATATGTCATGTTCTGTTACAAAAAGAAGTCAGGCTGTTATTAAGGATGGCGAAAGAA
Organism: Anthopleura sola; assembly: GCA_023349425.1. NCBI lineage: Eukaryota > Metazoa > Cnidaria > Anthozoa > Actiniaria > Actiniidae > Anthopleura > Anthopleura sola. The sequence goes on from JALHLI010000027.1 coordinate 632,167, forward strand.
GTGGTGAGGCAAGATACAATAAGTGTTTTCCCAAAATGCACAAGCGATGGGTGGTCAAGCCAGTCAAGGAAAAGAAGAACTATGATTTCCTTCCGGAGCTTCAAACAAGAGTGCTAGAAATGTGTGAGGGTACTGGTGAGATTCCTGAGCCAATAGAAGTAGACCTGCCTGACAATATTGCTAGTGAGCAAGCACCTGATAAGCAACATTTGATTGCTCGACATAGGTCAAGATTTGCTAGATGATTATTATCTAAAAATGTTAATGTATAGACTGAGGTTTTGCATTATAACATGAGGGCAGCAATATTAGATGGCAAAACAATATAATTTCTTTCCCTTGAGAAATTGCATTCTTTCTTATGTAAAAATATTTCTTTGTTCCTGCCATCAAACAAGGCTTCATGAAATAAAAATAAATTGATTTTAAAAATTGAAATTGATTGGTATAGCATGAAGTACTAATAAAGTTATTATTAAATATTCACAGGTTCAATGTGAGCACTCAACCCACATAAATGCTATTTTTATTATTATTAATTTGATAAATGTCAGATTGAAAAATGAAAATGTGCACCAAAATAATGCAGAACCATTAAATAAATAATCATGCAATTTCTAACGTTAGTACCAGAATGTTATTCATCTGCATAATGAAATCCTTCAAATTCAAATTGTTCTTCTAGTCCGGGTGGAGGGAAGTGTGCTCTTATGCACATTACTGCACATGATGGCAGTACAACCCTTACTTCATGGCCAAGATAGCCCCAGCACCATCGGGCTAGTTGTCGATAAGCAATATGCCTATATTGTTTATGTTCTGGCCCATCATATGAGTCAGCATATTGTTGTTTATACTGCCTCCAAGCAGTGGGTAGTACATACTTGTTGGCACATACTGGTATAAACCCAGGGTGTTGTGTTATACAACTGGCTGGTTGCAATGCAGGTTGTTCTGTCCCAAGGCTCTGGCACATATTCCACACTTTGGGTACTTCTTTGCAGCAAACACACTCAACAACTCTATCCATTATTTGACAATGTCCACAGGTACACCTTTAAAAATAAAAATAGTTGCCTCAGTCCCATAACTAAAAACATTTGCTGACAATAGGTACTTGATAAATTTAGACTTGGTGTTTGTATACTTTGATTACGATTGTGATTATGGTTGTCTAAAATTTTTAGCTATCGATAAGCGAGAACGATAAAATCAATGATCAAAAATCATCCTACAAGCTAAAGTAAGCATTAGATCTTCTTAAAGCGAGAATCAATAATTCGATGGTCAATAAGAATAGTTTTAAGAACTTCTCAGGTTGGTGGTTTTCAATCGCAACAAGTACCCACACATCGTACGCGAACTCCGAATTAAATAGACTTTAATATCCGAAATTATGCTAAAAGATTACTGTTAATACTTACCAATTACAATTTTGCAGTCGATTGTGTTCCTGGTCGCTACTATCAGAATCGCTATCTTCTGAATCTTCACTGAGTCTGTCTTGTGCATGATCTTCGATTTCTGGCTCGAATTGCTAAGGCAGTATGCTGACATCGGGGTCTAAATGCTCGAAAATCTCTTCTGAATCTCCTTCACTAAAGCTATCAGAATCTCCTAAGCATGAACTACTGTCGGACATGGTTTTTTTATGAGATAAGTAAGGATAGATTTGCGAAATAAAGCGATGAAAAGTCCAAACAACCATGTAAACAACACTTCACAACGTCTTTGAAATGACGCTCTGACGTTGTGACGTCACAAGACCAATTTTCTGAGCCCGCGATCAATGTTCAATAAGGTGACAGTGGGGCTCTCTTTGTAATTAATTTTTGTGGATACGGATTGGCGGATCACCATGAAAAATACACTTTTGGAATCCCAAATAGAAGCACTTTGATATAAAAAGGCTGATTTTTGGCTCTTAGCTTCCCTTTAAACATTTTGCTTTCTCTAAAACAGAAAAGCTGGTGGTCCGATGGCAAAAAAATGAAAACCTAATTCAAATTGTACTTATTTATCGAAGACAGTAGATTGACCAGCGCTTCTCCTGTGATATTGTGCATTAACGCGAAGGTGATTGTCAACAGCAAGCTCTCCCCAACTGTTATTGGGGATCCTTCGTACAACAACGAATCATTTAAAGTGCTCGTAATATTTTTTTCAACGAGACCTGCAGCTTGTACATGTGCAGTTGATAATTCTTTCAATTCATCCAAGGCAAAGAAATCGTTTGCAAACATGGTTCCTTCTTCATCGTCGTCTTGCTGTTCAAAGTCAGCTTCCAAATCCCCCAAATCCCCATTCTCGTCCTCGATGATCTCAGGCTGTTCCGGAAATGCAGTTCTCAAGAATTGGGATTGGGACATTGACTTTAATCTTCATTTACATCAACGCCGCCGACATCCAAATCCGCCGAATCCATGAGAAATTCTGCAGTACTATCGTCTTCATCATTGTTATACAGGATGTTGAGTTTTCTTTGGTAGTATTTTGTTTTCCGAGGAACTTTAAGGTTGTCGGTTTGGCAAAGGTAACTTTTATACGGACCTCTTTTTGACATGTTATATAAAATTAAGCTTGCAGAAAAGCCGAAAAAAATGGAATCTATGCCTGCAATCCGGTGTTTTAGTTGTCAGTGGCTAATGAGCCTCACTTTCATGACAAACATGCTGCTCTGATTGGCTAAGCAATGATATGCACAAAAGGCGGGAAATTTGCCGCCAAAACGTTTTTTCAGTGCCAAGTTTGCTTCTTTTTCCTGAAATCGTTTTACCTGCCGTAAGTAAGAAGCGTAGAAGACCGAAGAAAACTTCTCTTATCAGAAAATATGTCAAAAATATTGGGGAAAAAAGATGGCTAGATGTCCACAGTTACCGAGAAAACTAGTACTGGAAAGTCGCATTTGATCAAAACAATATACCACACTGTCACAAAAACACTGAGACATGCTCCTATGAATCCTGAATTACGAACAGTTCTATTAATGGCTCCTACTGGTGTTGCAGCTCTCAACATTGATGGGACAACAATAAACACTGCTCTTGCAATTCCTGTGCAAACAGGGGATAATGTACCTGCAATGTCAGACCAAAAGAGAACACAAATGAGATTATCATACACTGGAGGAAAATTTGGATTTACAATCATTTAATTTGTATGTAAATGGCAAAGTAAATTTGAAATTGTAAATTTAATAACGGCTTAATTTTAGTAAATCTCACATTTAAGGTTTACTGGTCTGTAAATGTTTAGTAAATTTGATATTTAATCTTATTTACATGGCAAGTAAATTATATTTTACATTAAATTACAATTAAACCACAATCAAATTCTCAAGTAAACTCGAACTTTGATGTTGAGTTTAGGGTAGTTTTCTAATTCTTGTAAATTACAAATTTACATTTACAAATAAAAGACCAAACCCCTGGGTACGCATGTCAGCGGTCGGGAATAGTGGGCTCGTATAAGTCATACAACAACCAAAATGGCGGCTCAGAATCATAAAGACTTACCTTGTGGTTTCGAAAGGGAGTTTATTGAACACTATTTTCATAAAGGTTTTAAGTTGAAGAAAACAATTTTCACATAAAATATATTCCTGCCAAGTCGAAAAAAAATTATATATTTCCACTTATGGTGAAAATTACCCCCCCCCCCCCCCCAGAAATATTGAATTTTCCAACCCACCCCCACCCCCATCACTTTTCTCTGGTTCGTGGCTTTTATATCGAGCATGCGCATAAGAAAGAACACAATTACCACTTGCACGTTTGCACTTTTTTCCTCGATCAGTCGATGAGCATTTTCACGATGCGAGCTCTGAAAAGGTTGTTTAAAAATCTAGAATAAGTTTAAATCCAGTCAATCTGAGCTATAGTAGGTCATAAAAACTTGCTGATGAAATAAGGAAAGCCGTGAAGTTTCCAGTGCCCTAACAACTGGTTTAGATGGAGTTATTAAACCTCGAAGAGGAAAAACTCAAATAGTACGAGTCAAAAGCTCCTCTTCAAAGGAAGACCTTTTAATGAAAGCCATAGAAAAACACTCACTTTTTGACCAAAGCTTCGATAATACCGACTCGTTCACTTTGTTGTACCCCAACTTCAAAGAAGTGAATGTCATCCCTGGCACGTCAAAGTCATTCACATTGGCAGGCTACAAAGAGGCAAGTGGAAAGGACTAAAAACGTTTGACTTTTTACATGATTCCTTCAGATGATTTTTTTGATCAGTGAGATGTAATTGATGTTGGTTCTGATGATTCTCGCCTGCCTTCGCCATCACCTGCATCTGTCAAAGACATAAAGCAAAGCTGCAAGGTTGAGTCACCTTCAACTTCAAACAGTGCTGAGAATTTTCCAAAAAACGAGCTAAGGAAAGGAGGAAAAAGCAATCGGGCACCATGGGAACTGGATTGCAGCGATTCAGGTAACTGAAGGGTTTTAGATCAGTATAGTTATTAAACCGGCTTACTCGAAATTTATCCAGCGCTAGCATGTTATTTTTTTTAGTTTTAGAGCTATTTCCCCACACTAGAACATTTTGAGTGTTTTACAGCTTCTTCAAATGTTTTATCAGAGAACTAATAACTCAACATAGCTAGGGATTTATTTAATAAATTTAAAAGTAAGGAAGAAGCTTCCATCCAAAAAAGTAAAGAATTGAAAGAAGAAGCCCCTGCAAAGTCATTACCGGAAGCCTTAAAGAAAATATTGGAGGGGTATGATGCTGGTGACTACACATCCATTGAAATAACCAGAAAAAATATTGTTTCAAAAACTTTTGAATTTTTGGAAGATGAAGTCATTAAGGCACATATTATTGTAAGGTTTATTGGGGAGGAAGGCATAGATATAGAGGGAATAACAAGGGAATTTTTTTCTGATTTCTTTAAAGGCCTTGCAGCTGCAGGCGAAATAGTTCGAGGAACTTATCCCAACCTTACTTTCGTCACAACTTAACTGTATTAAGAGAGGGAAAGTTTGATAGCCTAGGTAAACTGGTAGCTGTAGCATTGGTTAATAATTGCCCTGGGCCTCATTGCTTCTCTGTTTTGTTAGCAAATGCCATTTTCAATATTAACACATCAGAATCTATAAGTTTGTCTGATGTACCCCAAGAGTGTTAACATCTCCCACAGCTTAAGAAAATACATGATAGCACAGACGAAGAGTCATTCTCTCAATCTGTGAATGAATTTCCAGAGCGCTTTGATCTGGGTTACACTAAAGCGGTTAGAATTAATGACAAGGAAGAACTTATTGATATGTGTGTAAGGCACTATTGTAAGTAGTGTAGCAGAAGAGTTGTATAGTTTAAGAAAAGGTCTATGCAGTTTTGGTGTTTATGACGCATTGTCTGAATTTAAAGATGAAGGGGTAAAGCAGTTTGTTTTCAATGAAATTTCCCTCAAAGAAGCCAAGAGTTGCTTTGAACCTCAATTTTTTGAAACTCCTTCTGAAAGGGAAATTGAATCAGAAGTCGTTTATAACTGGAGCCAATTTCTAAAAGCAACGAGCAAAGGCTCCCTTAAAGGTACTGTTTGTACATATGATGTGTTAGATGATGTTTCAGAGCAGACAGGGAGTTATCTCACCGGTGACTGTCCCTACTAAGTGGTGCGCTGGTATTGTACCAGTCCCGAAACGCAATGGTGACGTCCACATTTGCGTAGACCTCACCCAGCTGAACAAGGCTGTTAGGTGTGAAGTCCATCCCATGCCATCGGTGGATGAGTCTCTCTCAAAGCTGGGCCAAGGGAAAATCTTTAGCAAGTTAGATGCAAACAGCGGATTTTGGCAAATCCCGTTGGACGAAGAGTCCAAACGTCTGACGACATTTATCACGCCTTTCGGCCGATATTGCTTCAACCGTTTGCCTTTCGGGATAAGGTCGGCGCCAGAGATTTTCCAGCGAACCATGTCAGGAGTTCTCGAAGGCCAGATGGATGATGTCCTGATCCACGCGAAAGAGCAAGCGGAGCATGACAGACGAGTCCGCGCTACACTCAGTCGCATCCAAGAGGCTGGCATGACCCTCAACCACAAATGTGAGTTCAACAAAACTTCCATCAAGTTCCTGGGACACATTATCGACAACACCAGGATCCATGTTGACCCTGAGAAGACCACAGCTATCACCAAGTTTCCTGCGCCAACGAGCGTCACAGAGCTTCAGAGATTTATGGGCATGGTCAACCATCTGGGCAAATTTGTACCCCATCTAGCAACACTCAACGAACCCCTCTGTCAGCTCTTGCATAAGGATGCAGTATGGACCTGGGGGGAACCCCAACAAAGAGCCTTTGACCAGATCAAAGGAGTCCTTACGTCATCGGAAGTTCTAGCCCTGCATAACCCAAAGCTAAAAACAGTCGTTGCTGCAGACGCGTCTTCTACAGGGATCGGAGCAACTCTCTTCCAAATTCAAGAAGATGGACAGGGACGCCCAGTTTACTACATATCCCGTTCTCTTTCAGAGACAGAAAGGAGATATGTGGTAATAGAGAAAGAAGCCTTAGCCACGACCTGGGCTTGCGAAAGATTTGCCGAATATGTCCTTGGATTGCAGTTCATACTGGAGACCGATCATAAACCACTCACAACTAAATCAGTCTTGAATAATATTCAAAGTAAATACATCTCATAGTTCGCGTGTGCTCAGTCATAGCATATTCAGTTCAAAATGTTTGTCTTTTTATTCCTCCTTTTCTTACTCCCGACTTCAAGTGCATTGAAAACACCATGCCTCTGTGAGTGTCTGGAGATGTTACGTTTAATTGAATGCTCACTTTGTGGGCTAAAGAAAGTTCCAGATTTTGAAGGGTTCAGTACTAAGAGAGATCTATACACAAGTCTATCGCTATGAGGGTGATCTCGCTTCTCTCAGACTGAAGGAATTAGCCAATCAGCGAACATTTGGTTCGTAGCTCAATGTTTCCTAGTTCCAGGTTTTTGGCTCGATTTACAACACCTTTTACTCGAAAATAATAAAAAATCTCACTCATCCGTGCAAAGATTCGCCAAATACCTTTTAGAAAAAGCATATTTCGTCGTTGTTGGTGGAAAATATTTCATTTTCACAAGACATAATAGAAAACACTTGGAAATGTTCGCTGTGACAAACAATGCATTGCTCGCCCAGATTTCAAAAAGCCTGGTTGTGGATATTCGAGCCATAGTATCAAATCTCCCACACTTAAAACTACTAGACTTGAGGATCAATCATTCATGTTCTTTATTTACTAATATATCCAATCTGATCATTGCTTCAAACTGTCCAACTTCAACTAGTCAGCCATCGAAGACCACCACCACCCCCTCTGCAGGAGCAACCATGACCAAGACATCAACCACAGGAAACCCAACCACGGCCATGACATCAACCACAGGGTATCAAGCCACGACCGACACAGCTGCAGAACGCAATGAGCATGCGCTAAAAATTATTTGTTTTGTGAACAAACCTTGCTACCATGGCGCGAAATTCAAAAAGCTGAAGCGAATAAAGCAAAGCTGAGCGAGAAATTTTCAGAGTAGCTACAGTGTCATATATAAAATAACATACTTTTTGCACAACATAGTTTTACGTTTGCACCAAAGGTGAAAATGAAGTTTAAAGTGGGTCACGTGCAGCCGTCGAGTACTGCTATCGCTATTTTCTAGATGTTGTTTTTACGAGTGGTAGTGGTAGTAGGTGGTTCAAACAAAACTAGTATATGCATGAGGGCTGGGAAAAAAAAGAACAGGAAGGGCTTGCCAAGGGAGACTTTTCTCTGTGAATTCGGAGATAAGTAGGGTAAAAGTTACCGATAAATTCCCATCTTTGTCGGTACCATTGGATGTCACACGAAGGCAAAACCTACGATGTGCTTGTCCAAAACAAGAACATTTCAAGCACTCGAGACTAAATGCGAACAAAATACCACAAAGATTTTACGCTTTTACGTTGGCTCAGGCATACAAGGGTCACGTGCAGCCGTCGAGTACTGCTATCGCTATTTTCTAGATGTTGTTTTTACGAGTGGTAGTGGTAGTAGATGGTTCAAACAAAACTAGTATATGCATGAGGGCTGGAAAAAAAAAGAACAGGAAGGGCTTGCCAAGGGAGACTTTTCTCTGTGAATTCGGAGATAAGTAGGGTAACAGTTACCGATAAATTCCCATCTTTGTCGGTACCATTGGATGTCACACGAAGGCAAAACCTACGATGTGCTTGTCCAAAACAAGAACATTTCAAGCACTCGAAATTGAGAGGCTGCTCTGCGTCTCCTGTAACATATCGCAGGAGAGACCACAAGCAGTGAGTCTACGATGGGTCATCGAAAGTGGTCAACACCCCCTTCCCAGTTCTAGTTGCATTCAGTGGCTTAGGGGTGTTTTTATTCCGCCATGTGCGGAATAAAATTAAATGCTTGATGCGAAGCGCTTGTTGGTCACCTTTATTATGCTGTGAAGGTGGTGTGGCTGGGCCGAACCTTTGTTCAGCGCATGATAAACTTGTTGTGCTGCTTTAATGAATGTTTGATCCGATTACTATCCAGAGAAGTCTTGAGACTCCACATGCCACAACTTGTCAAAGAATTTTATCCTAAAACTGTGTTGATTATTGATTGCACAGAATTTGAAATGGAGAGGCCATCAGCACTTGACAATCAATCTGCCTGCTACTCATCTTATTAGTCAAGAACCACAATGAAGAGCCTCATTGGAATCACTCCTAGTAGAGCAACTGCATTTGTCAGTGAACTTTATCCAGGCAGCATCTCAGATAAAGAGATTGTAAAACAAAGTGGTCTGCTAGGAATGTTGCAACCTGGAGATGAGATAATGGCAGATAAGGGTTTTCTCATACAAGATGAACTTGCCTCTGTAGGTGCAACTCTTACATTCCCAGTCTTTGTGCAATCCCGTAAACAGTTTTCAAAACAGGAGTAAGAAAGAAACAAGGTTGCTTGGTTAAGAGTTCATGTTCACTGCCATATATTGGACCGAATAATTCCAATCACTCTATCTCCATTATCTTCTGACATTATCATGATATTATAAGGTTTTACAAAATCTCATAAGTTGGACATTTAATTTATATAATTCAAGTTGGTTAAGTTAATAGACAAGCTTCATGAAATATTATACTTTTATTTCAGTCCATGAAATCAATGTGCACAGTAATATGGTATTCATAATTTAAAAGAAATAAATAGCAATATATATATATATATATATATATATATATATATATATATATATATATATATATATATATATATATATATATATATATATCTTCAAAATCTTAAATCAATTTTTACTACTTCAAAATCTTCTTTGTGTTTAACAAATTACAAATCTGACAAATTGGCAGATTTGTAATTTTATTATTGAGGGGGATAACTTTCAAAGTTTTGTTACAAAACGGCCTTTTTTCATTAATTTAAATTTGTATAGGAAATCGCACGTCCTCGAGTACAATTTGGAAATTAATAGGTACGAGTAATGTTTTGAAGGTTCTTGTAATTGCATCTTCATTCATCTTCATTGCCTTTGCTATAACCGACTCTTCTCCAAGAACGCTAAGTCAAGAACAGCATAGAAAGTGTTAACGTTGCTGTAAAACCTTTTTAGATTAGTATTTTATGTATGATTTGAACTACAAAATACTAGAAAATAATTTTACATCTGAAGTAAAAAGCCATTTTAATGCATGTTTACAACTATTGAATGACAGTATTGACAGCTAAACAGCGAATCAAGAAGCGAATTTTCTTTGAAAACGTCTGTGTGAAAACTAACGAAAGTTTACAGTTCGCCAATTTAAGTTTTTTCCCTCTTAGCATTTGCTAATAACTGCTAAAACACAAATTCAAAAATACTTTCTTTGAAAACGAGTTAGATGGACAACATCAAAAGGGATAAAAGCGACAAATATATCGTTCAAGTTAAGAGTTTTGAAGTACAACTTGCCGTGAACGAGTCGCCAGTGATCAGACCATGTGCTTTGGATATTATTCCCTCCTGTAGCTTGAAGAATTTCGCTGCTATTTTCTTTGAATGGTGAATTATCTGAAGATTTTATTATTTCAAGACTGGATTGACAACTTAGGATCAATTAACTTGTGATAAATAGCTGAATTCGTCTCTCTACAACTACTCGACAGTTTGCCGGTAAGATTTGATCTTAACTACTTTCAAAACAAAAAAACCAGCCTCTATTCGCTGTTTTTTTCGCTAAACGGAAAGAAATTTGCTTTAAAACTATTGTTAGCAGTTTTCAACATATTGTACAATTATTGTAGATGTGGTGTTGAATATATTTTTCGAGAAAACCACAGAAGACAACAGGTAGTAAAACGAGAACATTCAAAACTCCAACTCAAATTTTTTGACGAAAACTAGAAAGAAAAAAACGACTTTCTACTACAATACATGATTTATTAGGTCTTGAATTTGTCTAGTTATCATAATTTGAGGCCTTCGTATGTGTGTATTAAACAGTTTTCTGAAATTTTTGCATTTTAATCTATAAAACACTTACTTTTTTGGGAATTTCACTCATTTCACTGGGGAAATTTGCCACTTTTGGCCGTGTTTCCATAGCGACCTAATTGGTACTCCCGCGAAGTACCAACTAACGCTCTAATTGTACTAGACCAATCAGAATCGAGTAATTTTGTCGTGCGTACTATAAAAATTGTAATTTTTATTTTGTAGTTTATTTAATTTCATGTTCTCGCTGTGGTATACAGTATGTAGGTTCTACAATCAATAAATTTAGGTTAAGGTTTAATAACCATAAGTCTAGGATAACCAAACACTCTAAATTAACAGAGGGAAAGAAAATCAAAGATGATAAAATTTACCAGCATTTTAATACACTAGATCATCGGGATTTGGATGATTTAGAGGTTACCATAATAGATCAGTGTAAAACAGAGGAACATTTAAGGGAAAGGGAAGCCTTTTGGGCATATAAATTAAGAACTATAACCCCATTAGGTTTAGAATATGGAAGAATTTGTTTACCTTTAATTTATTGTTTTAGAAACATGTAATTTTTCTCGTAATTTTAACATTAAGTTTTTTAGCTGTAATTATTCATAGTGAATTGTAAGCTCGTGCTGTAATTGACTTAGCGCGCGCTAGTCGCGCACGAGTGAAAACATGAATTGTAACTGTATGTCTGTCCTCATCAGTAGCCCTGATGAAGACTTTTTAATAAAGTCGAAAATTTGGCTGTAAAGGCTTATTATCCAGTTTCTTGATAATATATATATATATATATATCTGGATGTGTCTATTCTGACGGTAAAGTGTTCAATACATTGACATGTAGAGCGTTATAGAAAATTTACCACATCGAATGGTCAATCATCACCTCAGCAAAAGCCTACAATAATATTTCTAAGAAATGCAATCTCTGCTTAGCAGAAAAATTGAACATTATTAAAGCAGATAAAGCCAACCTTCTCAACAAAAGATCAGAACTTATTTCAAAATGCCGCCACGAAAACAAATATTACTTAAGCCCGATAACATAAATTATCGCACCTTGATAGAACAATAACACTATTGTAAATACATAACAATACTCCAATTATAGATTATAGCGCCTCAGGTATATATAGACTACAGTATGGATCATTCTTTATTAAAGACTGTCTGAAGATCGCGTAAGCGTGAAACTCCGAGTAACAGCAAAAGTTATGTCTTGTCTTTGATCTATCTACAATCTATCTATCTATCTATCTATCTATCTATCTATCTATCTATCTATCTATCTATCTATCTATCTATCTATCTATCTATCTATCTATCTATCTATCTATCTATCTATCTATCTATCTATCTATCTATCTATCTATCTATCTATCTATCTATCTATCTATCTATCTATCTATCTATCTATCTATCTATCTATCTATCTATCTATCTATCTATCTATCTATCTATCTATCTATCTATCTATCTATCTATCTATCTATCTATATACAGGCCAAGAAATCCAAGAGTTAATAAAATTAGTGTACTAGTATCTAGTAACTATTTTGCAAGTTTATTGCAGTCACTCTAATATTTAATTAGTTTGTAATACTGAATATTTCATTGTGGTTCCTATATAACTATATATAGATTATAGCGCCTCAGGTATATATAGACTACAGTATGGATCATTCTTTATTAAAGACTGTCTGAAGATCGCGTAAGCGTGAAACTCCGAGTAACAGCAAAAGTTATGTCTTGTCTTTGATCTATCTACAATCTATATATATATTTAAGCAATAGAAACAAAGTTCTATGACTCTACCGGTGAAATAGAGCACGCGGGATGTTGGGAGAAACACGAGAAAAGTTCAAAAATCACGAGCCGGAGGCGAGTGATTTTTGAACTTTATCGAGTGTTTCTCCCAACATCCCAAGTGCTCTATTTCACTGGTAGAGTCATAAGAACTTAGTTTCTATTGCTTTTATGATATAGCAGAAGATATTTTAAGATTATAAAAACGTTTAATTTTCTGATCAAAATTGAGATTCTCCAAACTATGGCAAATAAGCAAATCACATTCGTCGTACTTTGTCTCATTCACGAAGAAGCAGAGTCTTATTACAAAGCAGTTTTCACGGAATTGTCTTGAAAAAAAATATAAAAAGGATGTAAACATCAACATTATACAAAAAGGTTTGGGAAATCCGACTTAAAATTTAAACAGAAGGACAGTTCCTCAATATTTATACGTTATGTGCACAACTTTGGATCGTGCAAGCTCTACTTCAAAAACAACACTGGATTTTGTCAGATCTTTTTGAACTTCTTTTCTACATCTACAACAGAGCAAACCTCACGTCCTGGGTAAGTTTTATAGTTTCTTATTTGAGGAATTGTTTAGGAACCTCTTTATTTCATTCCTAAGTGAAACCAGACTGTTTTCGGGCCGTAGTTTTCATCGCTTTTCGATCTACTGACTGGCTGGAGGTTGCTTCGGCGAAAAAACTTTTCGGCAAACTTACTCTAGCATTTCGCAAAGTATTTCCTCGAATTTTACTTCTTTTACTCCTTTTCAGAGAACTATTCTAGTTGTAAAGTGTATGTCTTTTGTTTAAATTTGACAGGAAGTTTTAGTTTAAGCTTATAACAAATAGTTCAAGCGTATTCGTAAACAAGAAAGCCTAGTCAGCAATGTTAGACAATTGTGCTGCGAATTTCAACCTTGAGCAGGCACTCTACAGGTATATTTTGTGCCTCTTTTGTCTGTTTATTTAAAAAAACAAAACTTTGTTGAATGAAAATTCACTACGAAAGATTAAAACAATCTTGAAAATTGCCCATTTTGTGCAGATTTTGGAGTTAAAATGTAGTAGAGAAACTTTCATTTGTGAGCTGTCAATCACAAACCATGTCTTTACCGGTGAAATAGAGCATAGGTTTTTGGAGTGAATTAGCCAATGAGAGCGCGCGTACTATCTAAGCTATATATATATACAGGCCAAGAAATCCAAGAGTTAATAAAATTAGTGTACTAGTATCTAGTAACTATTTTGCAAGTTTATTGCAGTCACTCTAATATTTAATTAGTTTGTAATACTGAATATTTCATTGTGGTTCCTATATAACTTACTTACTAGTATACTGTAAAGTGAAACAACTAATACAAGGTACTACTATAAATGATATAAGCAGGCAATAGAATATGTTGAATTGCACATATTTAATTTTGACGGAAATCATTTAACCTCAAGCTTGTGACTCTGGGGTAAGCTATCTCAGGAAGCATGTAATTATTGAAAAAACAATTCCAGTTTTGGGAAAACATTACCCCAAAACTCTCCTAGTGACCTCGAGCCCTTAACGCCAAATCATCTTCTGCTGCACCGACCGGTTCAAGCACTACCACCAGGCGTCTTTGTTGACAAAGACATGTACTGCAGTAAGAAGTGGAGACAGACACAAATTCTGGCTAATCATTTTTGAAAAACGTTGGTTAAAAGAGCATATACCAGCATTACAGAAAGACAGAAGTGGAACAGAATCCGCCGAAATGCTGAAGTTGGAGACATTGTCCCCTTGATAGAGAATAGCCTTTCCAGAGGCAAATGGTTATTGGGTCGTGTTCACAAGACCTTCCCAGAAAGAGATGGTGATTATATGTCCCGAGAAAGACTTTGCATTTATCTACAAGATAAAGCCCTAATTATTGGTCAGAAGAAAGAAATAAGAGGTAATTAATAACTAAATGTTTTTTTTCTAATACCTTAAAAGAGTAAACTGAACAAAAAATATCATGTACTGTTGGTACAAATGGTACAAATTAGGAGGTCTGAAGTAGCACCAAGAGGGTTACCCTATCCCATGTAAACATTGTGTTAGTGATTTTTGTTGCATACCTAGTGAAGGCATTAGATAAGTAGCATAAACATTATCTTTTATTTGATTCAGTGTTACCTTTATCCCATTAAAGGATGCCTCTTAGTAAGAGCAAGAGATATGCAAGATTTAATGTTGGTAAGATGATAAAAGCAAGAAAAAAGCAGAGAAATAAAATTGCTATGGGTCACATTCCTCTTCAAGAGAACCAATGGAAATTAGATTCAGTGGGTGCTAAAAAGAGAAGGCTTGAAGACAAGATATTTAGAATTTTTCTTGAATCATCTGTATCAAAAATGTGTAGCTCATTTGATGTTTTTTTTTTTTGAGATGAAAGAAAACATCCAAGACCTTGCAAATGAGAACCAAGTTCTAGTTGAAAATCCCTCTGCAGTTGTGGATAGACAGAACAGCCCTACATGATGACCATGGAAATAATCTCAGATGTAATCGGACGAGGAGAAGTGAAACATTCAATGCAGCTCTTAGATTTCATGGTGGTTCATCCACTAATCCTCTACCTGTCCCTGGTTTAGTTGATACATTGGAGGTAAAATGTTTAGAGGGGCAATTAACAAGCTTTATTTCAAAAAAAAAGAAAGCTTTGTAATCAGGTGTTCCCTCAAATAAAAAACAATAATGTTAAGAAATTTGAGGATTCACAAGAAAATCGTTTAAGAAGTATTTCTACCTATTTTACCAAGGGTGTAATTGGGAAAAGGAAGTACCGGTCTTTGTCAGGGTACTTTCAATGAAAAAGTCCTAAAGAAAGGGAAAAAGTCTTGAAAAAGTTGCTCAGTTACTACCATACATGATGTTAATACTGTATAAAGGCGTGATATTTCTGTACTATTGAAGATAGAAAACAGTGAAGTTACTATGCAGTTAGACACTGGTTGTGCATTTTCCCTAGCACCCAGACAAGTATTGTTCAAATATGCCTTTAAACCCTACAAGTGCTGTGCTATCTACTTATATTGGTGAACGAGTTCATCCAGTTTGGGAGATAACTGTTAAGATAACTTACTCTGGAACTGACTACTCCTTGCCCCCTTCTTATTGTACCCAATGGTTCAATTGCCCTGTTTGGACGCAACTGGTTGGCGAAGATAAAGCTAGATTGGAGAAGTCTCCCAGGACTTAAGGAGGCTCGAAATAGTTTTCCTTGAACGGGCGCACGCGCTCTCTAAATGATGTACCACTGAATCATTTGAAATGGAATAGGAAAATTTTGTCCCTAAAAACCTCATACTTAAAATAAAAAAATAAAAAAAACTGGACGGTAAAATATTTTGAAACTTTGCATGTGGCTTTTATTTAATAGTTCATAAGTGCTAAGAAAAATTTAAAAAATTCTGTAATGGGGAACGTTCTGAAATAAACTTCATTGATTTTTGAGAATCCCTCATTACAGAATTTTTTCTGTTTCGGTCTAATCAAAGATTGGATCATGAGGTTCAAACATACCAATTTTAAAGGATTTTCACCATGCGGTTTTTGAATTTTTAAATGAAAAACTTTACACACATTTGAAGTGTTCTATCGTTGTCATTAGCAACGTGTTACGTCATATTTTTCTTTTCATTCCAACCTTCACTTTATGGTCTTTCATCTTCTGGGTCAACTTACAGTCATATATTAGCCATATAAAGTTTTTCAGGGACATTTTTGTTAGTCCATATGCAAGTCCCAAAACCCTTTCTAGCCTCCTTAAACATGTGGATCAAGTTCCAGCTCAACCTCAGTAACACTGTTAAATAACCAACCTCCTTAGAATCAGTTCTGTAAAAGTACCAAGGCCTGTTTGATAACACACTTGGATGCTACAATGGTTCTCCAGTGGAATTAAAGGTCCACACAGCCAAAATTCTACACAAGTTAGAGGATGAAGGAGTGATAGAAAGAGAATCCACAGCCCCCTATATTTTTTAAAAATATTTTATAACTACATTTTCTTATCTTACTTAATTTATCTTTTCAAGTATATACTTGTTTATTCATATTGTTGTCTTATAACAGTAGCAATGAATCTTCTAATGTCGAAATTTTGCAAAAGGAAGTTGACGATCTTAAGGAAAAGCTGAGAGGGAAGACAAATGAGGTAAATCAATTATGTGATCTGGTCAAAACCTTGGAAGTACAAAACGAAACATATCAGTCTCAGCTGAAACAATTTGTTCATAAGACTGAAAAATCAACATTTTCCTATAAATGCTTGAAAAAGAATCCCAAGCAGTTTTTCTATATGACCAGTCTGTCTGTTGAGGATTTTGACTGTCTGTTTGCTTGTGCTGAGCCTTACATATCTGCTATGATATACCCAGATTGTAAAACCCATCAACAAAGGAAGTTAACAAAGAAAACCGAGTTGATGTGCTTTATGACAGTATGTAGACATACTTTGCATCTTGGCATTATGGGTTTCATGACAAACACGAGTGATTTAACTCAATCTAGAATCTTCACAGTATGGGCTGTTTTCCTATCAACTCTGTTTGACCAACTAGACCTGGGTCCCTGCCCTGGAGAGGTTCTTTCTCTTCTACCAATGGATTTCTATGCTTCAGGTTTCAAGGACACTGTGCTGTTAGGTGACTGCAAAGAAAATTGGATTGCATCACCAGAAAATTATGACATCAGCAGTACAACCTTCATTCATATAAAAATCATGATACTGGCAAAACAGTAATTTGGATTACAACTTATGGCAGTCTAGTAATGTGCACGGATACCTACCCAGGGGCAATTACAGATAATGACTTAACTGCAGACTGTGGTGTACTTGATATGATTAGGGATAAAGGGGCTACAGTACCGACAGATAAGGGGTTTGGAATCGAAGATCTGTGTCATGCTAAAGGTTTGAAAACCACATATAGGGATGTAGGTTCCCTCATTAAAAGCCTATTATTAAGCCACTTGTGCAGCACCCATTGTAGTAGTTGGAAAGAAGGACACTGATGAGGTACGGATTTGTGGTGATTTTAGTGTTACATACAATGTTTGTGCAGATGTCGAAACATATACCCATTGCCCAAGATTGAATATCTCCATGAAGTACTGCATGCCATTCAAGTGTTCAGTATATTAGGTATTAGTCAAGCATATCATCAGCTTCCAATAACCCAAGAATCACAACCACATGTAACCATCAACACACATGTTGGCTTGTACTCCTTCCAGAGATTACCTAATTGTGTTGTCACTCTTAGATTTTATATCTGAGTCATCACTTGCAAGATCGTGAAATTTCTCACTGTCAATATTTTCTATGGAAGATGTGTGTATTTCACAATTTTAGTTTTCGGATTCCAAAACTGAATCATCCATTGCAAAATCTTGAACTTCATTAACTGAATCACCTCTGTCTAGATCTTGAAAATCATTAGTGTAATCATTTTTCATAGAAGATGTTATTACATGGTTTTGGGTCTTAGAATCATTGCTATGATCACTTTCTATGTAGGATGATTGTGATGACAAGGCAGGGATTATCTTATTTTCAGATAGATACTTTAGTGATAATGTCATCCCAAAACTGTTTATCGAAGTCAATTTGGACAATGTTTATGCCCTTATTGGTGTATGTGACAAAGTCACATGACTGAAGTCCTGAAACACCATCTGTGTCTGGACTTGATAGTAATAATGGTGTGGTTTCTTTAATTCTGTTTCACCATCAGCATTGTATGTACCACCTACATTGTCTGACAGAAAAGCTGCTTTTGGTTCTAGGTTATGTCCAGTGAATGGACATTTAATTTCTACAACTCTAAGTTCACAACATTTACATTTTCTGATCCCATCGAGACTTGCTCCAAGCCAGCTTTGATTTTCACTTACAAGAAGTCCAGTTTCTTCTAATGACAAATCATGATGAGTTTTTTCTAATAGTTTTTTGTAACTAATTTTTGCCTCATTTTCTTTCTCCATACCATACTGAGCTGGTATGGGAGCTTTTTTGAATTCCTGTGGTTTAGATAGGAAATTGTTTACAGTTGTAGTTACATCAGTTTCTGGTTTTTTTTCTAGTGTTTTCTGCTTTGTATAAATTGGTTTGATTTTCGTACCAGTAACTATTAAATGTCTCATTTCCATCCAAGCTTTATTTTCTCTTTGTCCAATAGTAATGTTATTGATAGCAAGTTCAAAGAGTGCAGCACCAAGATGTCTGCAACCCTGGTCTGCACCACCTTTACATTTACAAAATGCAGAATAAATTGACCCATTTGGTTGGAGAATACACCAAAGTTTGTAGTGTTTCATGCCCTCTTGGGTTAGCTCTTTCTGTGTTGGAATAACCTCACCAACAACAACATAAAATATGGCTCCATCTTTATCTTTCACAGTTTTTGTACCCAGAGATCTAACATAGCCATCTTGAAAAAGAGTATATTCATCAAATGACCTAAAGGATGCCAGCTTTTCTTTATCATACTCAGCATTACTTAAGATAAGACGATTGAAAATATCAATTTAACCAAAAGGGGGAAGTTTTTAGAAATCATTTGAAAGCTTTGTCATAGTAAATGGATCAGCCACAATTTGGCCTACTGGTAATGTCAACCTACTGTTTAAGCATTGACTTAATGAATCTTTTTCAAAGTTGGGGTCTGCATCTAGATTCATACTATAAATAGCATTAGCTAGAATTATTAGATCTGGCTTGGTGTACCCTGAATAAGTAACACCTCTACTCTGAATATATTTTTTTAACTCTTTGAGATTCATTTTTTCAAATTCAGGTTTTTCATTTTTAGCTTGAGGGAGGTTTGAAATAGAAGCTGGTTTCCCAGTAGCTTGTTTCACAATAGGTTTGGGGTTTACAGTAGATTGTTTCACAGTAGAATTGGGGTTCACAGTAGCTTGTTTCACAGTAGAGTTGGGGTTCACAGTAGCTTGTTTCACAGTAGTTTTGGGGTTCACAGTGGCTTGTTTCACAGTAGAGTTTGGGTTCACAGTAGCTTGTTTCACAGTAGAGTTGGGGTTCACAGTAGCTTGTTTCACAGTGTTGTGAGGTTCACAGTAGCTTGTTTCACAGTAGTTTTGGGGTTCACAGTAGCTTGTTTCACAGTAGTTTTGGGGTTCACAGTAGCTTGTTTCACAGTAGAGTTGGGGTTCACAGTAGCTTGCTTCACAGTAGAGTTGGGGTTCACAGTAGCTTGTTTCACACTGGGTTGTTTCGAATTCACAGCCGAGCTGTGGTTCACAGTTGATTTTGGTTTCACACAGCTAGCTCGTCTCACAAAATACTGTTGTGGCAGATTATTACGAGGGCCTGGAGTCGTGCAGCAATGTCCAACCAGTAACAGAAGATTAAAATGAGCTGTAGCAGGATATAGATCATGTAGAACAAGAGTAATTGGGCACTGACACGTTTTATTGCTTTGACGTACAAGCAGGGATGCTGGATGTAGTTTCAACACCGACGGAAAACGATTCCATTTACTTTGGGATATCGAATAAACAAAAATACTTCGTTGGAAAAGTGTTGCACACGCTAGGATATCAACTGTTTCTGCCCAAGTTACAGAGCGAATACTTTTAGCAAGATGGAGAACCATTGACGAAGACTGGAAAAGAAAGGCCTCAAACTTATCTGGAAAGTGCGCCATTATCTGGTTCATGGAGCTTCTAATCCTACCATGATTTTGGTCTTTGTTCGAATCGTTCCATAACGAAACGGCTCGATAGAAGCAGTTACCATCGCCATAAACCACAATTACTTTTCAAAGGGTTTTATTCCAGATTTTGAAAAATTACAGTCGTACAATGTAAGTAAGTTCAAAAAAGTAGGAAGTATTTATACTGTCCCGCCTTTGCTTTGGTTGGTTTGTTTGCACCCTGGCAATCCAATAATCCAATCCAATAATTTCTTATTTTTAAATGACAACCTTCTTGCAATTAGGTGTATTTATTTGATATATAAATGGATTTCACTTTTTCCCAAAATACTTCCAAATGAACGTTCTTCTTTGAGCTATTCTTCAAAAACAAGTTGTTTTTTTTACACTGCAAAATCACTCCAGGCTCTGCGGAAGTATTTCACACATATAATCTACATATTTGATATGGCTGAATAGGAATTATAATAATGATAATATTATCTATAATGATGATGTTGATGATGAAGAATAATAATGATAAAGACAAGAATAATAAGTAGTGTAACTACTATTTCCTTTTTAGAGCACAATAGATACAGCTGTATTGTTGACAAAGAACCAAATAAAAGCTGTCAAAAATATGGTTTTCAAAGTAATAAGACAGGCTTGCCAAATAAAAGACCTGAACTCAGATTTTGCTAGCTGTGGAGTGGGGCTACACTGCTTGAAATAGAGGAGACCATGGAGATTACGGGTCTCGTATGTCTTAAGATATTTTAAGTATCACCAACCGGAACTTGGAGTGTATGGATACGTGAAGTGTCATAAAGTATCAGTTACCGTATATCCTTTGACATTTCGTGTCATGGAGTGTCAATAACCCGATACCTTTGTCTTAAAGAATATCGATGCCGTATTCTAAGGTATATTCAAAGTATCAAGTGCAGTGGGGTTTCTTGTTTCGGCTTTCCGAATATTCAAGACGGTCAGGGTTGCCAAATAAACGTCAAAATGAATGTTGTTAAAATTTCGTTCCTATTGCTAATTATCTTCACGAATCAAGAACCAGAACCTGGCATACTAGGTCACTAAGTACCATCAAATATCTTGTTGCCCTATTTTGGTGTAAATTTCAAGTATCGAGAACCGTGGGATTGGATTTGCGAAATAGTCCAACATCTTGACCGGTCTTCACATAAATGTAAAAAAACAATTTTTTTGGCAATCTTTTCTTGTCTTCAAATTTATTGACTGTTTTTAGTTGTCTTTAAATTTCTATTTCATCAATCGAGCTATTTCGTATATGTATATTGTATGTCACATGGTTTTACTGTCCGTGCCGTACGTAGAGTGAAACCACGTGATCTCGTTTATTGAGACCAAGATGGCGTCAGGGAAAGCAAATGCACATACTATGAAGAAGAAGGTAGTTTTAGAGTCTGATTTGCCAGGAGAACGAGCTGAATGGTAAGGACATAAAACGACTTTATTACATGACATGTGAGGGTCATTACTGAGTACACTTTTGTATCGATCCAGGTTGAAAACACAGTTAGAAGGTCATGAAGAGCACACGAAGTGGAAGATTAAATGTATATCTGTTTATGAAACGATTGCTGTTAAATATCGATCAGTGAATCCTTTTGAAGCGGGGAAAATCGTGAAGAAAGCCTTTCCCTTTGTGAAACGACAGAATTATCACCCCAGAAATGGTAGTTCTGAAAGCTATTACTACAGTATCAGGGAAATTTATAAGCCTGAAGTGGTAGCTAACATGGAGCAGGGCAAAGAAACAAATCTACCTCACGAGAAAGAAGCTATCAATCAGTTGAGAAAATGCGTTGGCGAAAAAGAAGTGATAGGATCAAAAGTTAAAAAGCTAAAAAGATTAGAGAGGAATTATAACAACTCACTCCAAAGTATAAGGAGACTTCAGAAGCAGAAAAAGACGCTTTCTCAAATAGTAAATGACCTGGAAGAACTAAGACTGAAGCAACATAGTGTACACAGTATTGCTACAGTAAATCCACCACAAAATGAGGTTGATCATAACATTAGTAGATTGACAGAAATTCCTGTTGACCACCTAATACCACTACAAACACTAAGAAGTAAGGAAGCTTCAACAGTTATTGGTTCTGGTAGCTATGGAACTTGTGAACTAATGAGTTGGAAAAACATTCATGTTCGTGTTAAAAAAGCGCACTCCACTACTGATATTTCGAGAGTTAAAAAGGAGGCAGCTATTTTACACCAACTGCAGCAATCACTGTTTGTTGTATTGTGACAAAATTCCACTCTGTCAGACCAGAAAGCTCTGTCACTCTACATAAGGCTATTAACAGTTCAGCAGTTATAGAACAAAACAAGTGGATGAACATTAATCAATTGTGGAACTGGCATTAAATCAATTCATGATTTTGGAATTTTACATAATGACCTTCACCAGAAAAATGTTATTCTAGATAAAATTAGATAAAATGCATGGTCATACACATCCTATCATTATCGACTTTGGTAAAGCATGCAAAATTGGCAATGGAAGATGTCGTGATGTACAAAACCTCAATACACAGAAGCTGTTAATGAACCAATTGACCTGACAAAGGAAAACAATGCAGACAATACGAAGACAACAACAAAAAAAGGTAATCCATCTAAAAGACCACAAAGAAAGCCAAAGTCCTCTACCGAAAATAACGGTCCACCAAGTGTCTCACCATCCAGCAACACTCGAACCAGTGGCGAAAAAAGTGTTTTTATCGCAGGGGATTCTATCCTAAAACAGCTACAAGGTCGAAAAATGTCGCGAAATGCGAAGGTTAAAATCTGATTGCACTACAGAGGACATGAATGACTTCATAAAACCTATTTTCCGTAAAAACCCCTACACTGTCGAACAAATAGCTTGAGAAATCTATCACCCAAAGATTGCGTGGAAGAAATAGTTGATCTAGCGCAATCAATATCCACTAAAACCGAAGTCGCTATCTCTGGCTTGATAGTCAGAACGGATGATGAAGGACTGTGAGGTAAAGTCGGTAGCGTTAACAAAATCATTAAGAAATTTTGCACCCAAAATAGCTGGGGTTATATCGATAACACCAACATCGCAGCTGATGATCATCTAAATCGTAGTGGGCTTCATCTAAACCGAAAGGGAACCTCACAACTTGCTTGTAACTATATGAAGTTTCTCAGTGTTAATAATTAGAGTAATGCCGTCTGCGAATCTGAATTACATGGGGAAGCAAATAAGGAGATAAACCATGAATCATCTGGTAAGCCAATTCATAGCAATTTTTTTGATTCATTTGGTCGAGGATTGGTAATGGCGTCATTA
Source organism: Anthopleura sola (assembly GCA_023349425.1). Taxonomy (NCBI): domain Eukaryota; kingdom Metazoa; phylum Cnidaria; class Anthozoa; order Actiniaria; family Actiniidae; genus Anthopleura; species Anthopleura sola. The sequence goes on from JALHLI010000027.1 coordinate 655,476, forward strand.
AATATTAACAGTCTGATTGCTCATATAGATGAGCTTAGAATCTTTAAGAATAGTTCTAAAATTGATCTTCTCACCGTAAACGAAACAAAGTTAGATTCTACAATTCATGATAATGAAATTTCTATACCTGGCTATGAGGTAGTCGGAAAGCATCGTAGCCTTAACGGTAGACATGGCGGTGGAGTATGTGTATATTTATGCAGTAACCTTAAGTATAAAATACGTAAAGATCTAAGCTGTGATCAGGTTGAACTGTTATGCCTCGAGATTACAATTCCAAGATCCAAATCATTTCTGGTTAGCACATGGTATAGACCGCCCAATTCCCGACTTGAAATATTTAACGTTTTTGCAAAATTTTGTGAAAAAGTCGAGTTTGTAATGATCAGCGGTATTACCCTTTGCAGTGTTTGGGTTACCTGTGTAAAGGACCCTAGGTCAGCCATGTTGAATGATTAAACTACATAAACACAATCCGTGTCCATCCTTGTCTATGAACTAGACAATTTTACAGAGTTCAAGTTCAATGTTCCTTGTGCCTCCCACATCTGTTGCATCTGAAGCCAAGAGCAGTACAACCACCACCTGGAGTCTTGACGTTACTCAAGAAAGAGATGGAGACGAGTCCAATATCTCTCACAACAATTTTGGCAAAGATGGAAAAAAGAGTATTGCTCACTCCTGACCCAAAGAAAGAAATGGACCAACGTCCAGAGAAACAGTCAAGTCGGGGATGTAGTTTTGTTGCGTGAAGATGACAAGCCCCGCAACCAGTTGATCCTTGGGAGAATAGTTAAAGCATACCCAAGTTCCGATAATTTGGTGAGAAAGGTCCAAGTCCAAATAATACGCAATGGCCGACGTACCCACCTTGACAGGCCTATCCAGAAGCTAATACTGATCCTCGAGCAAGAGAGAATGGGAAGACTGTAGTACATCCCCGACGAGGAGCCAGTTATATCAACCAAGACTTGAATATTCATCATTCAGAAACATTGTTATTTTGTTTACATTGATTGAAACGAGGAACACCACAATCTTTCTCGGTACACAACAATCTTTCATTGAACACAACAATCTTTAGTGGAACATCACAATCTTTCATCAAACACCACAACATTTGGCTGGGGTGTTATCAGAATTATCATGACTTTTTTGGTATCAGCAAGAGCACAGTAGGCGAGAAAATTTATCATGTTCTTCCAATGATTTTCAATAACTACTCACGTTATATCAAATGGCATGACCTCCAAATGTGGGCTTCATTCTTTGAACAATGGTCGCATTTCCGAAACGCAGTTGGCTGCATCGACGCCACAATCCATCGGATAAGAAGACCTAAAGGATTACTTCAAGCTGTATTCTACCAGGGTGACAAACGATGTCACTTTATGTCCAATCAATCAACTGATTATTGATGCAGACGCAATATTGTAATGCTCGTGTCAGGGTATGTATAACTAACTGAACTTTAAACAAATGTTTCTCAACCCTTTTTTTCCTAAAACTCAGATTATTGTCTATCTAAGATATCCTCGTCATTTAAACGATGCGTCATCCTATAGTCTATTACCAGGAATTGGCTTCATTCACCAACGACGTATACCAAGAGAAGCCAGAATTCTAGCTGATGGTGGGTATGCAGCACAGGTGCCTTTAATCACCTCTCATAGCATTGCTTGAAATCGAAAGGATCGAATGGCCAATCAAGACCTACGACGTTTAAGTGTGAGAATCGCACATGCTATCGTTCGGTATTGTCTAGCTTCCATTAAAAAAGCGGATTTTTACCCATACTTGTTTCTACGTGGGGTTTCTTAACAAACCGTCGATGCAGACTTATTGCACAAGTTCAACATAATGCCTGTTTATTATTGTTTTTGCTGTGGGTATAAAACATGGCCATGGTTTTGTTTTGAAATGTCTGTAAAGACAGACGTAAAAGCAGTCGGCTTTGCATTTTGTTCTGTTTGTAACAAAGAAAATTTGTTGTGCGCTGAGTGGTTATAGCAGTAATATTATGTTCGTTATGCTAACTCAACACATTATTGTTTAAAAAATATTAATAAGTTCATATTATCTCATCTTTAGATGAGGAAAAAATTCAGCCCTTACTTTACAACAATCATATACGATTACCATGTTTGTCTCCCTCCAAGACCCTCTTAAGGCAATGGGCTCGCGCAAATTTAACCGATCGATTTTCCTATAATTTTGCATATAGATAGTTTTTGAGATGGACAAAATAGAACAATAAAAATCGCGGGTCATCCACATAGAATTTGCGCTATGTTAGCTTGAACACGGCACTACCCAGCGAGTCTAGAACGAAAACAACCATTCTCAAAGTATTACGTCTAGTTTAATTCTTATTTATTTATTTATTTATTTATTACGCTTTCAACTTTAAAGAGTTGTGGATTGTCTAACAGGTGGAAATACACCTATAGCCTAGACATCCAGATATAACATAAAATAAACAAAAAAGTTACAAAGTAAATTACTGCATTACGGCCTATAATTAGAGCAGCGGCAACTAGTAACCCAAGAACAGGTGTCACTCGTTGCAAAAGAAGTTAGAAAGAAATTATAATAATAAATTAAGAGCTGCTCATTGAAAGACTTAAGCTTGGTACATTGTCTGAGCTCAGTAGGTAGATTGTTCAGAGAGGTATTACTCGATTAAAAAAAGATGTAGCGAAGGTCTGAGTCATATAATGGGATGAATTATATAGGGGTCCCTTTGTTGCCCTTCTTGTACGTCTAGTCGGTATATATACAGAAATAAATTTAGACAAATCTAGATCGTAGAGTCCCAGTCTGCATCTGAATAGGAACTTTAGATCTGAAACTTCCCTGCGAAGTGATAAGGGTAACAGCTTGAGTGAAACGAGTCTAGACTTATAGTCAGCATCAGAGCGTAAGATATAACGAGTCGCCCTACGCTGAACACCTTCAAGCTTAACACGATTGCGCTTCAGATGAGCAGACCAGACTGGGACTCCAACTTCCAGTTTGCTACGAACGAGGGAGTTATAAAGTAATTTCTTTGCATGCAAAGGAGCACCCAACCCACAAGTACGCTTAACAAATCCAAGTGAGCAACTTGCCTTTTTTGATATAGTGTCTATGTGAAGGTTCCACTTAAGGTCATAAGAAACCCCAAAACCAAGGTCATTGTAGTTATACACCCTATCAATGTCAAAATTAAAATGGCTGCAATATGAAAAAAAGGCTTTCATAGGTACTAAAGTAAATAAACGTCCTTGAAAAATAGTTTAATGTTACAAAGTTCAGGAAAAATGCTAAGTTTTGACATTTCCAACTTGAAAAACAGTCGAAATTACGTGCGAATGTCAAGTCTTTTTTAGATCATGTTTCACGATTTTCTCGAAAACAAACCGATAGATTTTTTTATTTTTTTCGATATGTACTAGCTTTAGTTAAAAGACATCGAATTCAGGAAAAAATTGTATAGGTAACCGTATTCATTTACAAGATATGTCGCAAAGCAACGCACACACATAGCCCAATCCATGGGTTTTGTCGGGCATGCCTCGAGTCATCGAAAATACACAAAATGACTGCCATGCGACTAATTGTCAAGTTATATAAATACAGTGCATTGTTTTACATTTTGGTCAATATATTATACAATTCTAAATAATAAAAAAAATGCGCAGAAAGATGCGCACGAATGCGCGAGCCCATTGCCTTAAGCTCTTCATACAAGTCCTTCACTTCTTCAAACGTAATTGTTTTGTTAGGCGTCAGCCAGCAATGCAACGGTTTTCATTGAGCATAACATATAGATTTTCAAACTGTCTTATAATTTTTTTATCGCTTTTAGTACTAGTTAATATGGCAAAAGATAAGTTGGTTGAGAAACCACTGCATGTGTCACCACACCAAGGGAAAAGAAAGGGGAAGAAACTATTGAAATTCTGAAGGCTGTTTCAAACTTCAACTTCAAACCAGTACTCCAAGTGATTGGTCAAAACGCACACGGCTACATCATCGAAATCAGGGTCTTCTTCGATGAATCGAAAATGTAAGTTTACAATTTTTGAATAGAATATATGTAATGATATAACAATTGATTGTATTGTTTGAACTACATTAGAATATATATATTCTCTCCCCCCCCTCATTGATCTGCACTTATTTGTATTTCCCCTAAATTAATTTACATTCCTGCTTTAAATTATATTGAACAATATTCATGACTGTTATTTCTTGAATAATTTATTAAGAAATGCATCGAGGCTGTTTCGCTTTCGAAATTAACTTTTAGATTTCTCGCTCAAACGCAAACATTGTTTTATTGGGCAGGATTTTCATCATCATACTTCTTTCGTTTCTTTTTGTTAGATATTGTGCCTTTGTTCCATCAAACCCAAAACGGGACGACTTTGTGAGTTATGCAAACTCGGCCCTAAGAAAAAAGGGAACTGGAGGGCTTGTTTGTTCGCTAAGTGAACACATGTTTAAGACAGTTTTGGTTAAAGAAGATAAACAAGTTCCTTGAAAGTAATCTGTATGAGTCAAGCATCAGCACCACTTGCATTGGAAAAACGACATGAAAGATGTTTTCGTATTGTCAGATGAGATATGCATAATGTTGTTTACAAGTTTTAAAGAAGTGATAGAGAATTGGCAATGTCCATAAGCTCCAATATCTAGCGCTTTGTTCACAAGAGAAAAAAGAATAGAAACAATAATTCCAAATTTTACTGTAAAGAATTTTACCTTTCATTCACTACTTTCTAAGTTTGATTGTAATGGTTATCTTTTACGTTCAAGTTGACATCCCGGGTGATTTAATTCCAAAAAAAAGAGCAAAAAATTGTTTACATTACTGGAAGCAACAAGGTGGAAATTGTAGTTCATACACCATTAACAGCAGAACCGCTGAAAAAACATCATGCCAATAAGAATTCTAAAATTCGACGGATTTCCTGTATCCATTTTTGTTGGCAAATCTGGAAGAGGGAAAACATATAGCCTGATGTGGGGACCAGCTGTTCTTGGCAAGTTAATGTGAAGAAGTTCTCAGCACCCCTACGAAAAAACAAAAATCCAAAACACCGCATATGATATCACTTACATTGTAGTCTTCATCCGAATCTCTGGCGAATATATCCCAAACCCATCATCGTTTGGTTCGAAAAAATTCCGAACTCGAAATATTTTGGCTAAAAATAATTCCGAACTTGACATTTTTCTTAATCAACACCATTTCAGAAAGGAACTTAAAACTCGGAATATTTTTACGAATGGCGCTCCATAAATAATTGTATTTGCGGGGAAACCATTGGTTGATTATGAGCTTCTGTTACCAAATTGCAAGGGCAATCAATTGGGAAAAAGTAATTGTGTCAATCCATTTCTTCAACGACTTAGACGAGAAAAAGTTATGTAAACTTGGTTAACAATGAAAATTCAAAATCTTCAAATCTCCCATTATTAGATTTTGTGCCAATTCCACATTCCTCCTTTGAAACATGGTTCAAACAGAATATGATGGTAAAAAGTATGCGACGAAGGAGATCTAATAACAACAAACAAAACACTTGTTTGTTGTAATTTTTTGTTGATTAATTCATAGGAGAGAAAGAAATGTTTATTGGCTACATTGGTATCAGGCAAGACAGTTTCCCAACAAATATCTAACAATCAAGGACAATGTCATGGACCAAAATATGACAGTAATTCCATGAGAAAGGAGAAGTACAAAGGCTACCTGCAACTTGACAACTGTTGGTACACATCTAGTTGGAGGCATTTTCCACCACTGGGAAAGACATTTTTGAATCGTTTTATCAGTGGTCTCATGATCCAACGTGTTATGTACTAAAGGAATTACAGCCATAAGGAATGGCTTGGTCTGGTAAAAGTTTGGAAGGTATGACATCAAAAACAACAAGAACAATCGTTAATTAAGTACCAATAATTAAATTAAATGATACTTTAATGAAGATATAAATTTTTGAAACTATGCATTTTTGCAAAGAAATCTATGTTACCTGGCAAGCCTCGTTATCATACTAGACACATGCATTTCTTTCCAAAAATTTCACAAAAATTGTTACGGAACTTTATAATTTTACTAATATCAATGTAACAAATTGGATAGAAAACAAACTTCTTTTCCTGAAAAAACAAATATTTTATAATGCCATGCTACCATGATATAGGTCTATAGTGGACATTATTGCATTTGGCATATGAACTTACTAGAAATCCAACAGGTTATAACGTAAATCTATATATAGGGTTGAATGACCTTTAAATTTGTTTTTTTCCTCTTCACTACTAACAACTCAGAACAACTCAGACAGGAAAAGCATTTATACAGTTAGGGCAATCCTTAGTTGTAGGGATTAGTGGCCAAACCACTGGGATGGGTCTTTTTACTCAGAAAGATATTTCTCCAAATAATTAGATTACCAGCTATACCCCCACAGCTCCTGTGCAACTTGGCCAAGCTCACACCCAATTGGACTATATATTAACATCTGCAAGAAATGGTTCGTGGAGGTGGAGATTGATGGAGAGTTTTGCCCTCTTGGTTTGGGAAAAGTCATCCAGGATTGTACTTTCCCATGTGTACTCCCCCACAAACGTTCTTATCTTTTCTCAAAAAAACGAGTAAAATGCCAAATGGGCTTATCGCAATGGGGATATATGGTTTAGGAGTATGAGAGCTGTTTTGGCTGGAGAAGAACTGTTGACCAGATATTCACACGACAGCTCATACTGGAAAAAACAGTTTACAGAAACAAATCTCCATTCTCTAAGACTGGCCATGCTTTCATGCAGTGATGGATCATTGGCTGAAGCAGAAAGAGTCATAAAACATTTCAGTTTTTCTAGTTAAGGTTACACATTTAATTTGTTTATATGTTTTCAATATCTTTGATAGCATAACTAGCAGACCCTGACAGATTAATTGGTTTGTCAATCAATTTATTTTTATTCATCATTAACTAACATTTCCCATCTAGTCCATTCTCTCATTCATTTCCTTTTGCATGTACAAGGGAATGTACAATTTGGAGGACAAAGCAAAAGAATGTTATTCTCATGAGAATTCCAACCTATTGTTTTGTCTTCCAAATTGAACTCCATTCGGACAACCTCTCTTTGTCTTTCAAAAAAGTTCATACATTAGATATTTGCATTATTGTGTCATTAACCTCTACTACTTTCACAAATTCTTTCATACTCTTTTTTTCTTCAGTTTATTAGCACCAATTGTCTTGCTGTACTCATAACGAAATACAAATTTAAATATGAAAAAGAAATCCATGAAGCATTCCGCCATTCTCGTAGCATGGTCAAATGATGCCATCCTGGAAACGTCATATTAAGATGAACCATAATTCCATTGCTTAAAATGTTCTAAAATAAGAATACAAAAAATAACTTCAATACAGTCCTGAAGGGATGATGCCACGTTGCTTAGCGACGAAAATTTTCGGCTCGAAACAAGCGCCATTTATTTCAAGATGGCGTTGCTTTCGATAAATTCACTGCTTAATTTCTTTGGAAGAAAAGAAATCAATACAAAGATGCGAAAATCACTACAAGTCAAGCCACATAGAAAAGTTTTATTACCATGAGGGAGTTATTCGGGGTGAAGTTCATGCCAGCATGAAGAAAAAAGTCTACAAAGTCACGGTAAGACACAGAAGTTATCATAACATGTGTTCGTATCGATCTTAAGGTAATTCCGTAGAAATAAATCCAGACATAGAATTTCCCTGAAAATTCGTACACTTATTAATCAAGTTATAGTCATTCCAGAAATAAAATAAAAATGGGGGGTAACCGTGCTTGTTTCGGCGCTAAATGACGTCAAATTTCGATGTTTTGGGTGACGTGTGAGAGCAACATTCGAAGCATAAAATGGAAGAAAAATACTAATCATTCGCAGGATGTCATTGCTATCTTTGAATTATTGATATTATTTTCATTTAAATATATTAAATTTACATTCAGATGCCAAAACTCGACCAGAAAATGAAGCTGTAGTAAAAAATAGCGACGTTTCATTAGTGTGTGCGTACTTCGATATGACACGGTACTATTGCCTTTTCAGGAATATCTAAAAATCTGGACATAGAATTTTGTTTAAATTCAGATATATTATGGTGAACCTATTCCGTATTGATTTACTGAAATAAAAAAGATAGGTAACCGTGCTCGTTTTCGCGCTACAGCTCGCTAAAGCACGAATTTTGTCCTCGAAATGTAGTTACCGAGAGGGGACTAGGGAGAGTTTAACACAAAAAAATATAAAAAAGACTGTGATCTCTTTCTAAATTTCTACAAAACTCTCATATCAATGCCAGATAACCTTCGTTTGATAATTTGCTGGCTGTTTTGGTTTGTTTTCTGTATTTTGTGTATTCTTAACAAACCGTTTTTATCAGCCGGCCGCCATCTTGGAATTGTAATAATAGCCATTCAGCGTGAGATCGCGCTGGCTAAAATCGTGCGCAGTAGCGCGTGCGCAATGCAAAACTACGGAATTACCTTAAGCTGATGTTCGTTTTCCCCAAGTAGTTAATGCTATGAAGAATCTATTATAAGCAAAATATTGAATTTTTGGTTGTATTTTTGATTTTCTAGGTAACATTAAAAGTTAGAAATACATCAACAGGATTCTTAGCTCTAAAGCAGGATATATGATTTACGAAAAAGAGTACAAATATGCTCAGTAGCACGAATTTTGTTCAAACTTGTATTATTTTCAGGTGGCACTGAGAGGCAAATCCTCAACAACATAGAAAGGATTGTGAAATCCTCTGTTAATTCTCATTTTTTTAAAATTTTTTTATTTAACTATAATGTAAACTTCCAGTTATGTTGATTTGGACATCATCTTTTAGATAATAGAGGCTGTTTTCATGATAAAGATACCACATTTCTGATCTACAAAAATCAGCTCGCATGCATAAGGTTTTTTTCTTTAACTTCAAGTGATGACGTTTTTGATATTTATTTAATGATAATATGCATATTCCTTTTTCTCATTGTGACAGCTCATATTCGGTAGTTGAAATATTTTTGTTTTCACAGGCCTACAATAATTTCTTGTTGAACTTGAGAAACAATGGGCCTTACAGTCCCAGGACTCACAGCTCAAGTCCAAAAGCCTTCCAAGAAGTCAAAGAGGAAACTTACTAGTAAATAGAATGAAGAGATTCTGGACCATGTATATTGTGATTTTGCTGCTGAGCTGCAAGTAGAGATTTTTTTGTAAAGGTATAAGAATTATTTATTAATTTTAAATAGATGTTAATACAATTATCCCAAAAGCATACTCTGACAGTTGCATGTATTAAATGTAGCTGTTTTTAAAAATACCTTTACCTGGATCCAATGATATATGAAATGCACTAGGGCTGTCCACAAGTTGCTCGGCATTTTTTGGGCAACTTTTCCGATTTCAAGCAACTTTTTCTCTTCCGAGCAACATTGAGCAACTTTTCATTTTATAGCAATTTTTTTCTTTTAACTCAATCGTGAATTCCAAAAAATTATCAGAGCAAATAAGAGCAAAAAGGGAGTTTTTTCGAACTGTGAATATTCATTTGTACAGTTCTGGTCTTCCTGTGGCAAGCAGCAATTTATGTGGTCAGCAGTAAAATGTGAACAAAATGGTGGACGAAGACTCATGCTCGAGTGATTCTGATTCAGAAAGCCCATTAACAATAGCCGCCAATGCCGGAGCTAATTTAAGTTAACCAGCTAAAGCTAGTATTGCCCAAGAAAGGAAAGTACAGAGCAATCCCACAGAAAATGAGAGAAATGTCTGCGGTACAGTTGATCCAAATGTTTCTTCGTTGGACAGAATTAAGGAGTTCAAAGATGAGTGTCTTAATGTAATGTCTGGTAAACTGAGATGTGAAGCATGCAAAGAAATTATATCTAAAAAAAGAGCTCAGTTAAAAAGCATGTTGCATCTCAAAAGCATATAAAGTCTAAGGATTTCCTCAAAAGAGAAAAAACAAAGGAACAGAGCATTTAAGACCTTTTGACGAAGAATAGCGAAGCAAAAGGATCAACTTTGCCCGAGGAGATGAGACTATATTGTTATGAACTTGTAGAATCTTTTTTAAAAGCAGGAATTCCACTTTTAAAAGTTGACAATCTTAGGCCATTTCTTGAAAAATATGGCCATCGTTTGACATCACGTACTCGTTTGACTGAACTGATCCCTTTGGTACTCAAGAAAGAGAAAGACGTGGTTAAATCTGAAATTGCTAAAAATGATGCATTTTCAGTGATTTTTGATGGGAGCACAAGCCTTGGAGAAGCATTAGCTATTGTTGTGCGCTTTATTGATGAACAATGGAATATTCAACAGAGACTTGTGAAATTAGAGGTATTGGCAATGAGTCTGAATGCAGCACAGCTTGATCAGAGATTAATCCAGTGCCTGGCTATCGAGTATTCAATTCAACCTAATCAAATTTTTGCAGCAATGAGAGATGGTGCAGCAGTTAATGAAGCAGGATTGCGGCAAATTTGCTTTTTTTTTCCCCACATCTTTAATGTTCCTTGTTTTTCACACACAATTGACAATGTTGGGAAGCATTTTGAATTCAGTGTCCTAGACATATTTTCTAGGAACTGGAATGCAATGTTCACACATGGAAGACAAGAACAGGAGTTTCTATGCTACTCAAATCAGATACCAGATGGTGGAGCAAGTGGGAAGTTCTCAACCTGGTGATGCAATACTTTGGAGATGTGGAGCCCTTTCTGAGGGAAATTGACTTTTCTCCCATATGTAGAGCAAGCCTGTTGGAACTGTTTGATGATCAAGACAAACTTCGTGACTTGCAAATTGAGCTGGCTGCAATGATTGATGTTGGTAGGCACTTTGTTTCCGCAACATATTACCTTGAAGGAGATGGTCCCTTTGTATTTACTTGCTATGCACGTTTTTCAGCATTATCACATGCCATAGCAATTGAGTCTTACCCAAATCTTGAAGCTCAAGCTAGGCACCATGCCAATGGAAATTTCCCTTTATACAACCAGTTGGTTGCTCAAGGAAAGGCTTGCATTAACCCAGGATTCCGTTTCTATAAACACAAATTTAGTGTGCAGTTTTACGACACAGTCCATGCATTCAAAGCTGCTCGATTATGCTGTCCTATCCAAGTGCAACAGCTTCATCCCACTGCAGCTTCAATTCAAGAACTTAATCTATTTGGGTTTTTCACTGAAGCTGAAATTGCTCAGCTTGTCCAAGAGCTTCCTGTTGTGATAGCACGTGAGAATGCACAGAGTGATTAGCATGCACGGACTCATTAGTATGCAAAAATGTTGTAGTTGAGAATTCAGAGAGTTCAGCGCTCGTGAATAAATACAAGGATCCAGAAAGGTCCGTTCCACACCGAATCCTGAGTTAACATTTATTTCTGAATATCTGGCTAAGAATACAACAGATATTTTTGGCGACGAAGATGGGATTCACCGCAGAAAGATTTTTCTAGAGGATTTATCCAGAGGAGCGCCGTTGTTACACTGGACAAAAATCAAGCACTGGAACGGATATTTTTACAAGCATGGCGACCGAAAAATTGGTAGAGCTTTTACAGCTACAGCTTGAGCAACAGAAGGCATACATGTCGACTCAAGAAGCAAGACACCAAGACCAAATGGAAGCAATAATTTCCATGTTCAAGAAAACCTCTGAGAGTGGCGAAACAGCGACACGTGTTACAGCACTGCCGAATTTCCCAGCCTTTGATTCTGCTTCGGAATTATGGTTAGACTACCTTGCTCGCTTCGAAACTTACGTCGAAGCACATTCAGTACCAGAAGAGAAGAAAGCTCACGTTTTTCTCACAAACCAAACACCGGTGGTCTACAAACTACTGTCGAATCTCGCTGGTCAACAAGAGCCCCCGAAGGATGTAAATCATCTCAGCTTCCACGAGATATCGAAATTCATGATGGATCAATTCCACCCTAAACGCTTCATCGTACGGGAACGTTACAAATTTTGGAGCAATATCAACAGAAAGCCTGGAGAAACAATTCAGGAACTAGTGGCTCGTATACGCCAAGACGCCATTACATGTGATTTTCCTTCAATCACAAATCCACTGGATGAAGCTATGCGTACAAGATTTATTTGCTCCGTGAATAATGAAGCCGTCCTGAAAGCATTGTTCAAAGTCAAGGACAATGAGCTAACTTTTGCAAAAGCTATTGAAATAGCACAGGAAACTGAGGATGCGGCAAAAGTTGCAAAGGAAACAGTGTACGGAAGCAAAGCTGCAAGTTCAACAACTACAGTCTACAAAATAGATCGAAATGTAAAAGAAAACAAGGGATCCCAACACTCTACATTCAAGTGCATAAGGTGTGGTCAACCTGGTCACAAGCCATCGGAATGTAAATACAAGAGCACCAAGTGTCACTATTGCAAAAAAATAGGGCACTTGGAGAAAGCTTGCTTAAAGAAAAAGAAAGAGTCAGAGGATTTGAAGAATTCCAAGAAGAGCAAGACCAAGAAGATCAATTCTGTCTTACTGGTGCCCAATCAGCAGGATGTTAAGAAGGTCCCAGAGCTTCAAGTTCCAATCAAATTGGACGGTCAGCACCTGGTGAATTTTGAAGTAGATACTGGAGCTGCTGAAAATTTTCTAGGAGAAAATGTCTGGAAGGACCTCGGAAAACCTAAACTACAGGACTCTGGGCGTCGTTTTGAATCAGCTAGCCAAGACCCATTGCCAGTACTTGGAGCAGTTGCTTTGTCAGCGCAAGTTGACCAAAGCCAACAACAAACTATAGGATTCAACGTTACCAAGGTACCAGATCTGAATCTACTGGGTCGTGACTCAATCAAGCAACTTGGAATTTCTGTGGATGCTCTTCTGGAACAGAACATTCCTTCTGACTCACCTGCCAAAGAAGTGAATACAGTATTTGAAAAACTGGTTGCAGACAAGGATCTACAAATGGCGTGTCAACAGCTATGCGACGAATTTCCAGATTTGTTCAAACCGGAGCTAGGCACGTTGAAGAACTTTGAACTTGACATCAAGTTCAAGCCTGATGCCAAACCAGTATTTTCCAAACCACGCCCAGTACCCTTCGCACTTCAGGAGGACTTAGAAGAAGCATACGAAGCAGGTATCAAGCGTGGTATCTGGGAACCAACCCAGTTTAATGCGTACGGAACCCCAGTAGTGCCAATCCGTAAACCACCTCTACCTGGTCAGACCAAGGGAAAACTACGAGTTTGTGGAGATTACTCAGTTGCAGTTAACGCGCAGTTAGAAACACATCGTCACCCGATGCCCTCTCCTGAGAAACTGTTACAGAAGTTATCTGGAGGGTATGGATTCACCAAGATTGATCTAGCTGATGCATACAACCAGATTCCCTTGAGCTCAGATTCTCAAAAGAAGTTGGCATTAAGTACGCATAAAGGCGTCCTACTACAGAAGCGTCTCCCATTTGACATCAGTTCTGCCCCAGGATACTTTCAAGAAATCATGGATCAGCTCACAAATGATCTACCAGGAGTTGCAGTCTACTTTGACGATATTCTGGTCAGCGGAACTTCAGCGCAAGACCATCTCAGCAACTTGAGAGGATTACTACAAAGACTGAACAACAATGGCCTACGTTGCCGCCTGGAGAAATGCCATTTTGCGCAGCCCTATGTGGAGTACTTGGGACACCTTTTGTCATCTGAAGGGATCGCAAAGGGATCCAAAATTGACGCAGTAATGAAGATGCCTCCGCCAACCAACGTCTCCAGCTTAAAGTCGTTTTTGGGCTCAGTTCAATTCTACAGCAAGTTCCTGCCCAACTTATCAACCGTACTAGATCCACTGTACAACCTAACAAAGAAAGAAACACAATGGAAATGGAATGCAGAAGAGCAAGCTGCCTTTGATAAAGTTAAGTCAATGCTGTCTGCAGAAACTGTGTTAGTTCATTACAATCCCTCTCTTCCAGTGGGCATAGCTTGCGACGCTTCAGAAGTCGGAGTGGGAGCAGTCCTGTTTCATCGTTATCCAGATGGTAGTGAACGCCCAATCACTAATGTATCTAAGACTCTGACTAACACTCAGCGCAAGTACAGCCAGATCCAGAGAGAAGCTCTTTCCATCGTGTTTGCAGTTAAGAAATTCCATCAGTTTCTGTATGGAACGAAGTTCATCCTTGTAACAGACCATAAACCGCTAGTAGCATTGTTCAGTCCTACGAAAGCAACGCCAGCTCTAGCAGCCAATCGTCTTGCAAGGTGGGCCTTAAACCTAGGCCAGTACGACTACACCATAGAGTACAGAAAGACTACAGACCACGGAAATGCTGATGCTCTAAGTCGTCTCCCTGAGGGACCGGATCCAGACTTCGATGGGGAAGAGAGTTCATCCGACGCTGATACAATTTGTATGGTCAAGACCATCAGCCTGCAGAATGACCCAACGGACCCTACTCTAGTAGCCAAGGAGACCTCCAAGGACCCTGTACTTGGAATAGTCATGCGCTACACTCGCGAAGGATGGCCCTTAAGTACGGGGAAAGGTGAGCAGTCAACCAACTCAACTCAAGCCTTCAAACACATTAAAGACTCACTGACAGTGACGGACAGATGTCTCTTCTACGGACTTCGCTTAGTGATCCCGACAAGTCTTCAAGCAAAGGTGCTGAACATTCTACATCTGGGCCACTTTGGAATGCAGAGGATGAAACAGTTGGCTCGCACCGCAGTCTACTGGCCCGGGATCGACTCCTGTATCATGGACCTGTGTCGAGGCTGTCACGCTTGCGCAGAGCACCAAAACAAGCCTCCCAAGCCGCCAGTTCACCCATGGATGTTCCCAGAGAAACCTTGGAGTCGTGTACACGTAGACCATGCAATCAACTTTCTTGGTTCTAATTGGTTCGTTCTTGTCGATGCCTACTCCAAGTATCCATGCATTCATGCGACGTCATCAGTCTCAACGAAAGCTACAATTGAATTGTTGGAGGAAGATTTTGCGCACTTTGGTTATCCTCACACCATAGTGTCAGACAACGCAACGTGTTTTACATCAGCTGAATTCCAAGAATGGTGCAAGTCAAGAGGAATCGTACACCTGACAGGGGCACCATACCACCCAGCAACAAACGGAGCTGCAGAAAGACTTGTTCAGTCATTCAAGAGGTCTGTACAAAAGTCATCATTGCCGCCCAAAGCTGCTCTTCAACAGTTCCTTATCCAGTACAGGAGAACCCCATTAGTAACGGGCTATTCTCCAAGTGAACTACTCAACGGCCGACAGATCAGGACATTGATTGACACATTAGCCCCATCACCAGCTCATCAAGCTCAAGGTCACCATTTTAAGCTTGCAACACAAGGACCACAGAAAGTGGTATCCAGGAATTATACCCTGGGAATGCCGTGCTACGCCCTTTACTGTGGCCCAAGACGTGACAAAGATCCTCGGTGGGTTCCTGCAGTGGTGACCAAAGTCTTTGGAACAAGGAGCGTCAACGTGAAAGTCCTCCCTAAAGGCCCTACCTGGCGACGTCACATAGAGCAACTTCGTCCAAGATACGCATCTAGTGAGGATGCGGAACCAGGGGAAACACCCATTGTCTCCTGCCCTACAGTGACAGCACCGGAGGAACAAGTTGAACCAAACAACTCTCAAGCGGAACAAGAGAAAGAACCAAGCCCGCAAGCTGGACCCCCAGCCAATCCAGAAAGGTCCGTTCCACACCGAATCCTGAGTTAACATTTATTTCTGAATATCTGGCTAAGAATACAACACTTCCATTATATCTTGCCATTGTTGATGGTGCTCAAGTTGAAGCAGAAGATGGGAAAGTGCGGTGGTGGTCAGGACATCACAATAATCTTCCAAATTCGTCAGCAGCAGCCAAGAAGATCTTATTAGTACAGCCAAGTTCTGCATCAGCAGAGAGAGTGTTCAGCCTCCTTCAAGGAGCATTCAACAGGCAGCAAGATGCAGCATTAGAAGAAACTATCGAAGTCTCTGTTATGCTTAGATACAATAGCAACAAAAGATAAAGCGTTTATGCTTTTATCAAAGGTAATTTTAGTATGAATGACTTGATTGACTACCAATTTCAATACTAAAAGTATATCAACGTTAATTTTTATTGAGCAGCTTTTGAGCAACTTTTGGATATTTGAGCAACTTTTGAGCAACTTTTTGGACTTTTTGGAACAACTTGTGACAGCCCTAAAATGCACATATCAAGCAAATAAAAACTATGAAACTTTTGATTATTTAGACTTTTTTGAAATTAAAATAGACCCATTTTTACAGCTTTGTAAAGACTGTTCAGAAATAGCTGTGACAATGAGGGATGGAATTTTTGAGGATGAATTGATTGATATACATGATATATAGGTAATATTTATTGTCTAATAAATTAGGCATATTCCATTCTCTCTACTCTAGGCACCCTAGGCTATATAGGTTCTATAGTGAGTTACGAAGAACATTACATAGCATTATAGTACACATTCTATAGAAGATCATGCTTTTGTAATATATGGATTGTATTTTATATATCTATTGGTTTCTATTTATATTGTGTTTCAGCCTCTTATACTTAGAGACTTCTTATACTTTCCAAATTAACTGATATATTGATAATTGGCTAAAGATCCCACTTGATTTCTAAAGTTAATCAGCGAAATCTAAACGACATTGTTGTGAAATAAAAAGAACTGAATTTATGAAATACTCCGTCCTTCGCCGACGAGACACAAATAATGATATGCATATTGAATTACGTAGCATTTGATTGACTGACTGTAATCAGAAGTCACGCCTTTACCTGCGGTGTTCAGGACTAGAAACTCTGACTTAAAACATGGAATATTTCGTTTAAAGCATTTTAAAAAGCAATAAAGATTGCAAGAGTATTGATGAAATAATGGACTTGTTATCCAGTCTTGCACCAAATAAGATAAAAAGATTAAAGGAGAAAGTCAAAAAGAGTATGAACCCATCAGGACACAGCTTTCACGCTATTGCAAAGTACAAGACTACTACTGATTGCCTGGACAAATTTCTCATATACAAAGCACAGGAGGTTGATTTGTTGATTTGTTTGTGATTTGTTTGTGATTTGCTTGTGATATGATATAGTTTTATACTTTTCAGTTGTCAACTATAGCTTTATCTGCCTACCATTATAAATATGCAGACAAGTAATTTTTTTGTTTACTTACAGGTGGTCTGTCATGTATTCAAAACCAGTGAAACAAATCTTCGCATGTTACTGGACATGGATATGGTCAACGATGGTGTACTTTGTAAAGAGGTGTGTTTTGCCAATGGAAAACATAAGAGATGTCCTGAATATATCACCTAAACACTATGGGTAAGAATGCTTAACCACATCTTTCTGTGGTAGTCTTAACATTAAAAGTACAGGTACATGTTGCACTTTAGAGTCCTGATGGTAAGAATAATAATGATTATAAATATTCGTGTAAGGTGTATCACCCACTACTGAGGCAGACTATTAAAGTGCCTATCACCCATACTTTTTACTTTTTGGAAGAAAAGTAAAACCCTTTGGAAATAATAATTTCAAAAAAAAATCCTTTTTTACCGTTTTTGATACTTTCCCAAGGCACAAAAAGTGGTGAAAGAACACGTTTTGGGTTTCCTGTGTTTATTTGGCTGAGCAGATTGAGGACTTGAGGTCCTGGACCAATGACGTAGCAGGAGTAAGACAGATTCGCATAACATTAGCTTTGTAGTAGTAAACATCAAACAGTAGTTCTTCACAATTCGAGTATTTTTTTTTAGTTTATGTCGCGTTTCAAAAGAGAATATGCCATACAGATGTGTTACTGGCAGGTGTTCGAATGTCCCTGATGCCTCTAAGAACATCAGACTTCATAAATTCCCCAAAGACAACGTCAGAGAAGAAACGAAGACGACTATGGGCCAACTTTGTCCGCACAAAGCGGTGGTCCCCTACTGCAAACTCTCGGCTGTGTTCAGAGCATTTTAGGGCAGAGGACTTTGAAAACAGATTTATATCTATTCCTGGGACGCCGTTTATACCCAATACTGCCTTAAAAGTAGACGCTGTTCCATCGATCCACAAGAACCAAGACGAAGAACCAAGAGAACAAGGCAACAATATTAATGCTTCTAGTGTCTCCTCATGCTCTACGAGAGGGCATCGCCAGGTAAGAATATTATGTTCTTTTTTGCTTAACTCAATCTGTTTTCAGCTCACAATTTTGTTGTTATTGTACATGTAGATCGTAAGAGAACTGATGAAGGAAACCATTGACCCAAATAACCACGTAGATACTGAACAAGATCCTGAACAAATGACGACGAAGCAAGACATTACAACAGCATGTTGCTCTAGTAATCACGAAACGGCCGAATTCTCTATTCCTGTTGAGAATGCTGTCTCCCTTTAACCTCAAAAAATATTTTGCCCATATCACTGCTCTGTTTCCAAAGGCCTTAGAATGGATTTCAAAAGGTCCTCGACAATCTTTTTAATATTATTATTTTTGCTGATGCAATGTCTTTTTTCTGTAGAACCAGTTTACAACAAAGTATGTACTGTCTTAAAGAAACCCTCATTGATGACAGGGATCAAAAACGCCTCACCAATGGCCCAAACAAGCTGTACAGAGGGTTTTCATTCGGTTGTAAACCAGTATGACCCCAAAATGACAGCATACTCTTATCAATGGATGTACTGCAGGTAACTTGTCAATAACTGCATTTCTAAGTAAGGTACCTTGGGTACTTTGTGTGCACTTGGAGTTAATGATCATTAATGTCTGTAAAACATATTGCAAATAAAGTCAAACTCCCAATCACAATGCAAGGAACAAAAGTTTACCTGGTGACAATGAATTGGCATGTTTTCATCTGGGTGAATATCCAATGAGTATCAGAAGAACAATAAAACTATGCCAATACATTGTAAAAGCATGCAGTCAATACAAAGTACATTCAATTTGGAAAAAAATAATTAATTTTGAAAATTTTTTTTCCAGGCATATAATTGCAGCGGTCCACTTTAATTTCAACCTTCAACGAGATGTCCAACAAAGTGAAGAGGGGCGGAACAAGTTAGGATAGTTTATCCAAAACTCAAAAATGGCGAAGCAACTGTTCGCAGCGTCAGAGTAAAGCTAAATTATGGTATAAAAACAGTATACCTACTAGCTCTGAAATATTTGAACTTAACTTTCATTTTTAATCTTTGTTTTGTTAAACAGATTACATTGAAGACATTTACACGACACTTGTTGAGGCCAAACAAGAGAAAAAGCTGCCAGCAGCTGTAGAAGAACTTGAAGCCATGACACCAGCACCCATGAATACCATGCTGGAGAAGCAATCTAGAAATGGAAATTGTGGAAAAAAAGGAAGTCAACGGTGGTACAGGAAGTCCCTGGAACTGAACCAGGTATATTTTATTGGTATTATAGTATTCAGTGAAATAAAATATTTTCATTTAGCAATAGGCTGTGGTAAATATTACTGAAAATATTTTTTAACTTAAGAAGTTTGACTTTTATGCGTTTTCCTCTACATGCACTACAACTACATATGATACCACTACGTTCTCTCTGTATGTCATACAACACTCAACTCATTTGTTGATTTTTACGGAAGGGAGGAAAACTGGAGAACGTGGAAAACAAATGAAACCAATTCAACTCCCATAGGATCCAGCCCAAGCTGGGACTCAATCCCGGATTGCTGCTACATGTTTTATTTTGAAACATTTTACTCATTTTTGTATGCAGGAAAAAAAACTGCACTTTAGAGGTTGTAGGTGGAACCCTAAAAATGCTCCACAGTTGTTTGAAGCTCAATCAGAATGGATTGGACTTATGGATGATCTGTTCTCAAAGATGTTTGGAGAGGATCAATTCACTTATGTGTACGACAAAGACAAAGGAATGAAAGTCTCTGATGATGATGATGTCTGGTCTTCATGTCCCTGACTATGATATTCATGTCCCTGACTATGATTATCTGGAGTTACTGAAGAAATGAATAAAGATGACAAAGACGATGCAGCCTCCAACGTTCATAATCAAGTGAAACAACCTGTTCAGGATGTTCTAGTGGATGTTACTGATGAAAATAACCAAGCTGAAAAACAAGATACAGTCTCCAGCATCTGTAATGAAGTGAAACAACCAATGACCCCTTCAAAAGCTTCAAGAAATCTAAATCAACTGGAAGCAATGTTTGCAACCGCCAAAACAAGGTCTGATATGTCTGCACTATGTACCATTCTTCCACCCATAAAACCATCGAGGTATCCCAACCATCGACTACCAAAAGTGAAGAAACTCATGGACATAACGAATGCATTTATGATTTCACAGCTTCCCAGTGAGTCTGTAATTAAAAAAGCAGAGGATTTATTTAACAAAAGAAAGAAAACTTCAAATAGGTCCACTGTAGGTGTTGTAATCCCTGAAGTTGGTCAATTTGATGATGATGGTATCGCAATCCTAGCAAAATTTTGTCAAATAGCAGAACTTTCTCGAAAAGTTTTGAAGAACGTCAGTGGTTGTCACAATTTACAAGTACCTACGGTAACAGTGACATTCAGAGAATAGAATAAGCTCTTTTGGAAAAGTCATGCAACCATCCAATTTTGAAGTTTGGGAATAAAAGCATTGATGTTCAGTCATTTGCGGATATAGCTGGTGAGCGATGGATAGACAACTTTGTAGTTGATATCAGCATTGCAAACTATATTGAAGATGCACAAGAACAGGGAATAGATAACACTTTGTACTTTCCCACCAAAGTGTTTGACTGGCTGAAGTCAACAAGTGAAGACTACCAGAGGAAAATGGTAACAAAAATATAATCAACCGGTTAGCTCAGTTGGTAAGAGCGTCGGTCTGTTGTGCGGGAGGTCGTGGGTCGAATCCCGGCCGGACCAACACTCAGGGTCTTAAAATAACTGAGGAGAAAGTGCTGCCTTTGTAATCACATCTACAAATGGTTAGACTTTCAAGTCTTCTCGGATAAGGACTTTAAACCGTAGGCCCTGTCTCCCAACCCTTCCTTAACCTGTAAATGGGGGACATAAAAGAACCTGTTGAATTATTCGTGTAAGAGTAGGGGATTGTCTCCCGGTTCAACAGCCTATCCCAATTTGGAGGCATAACACTAATTACTAACAATTCACTCATAATTGTAAGCTGCACGGCTGCTAATAGCGCCTTAATATGCAGCACGTAAAGTCCTCCACTGGTAAAAATTGTAAAGCACATTGAGACGATGTGAAATGCGCTATATAAGAACCCATTATTATTATTTTACACCACTGACCACTTTCCAGTATGATGATGATGATGATGATAATGAGAATGAATTCCCTCCAGCATTTCAATAGTTAGCTGTTTGAGAGACTCATAACTAACATCCTTTTTTGTTATTTATATATATAACATATATATGTGACACAATATATGATATGATGACTAATATTCCATCTCATATTTTAGTGGAAGATAAGTGGTATTATTATTATTATTATCTCAAATGAGCCAGGTGAATACTCTTGAGCTAGTCATTATTCAAGTGCACATGGGAAATGATTGGGGTCTTACAGTGGTTGATCTGGTCAATGAGAAACTGATGTTTGATGACAGTTTGCAACGTCCAGCCCCACAGTCTACCCTTCCAAATGTACAGAAAGTAATGGATCTGCTGGTGAAATTGTACCTACTGGCTCCAGTCCTACAATCTCAATTCTAGGGTTCTTGTACCAACTTCGAACGATTTGGAATGCCATCAGAGATCCCTAAAACTGTGAGTATTGTTGGAACAGGCAGTTGTGGTGTTGGCATAATTCTTGCTGCCAGAGACTTTATCATAAAAGGCCCAGATGCTGCTAATAGCATCAAGTGGAAGTACAGTGAAATGAATTACCACAGAATGGAGATAATGCTGCAAATTCTAAATTGGAGGTAGCTGATATTTTAAACATCAAATTATCATAAATGTTACTTGTTTGTTTGCCTCACGATCAAGGGTTATTATCAAATGAGTATCATTTATTACACATTTAGGGTCGATATCCTTATGAATAAAAACCATATCAGTGAAATGAATAGAAATCAAAAATTTTATACATCCGGTCAATTTAATTGTTTTATTGATCATAAGATAAACAAATTATTACATTTTGAATCACTTGTTTACTAGGCGTTACAATTTAACCACGAACAACATCATTCATTCTATCAAAATATTACTTGCAAATACTATTTAGTGTTCATAGGACATATTGAGTTCCGCTATACATTGATACTAACTGGGTGTTAATATTATATAGGGGACCTAGAGTCCTATTGTATTATCACCTTTCCCTTGGGCGAATCACAAACAAATAAATAAATAAATACATGTACCAAAGACTGAGATATGATATTATACCGTAATGTGCACTAACGCATCTTAATTTAATGTAAGTACTCCAGCTACTCTTAAGGTGATTCGCCCGAGAGTAGAGTATTTAAGTATTTAAGTGATAATGTTTTTGCAAGCCTGTCTTGCTGAATAATGTCGAGTTTGTCTCGCGTTTTAAAGCATTAAGTTATACTATTTTTGCAAGTTGGTCTTGTGAGCGATTTGGATCAATTTTGTCTCGTGTTTTAAAGCATAAAGTTATGCTGTTTTTGCAGTTTGTCTAGCTGAATGATTTCGAGTTTGTCTCGTATTTATAAAGCATTACTGAAGCGATAACGTTTTTTTGCACGTTTGCCTCATTGGGAGTTTGCCCCGTGTTTTGAAGTATCAATGGTCGTGTCATGTTGTTGCAATGTATTTCAAAGGCCTTGTGTAGCTCTAGTGACAACTCTTCGTACAACTATGTTTTGTGAATGCATTTTGTAATGACAGTTTATTGTCTCGGATATGAATCGGATGAAGTGAACAATATGTGTGTAGTTCTTAGGTTACGAACAAGCAGCTAATTAATAAATCAGCGGGTAATTCGCCTGCACACGTAATAATCATAACTGAATGAGTCTCCAAGCGCTCACTTCTGTGTGTTGTTCTTTGTTTAGAAAGATATCAAAGAATTGCAAGATGAGTTGAAAGCTTTGAAAGCTACAATTTCAAAGAACTCCGTCGAGTCTGCTTTGGACTCAGTGAGACAGTTGGCCACTAGACCGGTTGCTTTGGTCGACGCCTATGCTCTCCTGGCCGCCCTTGGCCAGTTAGCGGACATTCCTCAGGAAACCAACAACACAGAGAAGAAGAAATATGATGCTATATACAAACAATGTCGCCCTCTGGTGAGGGAACCTCGATTGGCGGCCATAGTGATCCAGCTGTTGGGTGATAAAGATGAGCAGCAGGTCAAATACATAAGTTGTTAAAGACCAGCATCCTACCTTTGACAGTGCCTAGACCAGCCCCCATGCTCCCATATCCCACGCGTCATGGGTGTGGTTTGGGCCCCTCAGGCTGGGGTAGGGGAAATGCTGAAGGCAGGCGTTGGAATCGCTCACCAGCACAGGGAAAATGTTTCAATTGTAAGAGGCCGGGGCATTTTATAAGAGATTGCCCAGAGTGAAGGCAATAAGTATATGTACAGCCCCAATCATTCTTTAGACATGTTGATATTTAGTGAAACGTAAAGTACAATGTATAGCTGACACTTTGAGCAATTGTTGTTAGTTGAGTAAGTAATATTGTGTGTACCTAAAATACAACCTCATAAATATACATATGTTTAGAGTATATTTCAGTTAACCTATGAGTAACGGACATCCAGTTGTTCATTAGCAAATGATAATGATAATGAAATGAAATAAAAATAAATAAATAAAAAGTAGTAGTGTTGTAGGTCCTGATATTATACATAAATTGTTTATTCGTTTTTCACCCGTAGCCGATTTACTCCGAAGGGGTTATCTAATATCCTTCATTACTCTGTCCCTGGACGAGGTATTTCGGGGTTGCTTGCTTCGGGGTTTTCACTCCTTATTTTTGTTATCGCCCCGAGTAGTTATGCAGGTTAACACAGAAATTTGATTTTTGTTGTAGGATTCACATAAACGGAAAAAAACTATATCATTTTCAACCTGAAGATCTAGTACAACAAAAAACTTCCATCTCTTGTTGTGACTGGGAGGGAAAACCCCGCAGCGATGCGACCCCAATCCTGTCTGTAATGGCAGTGTCAGAACTTGAAGCCAAAGCTTCTGTAAGGGATTCATCATTTCGTAACCACGATCACTTTGTGGCTGGTGAAGTACATAGACATGTAGACCAATGGGAACAAATATTGGACCTGGAACCGAAACACAAGGAAATTCTTGGTTACGTAAAACACAAGGTTAACCTCCACGAGTTTGTCGTCTCATTTAAGGGGGATTTTCAAGGAAAGTTTTACGATTCTCCTTCCCCGCCAAGTATAGTCTTTTTAAACAGCAACTCATGTCTGGGCTTTGAGGAGTTTATCACCGATACCATTTCTCAACGTCTCCAAAACCAAATGCCTCTCACGATAGAATCTTCCAAACCTTGTATGTGTCATGATGAAAGATTTCTGAACCTGTGAATAAAAGATCTTTCACTGCAACTCGACTATCTGTCTAACTTTCCAAGATACGTGGGCCTGCGGCATTACCAAGTGACTATGGATGATAAGAGTGGGTCTGACCACATTTTACTGGAAGAAGAATGTTGCACCTTTTTCGGGTTGGCTTGGGACGGCTGGTACTTTGTGTATAACACCATACCGTTCAGTTGGAAGGCAAGCTCATACCTTTATCATACCATTGGTATGGGCTCTACGAACTACATTAGGTATTTGGGTGTGCCATGTAATCAATACATAGACGACAGGCATGTTGGACAGTTGAATCCCGGCGTGTTCCTTCTAATAAGATCATGAGCTTTTCTGATTTTTGATCTAGCTGAGGCTGCCGGTTTTGTTTGTGTGTCAACCATTATTTCGCTTGGGTACTTCATTGGTCTTACCAAAAGATCATGTCCTTCAGGTCTAGTCAGATTCCTGGGATTTCTAGTGGACTCGGAACGCCAAGCATTTATCCTGCCCGATGATAAGACGGTAAAATTTGCGACATTACAAGAGGATATTCTGAGCAAGCAAAGTGTATCACAAACAACACTCCAGCGTCTGTCAGCAAAGATCTCCTCATTTTGAATAACAGTGCCTGCAGTCCAGCTTTATGCATGGGAAATCTACCATGCTTGCTCAGGATATGTCAAATAGTCACATGCAATCAAGGTGTCAGGTGCCCTTAGGAAGGAAATTAAGCACTGGTGCTTCCTCGACACCTGGAAAGATTGCCTCCCATGGACATGTGAAAAACACGTAGTGGTCCGGCTTTTTAGCGATTCCTCAGAGTTCGCATGGAGAGACGTGATTAGTGCTCAAGATAAACCACCTTTTGACATCCTTGACTATTGGACAGGAAACAAACGAGTACTCCATATCGCAGTCAAAGAAGCCTTTGCGCTTGTTAAAGTGTTGCAAGCTGGCAAAGCAAACCTCGTCGACATGTCGACATTCATTCAGACAGTACGACTCATCTACTTGTGGCAAAAGCAGGGAGGTAAAATTAGAGAGCTCAACGATGCGTTAAAACAACTGCATAGGCTTGCACTGGAGTACAACATGATTCTCTCGTTCCAGTACATTCCTTCAAAATCGAACCCCACAGACCAACCGTCGCGTGAACTTTCCGATAAAGACTGTACTTTATCCAGGCCTGCTTGGCATAAAATACATACGTTGGTATGGCCCCCACACTGTAGATTTGATGGCTCTCGACTCCAATTGCCAAGTCGATACTAATGGACAGCCATTGCATCAATTCATGCCTTTCTACACGCCTTCCTCCCCTGGCATCAATGTTTTTGCCCAATCCATAGAGCGGACAGAGAATGCCTTTGTATTCCCGCAATTCGTTGTCACTGGCCCAGTACTAAATTTCCTGTTGGTGTCTCACGTTCGTTTTACCATAGTGGTACCTAAGCTATCCCCGCATCCATTTTGGTGGCCTATCATAACATCTAATTCATGTGATTGTATAACATTAGGCAATAAGGAAGATCACAACGTCCTCCTATTTCAATCGTCTAAGAGTGGTTTTGTTAGTCAACCTCTCAAGTGGGACCTTTTTGCATTCCGCGTAGGCCATCCAACATAAACACTTTTTCTGCCTCTCTTTATAGAACTCCCGTACTAGAATCTGAAGACCTGCTTCGGCATGTCCTAAATGTGCATATCTCAATGACGATACCTACAACTTCTGCCAAGTAAGTGGATTTAGAAGAGACGTCGTGTCAGCTGTAGTCATCTGCCTCCGCTCCAACTAGACCTCCGTCTACAAAACACGATCTGATGGTGCTTTGAAAGTGGCATCCGTTGCTCTGACACAAACAAACAAAAATAATGGGTTCTTATATAGCGCATTTCACATTGTCTCAATGCGCTTTACAATTAACCACATATGCTGTTTTTGAAAGCTTCGAGATTTTCCCCAAGTCCAATATCTTAAAAAGCCTGAATACATGTCTCTATTTTCATTTCTATCAGCAACTCTACTTCATCATCATGCAGCTGAACTTCAGAATGATCTGATTCATCTTCGTTCCCACTTCCAGAGTTCATAAGTTGATTGATTTTTTTTTACTCTGACGAAGGACTAGCGTCGAAATGTCAGTAAGTGATCTCTCTTATTTTTTTACGGTGTAAAAATTAACTTTTTATCCATACTGTTTCATTAGAAACGCCGATGCAGCCTACACTAGCTTACCACTAGTTATCATCTCAGTTGATTGATTACTTGATCAATAGAAAACGATGTTTTCTTGGATTACAAGATCTCACTAATTTTCTGAAGGCATACTGCTGTCCAGGCATATCGGGGTCCTATGCCTCCTTTGAAGGCCTGCGTGTCCATCGTGATGTTTGCAGCCGATGGAGCAATGCTTCATTGCTCAGCTAAGAGTGTCCTGTTGTCCTTGCTGGAGAAAGTACCGCCGTGCCCCATAAGAGCAACAAGTGAAGATATTGAAGCCGCCTCACGTCTAAGGATTTGTTGCTGTTGCTACAGACCCCCAAACTCAGGTAACACCTGGTTGGATTCATTTAACTCTCTCCTTTCACAAGTCTGTGAGCGCTACCAGAACATCCTTATTTGTGGTGATTTCAATTACCCAAGCATCTCCTGGGAATCTCCTGAAAAGACCAAGGGTGCTGAAGACCTGCGTTTTACAGAAACTCTAGCCGATTATATCCTCACCCAGCTCGTCACTTCGCACACAAGAGGTAACAATTTACTTGACTTGGTTATAACCAACGTGCCAGATCTAGTTCAAACCGTGTCTACTCTTCAACCAGCCACTGCGGGCCTTTTTACAGATCACTGCACCATTACATTTGGCGTTAAAGCTTCTGTTAAAGCTCGGAATAGACATAAACAAACTGTTTTTGACTACCATAGAGGAGATTTCGACGGTCTCCGGCATTCACTCCAAACTTCGAACTTGTGCAGCCTTATTCAAGACGACGGCAATGTTAACAAAGATTGGCTTCGGTGGAAAAATGCTTTCTTATCTGCAGTAACTGATCACATACCAACAAAAAAACTCAAAGAAAAGAATTGCCCGCCCTGGATTACTGGAAACATCATCCACACTTTAAGGAAAAAAGAGGCAGCTCGTCTAAAACTTAAAAACTCACCTACAAGTCACCAGAAGAAAACATATCACGACCTGCGAGCCAAAACGAAACAAATGATAAGGGAAAGTCGTGCAAAGTATTTTGACACCCTGGACTCCGCCTTAGCGCTTCAACCCAAAAGATTCTGGCCTATCTTCAATCTTACAAACAAAAGAGCTAGTTTTCCTAAAGAAATGTCATCAGAGACTGTTGACCAAGACTCACAACATCTTCCGGCCTCAACACCACGACAGATTGCTGAACTTTTTAACACATACTTCATCTCAGTCTTCACAAACTCCTCACAGAACCTACGCCAGTTAACATCTCCCCCAATCACAGGTCCATTGATGGAAGATTTAGAGATCCCAACTGATGTTATCCTTAGTTCCCTGAAACAGTTGGATGTAAACAAAGCCAGTGGACCAGATGGAATACCAGCACGCCTAGTTAAGGCTACCGCTGAGCAGATCGCACCATCGTTATCTCGACTGCTTAATAAATCACTCCAACAGGGAATAATACCCGAAGACTGGAAGCTAGCAAATGTAGTTCCTGTGTTCAAAAAGGGAAAAAAAGAGCTGGTGGAAAACTATCGACCTATTTCCTTGCTCCCAATTCTCTCCAAAGTTCTCGAGAGATGCGTCTTGGCCGGCTTGAAAGACCACTTATACCACCTTATCAACCGTGTCCAGCACGGATTTACACCTGGCAGGTCGTGTGTCACCCAATTAACAACCGTGTTAGACTACATCGGCTCACAACTGGACAACGGCAAGCAAACGGACATAATTTACTTAGACAGGAGTAAGGCGTTCGACAAAGTTGACCACGCCCTTTTGCTTAACAAGTTACGCCATTTTAATATTAGTGGCAGTTTACATGAATGGTTCCGATCATACCTGACTGGCCGAACACAGCGAACTACCATCCTCGGCTTCACTTCGCATGAGCTTCCAGTAACATCAGGAGTGCCACAAGGGTCTATTCTTGGACCGCTGCTATTCCTATTATTTGTTAACGACTTACCGGATGTTACCAATTCATCAAGTATTGCCTGTTATGCTGACGATACCAAAATATACAAGAGAATTGATTGCATCACAGACAGCGCCGCACTGCAGACAGACCTCACAAACCTTGTTCAGTGGTCAGAATCCTCTGGCCTTTTGTTCAATCGTTCAAAGTGCAAGTGTATGCGCATTACACGTAAACAAAACCCTGTGCAGTCCACGTATTCCATCGGAGGCGCTGACTTGGAGAGATGCGATTCAGAAAGGGACCTCGGCATCAGCATTCCAAGTGATCTCACATGGTCTAAACATGTCATTGAGCAATGCGCCAAAGCCAACAAGCTTCTAGGCTTTGTCTACCGGTCTTCTAGAGACATCAAAAACATCCGCACACGCCGCACGCTGTACTTAGCTATTGTACGCCCCCATCTAGGATATGCTACTCAGGTATGGTCACCACAGTCTGTTGGGCTCATTAAACAAGTTGAACGTGTACAGCGGCGCGCAACCAAGTACGTACTCAAACTACCATTCCGCTGTGACATGGAGTACAAAGATAGACTACAAGAAACCAATCTGTTGCCCATCTCTTATTGGCATGAAATGCTAGACATTATCTTTTTCTTCAAAGTCATTAATGGTTTGGTGCAAATAGAAAATGAGGTGTTACCAGTCGTGAGGGATACAGGAAGAACAACAAGAGCATCGAGTAACGGTGGAGCAGTCATGTTCACTCAGAGAAGATGCAGAACAGCCACCTACCAGCGCTCCTTCTTTGTAAGAGCATGCAGAACGTGGAATGCTCTACCAGAACACCTACGAGTGAAGAACCTATCATTGACTGCATACAAGAAATCTCTCCTGGAGTACTATCACCATGCTCTACACCTGGTCTATGATCAGGACGATCCTCGGACATGGAAGTCCATCTGTCCGAAATGCAACGCCGCCCGTGGCTTGCAGAGCACTCCATCCTGCTGCTACTGACTTTTTTCTCTTCATAAAAGAGAAGTACAAGGGGAAAAAAGGACAAAACAAACACGAAAAAGAAAAGACAAAAAAAAAAAAAAAAAAAAAAAAAACTTTAATTATTATAATTGAAGAATTTATTTCTTCAACTTTTAATTCAAAATATTAATATATGTGAGGGGCCACTGTAATTGGCACACGCTGTAGTGGATTCCCAGCCATTATGTATATATTTTTGTAAATATTGTGTGTGAGCGTGAGTGTGTGTGTGCGTGGGTTTTGTTTTGTTTTTTTGTTGTTTAATGGCGAAGCTAAATAAATTAAAATTAAATTAAAATTATTGATGGAATGGCTGAAGCCCAAAAAGCCAGAGTGGATACCCAACTGTTCTCAGCTTGCAGATCAGTTCGTCTGTCAAATCTATGAGAAGTATGGCCGTGAAAGCGATGAAATCCACCTGATCTTTCTTCATCACTGAAAGAAGCTACCCGTGTGAAGCGACAAGGAAATGAAGTTCTGATTCACTATCGTATCACTTCTTCTACTCTCATCACAAAGATACCGATGAAGAAGCTTCTTTCCCATTGCAACACAAAGAAAGATTTGGCGGAATATTTGGTGCCAAGAGAGTTCTTGAGCAAGCAGCAAGGAGTGGATGCCGGCTAGTAGTCGCATGGGGTTTTGAGAGCAAAGGAACCCATAAGGATATGACATATCTCAAGAGCAATCATGAGGAAGCAGACACTAAGATTATTTTACATTTGCTTGACGCCACTATCAATGGTGCAACGAAAATCCGCATACATTCTCCAGATACGGATGTATTTGTACTGGCTCTAAGGTGTTACCCAAAGCTTTGCAAGAAAACAGTCTTTGTTACTAGCAAAGGACAGAACCACCGTGAGTTCTTGCTACAGCCAATAGTCAGTGCACTTGGTCCCGTTAAGACAGCTGCACTTCCCGCCTTCCATGCTCTGACAGGAACAGGCAACTCATTTGCTACTAAAGGCAAGTCCAAATACTGGGAAGCATTAAATGAAGCAAGTGAAGAAGTGATCTCTGCCATATCATGCCTCGGGACAAGTAAACTCTCCTACACAGAGACAGAGATTGAGAAACGTGTTTGTCAGTTTTTCTTGCCAAAAACGGAAATCACAAGTGTCAAGGAGCTCAGATGGTGGATTTTCAAGAAAAAACAAACTCAGTCTGAAAAGCTACCACCAACGTCAGGTGCCCTCAAACAAGCCATCCTTCGTGCCCACTACCAGCTGCTTGTATGAAATCATGATAACATCACTACTGTAAGGCTACCATCACCTGGAAGATAGGGATGGACGTGGCAAAACGAGAGATGGGTACCTGTGATGACAACACTGTCGCAGGCCCCGGATGCCATCATCCATCTGGTAAAGTGTGGATGCTCCAAGGATAGATGCACCAACAATCGCTGCCAATGCATGAAGGCTGGGCTAAATTGCGCCGAACTTTGTGGTTGCTATGGCACTGGTGAAACTGAATGCGAGAACATGACAAGAGAAGATGATGAAGAGCTTATAGACGAGATCTTAGACTTGGACTCTTACGATTAAGAAAACGGAATGGTCATTTTGAAATTGCCCCGTGTTTGAAAAAAAGAACGAATCACTTGTTAATGCCAGTAGTAGTACATAAACTTAGAAGCAACTAGAAATCAGCAATAGGCCACTTGCAGCAATTGATCATGTGTCAATTTGCCCCGTAGCAACAAGCCCGTGGTGGGCAAGCTAACTTGACATTCCTTGACAACCATAAGAGTTTGACTGGCGAAGCGGAGCAATACGACACTATTGTGTCTGTTTTTACCTTTTGTGCTATTTCTTAGTCCGAGTTTATCAAACCTTCAGCAGAGCGCATGAGTTATGTTTATTCTTTAAGTTCTCAGCAAAGTAAGCCTTCAGCCCGCAACATGCTTTTGATTGATGAATTATTTTTGTTTTTAGTAAGGATTAGGCTAGGTCTATACGAACAGGATTTGGCTCACAGATTCAACATAAGCATTTCATCTGTTAGCAGAAAAGTCACAACGTGGGCAAATTATTTATATTTTGCACTTGGCACACAACCAATATGGGCCTCACGGGAGATGGTTTATGAGCACATGCCCCAGGGATTCAAAGATCTGTATCCCACAACCTGGGTGATACTGGATTGTTGAGAGCTATTTGTACAAACACTGTCATCATTGCTACTACAGTCACAGTTATATTCCTCGTACAAGAGTAACACAACTTTAAAGGGCCTTATAGGTATAGCTCCACATGGCGCTGTCACTTTTGTTTCATCGTTATACACAGGGGCCATTTCTGATAAAGAAATAACAAGGTGTAGTGGGATATTAGATCTCTTAGAAAGAAACGACACAGTTATGGCTGACAAAGGGTTTGACATCGATGATTTGTTGCTGGCAAAGGGTGCGAAATTAAACATCCCCCATTTTTGCAAAGTAAGGGTCAGTTTTCGTTGAAAGAAGTGCAGGAAACCAAGACAATCGTAAAGCTGCGCATTCACGTAGAAAGAGCTATCAGGTGCATAAAAGAGTATCATATTTTTGATTCAGATGTGGCACTAAACATGATGGGCACTATCCCACAAATTTATACAGTAATTTGCTTATTAACGAACTTTCAAGGCCCTCTTATAAAAAAATCATTGAATACTAGCTTTGATTTAGTCAATGATGTGGTAGATGAACTTTAATTCAATTTTTATACAATTTATGATTGATATTTATTTTTTCATTTATTTATCACTATTCATTTAACATTATACCAGTGAAAGTCTTAGAAACTAAGATAAAATACAATGGTTTACTTAATTATTATAATCTATTTAATATTATTATAATTATAAAAATATTAGAAAATATACAGTGCTATCCATTTAGATTAGAAATAATGTAATGCTTGATATATTTATGTTGAAACTAGACAACATTTATGAACTGAAAAAACTTTGTTTTGCCTTCATTGGCAAAGTCACATGTAATTTGATGGTACAGAAATTAACACTATATTAATGATAACTAGGAACTGTTTTGTTAAAAGGCATCGATTTATCTTAAAAAGTAATTGAAATAGAAACTGTCAACTTTGTCTTTAGCTTTTTCAAAAAAGTCAGGATCAAATAAAATCCTTTCACAATGATATACAGAATCACTGATGTAACTAAAAAAGTCACACCACTCCAACCCCGTCAAAGCCATTTGGCACTGCACTTGATAATAATAAAGGTGATTCTTCTTAAGCATCAGCTTATTGTCAGTCCCAACTGTTATGTACTGAACTGTAGTAAAGTTAGCAGTGCCCTCCTTTACAACCTTCACCTCCAGGAGTCCAAATGGTGTAAGGCCTTCATCATTAACCTGAGTGTCATACACCTTGCGGTCTGGTGAACAGCAAAGCCAAGGGCAATGAGGGTGGATGATCAGTCCTGATGGGTAGATGTTGACCTTTCCTTCTTTTGCAATATTTGCATATGTCATTGCTGCTGTTGGTTCCATGTCAATGCCCCGTTGCATATCAGCAGTAACAACTCTCTTAGATGGGTTTAGCTGTTTGACTAGATTTTCAAATCCTGACTGCCTTTTAGAGACTAGGCCAAATTTACTAGCTGAATTTTCCAGTGGTTAAGTAGGAAATGGTGGGCTAAAAAAGTCATTGATAGCATACTCCTGGGACAGCTTTTGCTGATATGAGAGCACTGATCCTTTGCGTACACTCCCAAACTTGCTAGAGATCATGACAGGTGTTTGAATAACATCCTTTGGAGCTATGGTTATCATCGATGGCTGAGGATCAAGTCCAGTGAATAGGTCATTTCCTATGATAGGATAGAGCCTAGCAGGCGAATACAGTGTGCTTTTTATAAATTTAGCATAGTTGGCACCTTGCTTTGGCTTTTTTACCATTAGCTCTTGCACTGGTTTGGTGTGTATCTTCCTTTCTCTAGGTACACTCTATCTTTGGGGCATACTGGTATATGTCAAATCATCCGGTATGGCATTGAACCCAAGCGTTTTACAGTGTGCCATGTAAAATAGCAATCCCACAACGTGATGGCAAAATCCTCCTACACCAGCTACACATGAACAACGTCCCTTCATTGCCTTTGAGCCCAAGTCTACCTTCGAGTGTATGTGCTGGCTCGCTTTTCTTCATTGATCAATGGCATCTTGACTTAACTTTTGCTTTGTTTTGTGAATAGGACACTAAACATGCCGGGCTGGCGCTAGCTCTGGGTTTCAATTTCGAAGTCAGCAGTTTGTTATCAAAATGGCAGCCGTTTCTATGGTTTTGACTGCATTGCGTGACACAGCATGGTCTGTCAATTAAGGTGGCTGGACCCAATAATTTTTCGCGAGTACCGTCCGCATTTGAAGCTCTAGTATAAAAATGCGTTGGGTTCGATTTCAAATCCATTTAAACACATTTCTTCTATAAAGACTGAATTATGATTTAACATGTTTTTTGGAGAAATCGGACATCATTTCAATTGATTATTACGAAATATATGTTTTAGTCTTGAGTCAGATCCTAGCCTTTAAAAGCATTTTCTAGCAATATGCTTCATGCTGCTTACACCTTGAATGTTTGTCCCCAGTTGTGGAAAGTATTATCAAAATTTATAAGGCGGATTGCGAGATATTGAGGATTGTTTAAATAAAGCGGATAATTTACGCAAAATCTAAACAATAGATTTTGCATCGAAAAATGTATTACTTCTTGGGTATCTATTAGCAAAAATCATCGTTTATTCTTTTCTCCTATATCTCTTGCACACTATTTAGCAATTAGATAGCAATCGAGCCACGCAATCTTCTCAAAACGTAAAATATATGAGCCGGACCAAAAATTCAATGTTTACTTTTTTGCACGGTTTTGTAGGCAATTTCACAAAAACACGAAAATCGTAAAATTTGTCTATTTGTTTTTCATAAAACTTTATGAGGACTACAAGCTATTAATGTTTCGTAAAGTCTCTGATTTTCATGTTCATTGGGAAGGTTTAAAAGTATCTAATGTAAACGCAAAGTTGAGTAAATATTGAGATACTGCTCAAATATTTGGTGCTCTGGGAGTTCTATTGTTTAAGGTTTGGCACAACAAGAAATACCTTCACACCATTTGCATGATTTCACCGCGCTTGGCAGCCCTACGAATCATTTCCGAAGTATGGTAATATACAGATGCTTCGTTAACGTTACCGTTTCAAAAGAAAGAGATTGGATCATAACTTTTTAAAGTCATCAGTTTATTATGGTTTTGTAGGGAGAATAACACATATAATTATTGGTCTAATGAATTATAACATTTCTTATTTCATATATCGAGTAAATATCGTTATCTTGCTTTTTATGCACTACTTTCTTTTAAAATGTAATAAATAAGCAATTATATCTTTCCATCTATCTATTATAAATAGATTTGCTTTACATTGTATTTTGGTCCTTTATGACTTGAGTGTGGACTTAAGCGGCATTTTGCTTAAAATATGTTATTATTGTTGATAAAATTGAAGTCTTTTTGGTCACCCTGGCCTTTGACTTTTCGTTAGCTTTACTTGGTTGTATTGATGGTAATGCCAATATCGCCAGTAGGGCTCTAGCACCCCCTTTGTCATATAAAGACCTCAATTGTACCATCGTGAGCCCTACATTGCTGATTTTTTCCTTCATTCCATCAGAGATTGGCAGCTTTTGAAGTGTGACTTTCCTTTCCTTTGCATCTACTCTTCTTTCAAGGTCTTTGCAGAACACCTCTGCTTCTTTGGCCAGCGCAAGCACTTGTTGCTGATTGAGCTGTAATGAATTGCACTTTAAAATTCTTTGAAGTGCAATGACGTCATCGAGAGAGTCATGCGCATTAAATTCTTCGTCAAAGAGTTTGTTATAAACACTTGTCAGTGATTTCCCCTTGTGACCCTTTAGTGGACTTGTGCTCATCTTCATCTCTTCTGTTATCACTGTCAGTGAATCAAGTAATAACGGCTTTAGAGATAGAAACTTTTGGAGTAGTTCTTGCTCTCGCAATGAGCGCAGTAAAATCGGAAAATCAAACTTGTTGCCATTATGAGCCACTAAATATATCCTAGAATCATCTAGTTGAAGATCGCACAATAAGTTTACAAAATCAGTAAGTCCCTGCTGTTGTGATACTGATTTTAGTAGTTGGCCTCTTTTTTCTAGATGTTTCGCGCCTTTTGCATACGTGACGCAAATACCATGGACCTTAGTGGCACTTGGTGAGATGAATTTCATATCTGGAAGAACATATCTGTTAAAGGGAGGTATTCCTTGTGTTATACATGATAATTGGATGATCTCCGCGTCTGATCCAAGTCCTGTAGTTTCTATATCCACTATTAGTAGCACAGGTGATCCTTGGATGTCTGTTACTGCTGGTTGTTTCTATAAACAAAGATTTATATTTTAAGAACACATTCACAAACCTAGCAAATGCCAACAAATATCCGTATTACCTGGTTATCATCTAAATTTACCAAGTGTGTGTATCCATGGTATTCTTCATCTGTTATGGTGGCGCGGAGATCATTGAGGACTCCATTGGTTATTTCATATTTGTGTTCTTCACTTTGTGTTAGTCCAATTCCTGTTTCGTATGTAATACCCTCGTTCTTCTCCAGATTGCGAGTTTTCTGCTGTTTCTTCTTTTTCGCTTTTCGTCGAGATCGTTTAAACGCTTTTGTAGACTTTCGTTCCCGGTCGTTTTCCCTCTTTTTGTCCATCCTTGCTGCATAATGATTGGTTACCAAGTTATCAGATACACCCATATCTTGTGCTGCCTCGACCACGTAGCTGTACCCATCGTTAAACTGTGCTACCCCAGCCGCTGTACGATAGTCGCTACTCTCTGATCCGCCGTAGTGATAAATTTTTGGTGCTTTAGACCCGATGACGCTGTTTACAGACTCATTGCGTTGGGACGATCCCGCTGGTGCCAACTTTTTAACTGCTTCATTAGTCAGAAAAGGCCTAAATGCATCTTCAATGGCAGCTCGTAGTTCGCCCCCCTATAATGAAAGGAAATATATGCTCTAAGTATTTCCTACTAGTTTATCATGTTCCTACGTACAGTTTTTATAATTTTGATATAATTATAATTGACATTATGGTCATCATTATCATTGTCATCGTTATATCATTGTCATTTTGATCATTATCATTTTCAATTCGCCGTATCATTGTTTTAATGTCTTTTGTATTTCATTTCCATTATTCCTTATGCTTCTTTCTCGATTTGATATGATTAGCTGTTTATTTCTAGCTGACATTGGTTATATAATCATATACAAATAAATTGCTAATAATGCGCTTAATTTCACCTTGAGATCTTTTCCACCTGGGAGGTCGCTATGGCGATAATTAACAGGATCTTTCTTGTAATTGCACCAATCTTTGCATAGCTTGTGGTCGCCAAAAGCATGCGGTACTATGCATTTAAGACCTTCTAACAGAGAAGATGGTTGGTGTTTGTTTCCCTTTATACAATATGCGAAGCATCTTTGAAAGTAGGAAATTATGACGGAATTGAGACCCTTTATCTGAGACTTGACCTTGTATAGACGAGACCCCAAAGTACGACTAGCGTGGTTTATATCGCTCCATTTCTCTATTTCATAAGCTACTAGCGTTTTAAGTCGACTTTCAGTGGTGCTATCGTCATCTGCCACATATGTAGAGTATGAAACGCCCTGTTTCACTGCATCAGTAAATATCTGTACAGCTACACTGGATTCCATGCTCTTTGAAGAGCCTTGGTGGTTCTTCCTACAGTCATGTTTTGTAGGCTCCTTATTTGAATTTTCACATTCTTGGCAAAACCGGCACGTTGTATTCCTTGTGGCATAACTCAATATCTTTCCGGTCTTCAAACCAACTGCTGTACCTGCACCAGAGGTGGAGTCATAGCCTTTTCCACGTTTGCGCCAGCCCATGTCATAGGACACGCCCAACTCAACAATTTTCTCTTCTTCGTTCTGGTTTTTAGACAGTTGCTTTTCCTTTTGTGTATTTTCAATGCATGATCGCTTAGTGACATTTTCGATGGCAACACCGGCCTCTCTTTCGCGCTTCTTGAAGTTTTTGGATGTAAGTGTTGGGAGGCCAAGTGTTGACAAAATTCCAGAGTACTGGGTATGGCCAATTCCTGTGTGTAATGCAGCCAGACCTGCTCGCGAGTTAATGTCCAATGCAGCTTGTCCACGCTTGCCCGTTCTGTGGCTTTCTCCCGGTCTTAAAGTGTTGATCGCGTTGCAGCTACCGCAAACGACTTTTAGCACAGGTATCAGCCCATCTGTTTTCACGTCTTCACACACATTTTGTAAATGCAGTGGACTCTCGTTACAATGATGACAACTTTGTAACTGTTTTGTAAGAATTTCTAGGTTTATCACATATGATTGGTCTATTTTCTCTACTTTTTCGTATGGAGCGCTCGATCTTAAAACTGGTCTCTGGGGACTAGGTTCAGTCTTTTGGGCTTCCACGTTGCTTTCGTCTTTCCTTTCTTCTCCTAAAAAACGTTTCTTTACTCTCATAGCAGCGCAATGGTCAAATTGGCGTTTCCGCTTTTTACTCCGTCCTACAGCATCAGAACGTTTAGTCTGGGGACAAGGTTCAGACTTTTGGGCTTCCACGTTGCTTTCGTCTTTCCTTTCTTCTCCTATAAAACGTTTCTTTACTCTCATAGAAGCGCAATGATCAAATTGGCGTTTCCGCTTTTTACTCCGTCCTACAGCATCAGAACGTTTAGTCTGGGGACAAGGTTCAGACTTTTGGGCTTCCACGTTGCTTTCGTCTTTCCTTTCTTCTCCTATAAAACGTTTCTTTACTCTCATAGAAGCGCAATGATCAAATTGGCGTTTCCGCTTTTTACTCCTTCCTAAGTTTCCTTTTACAGCATCAGAACGTTTAGTCTAGAGAAGCAAAAATCAAAAATAATGGAAATCTGCGAGAAAAATATATTTCAAGGATCAAAATGCTGATATACCAATAGAAGGGCATTTTAAATCTAACACACAAATCTATTGCCTAGTCTAAAAAGCATACCTTATCAGTAACCTCTCCTTTGTTACTCTCCCCTTGTAAACTGTTTATTTCCATCATTTTCGAGATTATCTTCGGTGAATTTTCGACTCGCAGCATTTTGCTTTCGACGGCATGCAAAACCTTGACATAACAACTTGGCATCATTGTTTCGCAAAAGCACATTACCATACTTCGGAAATGATTCGTAGGGCTGCCAAGCGCGGTGAAATCATGCAAATGGTGTGAAGGTATTTCTTGTTGTGCCAAACCTTAAACAATAGAACTCCCAGAGCACCAAATCTTTGAGCAGTATCTCAATATTTACTCAACTTTGCGTTTACATTAGATACTTTTAAACCTTCCCAATGAACATGAAAATCAGAGACTTTACGAAACATTAATAGCTTGTAGTCCTCATAAAGTTTTATGAAAAACAAATAGACAAATTTTACGATTTTCGTGTTTTTGTGAAATTGCCTACAAAACCGTGCAAAAAAGTAAACATTGAATTTTTGGTCCGGCTCATATATTTTACGTTTTGAGAAGATTGCGTGGCTCGATTGCTATCTAATTGCTAAATAGTGTGCAAGAGATATAGGAGAAAAGAATAAACGATGATTTTTGCTAATAGATACCCAAGAAGTAATACATTTTTCGATGCAAAATCTATTGTTTAGATTTTGCGTAAATTATCCGCTTTATTTAAACAATCCTCAATATCTCGCAATCCGCCTTATAAATTTTGATAATACTTTCCACAACTGGGGACAAACATTCAAGGTGTAAGCAGCATGAAGCATATTGCTAGAAAATGCTTTTAAAGGCTAGGATCTGACTCAAGACTAAAACATATATTTCGTAATAATCAATTGAAATGATGTCCGATTTCTCCAAAAAACATGTTAAATCATAATTCAGTCTTTATAGAAGAAATGTGTTTAAATGGATTTGAAATCGAACCCAACGCATTTTTATACTAGAGCTTCAAATGCGGACGGTACTCGCGAAAAATTATTGGGTCCAGCCATCTTAAAAGGTGATCATATTAATATTTAGAGCATATTATAGGATAGATGGTTGTCACATGATGGATAAATTCAACATGGATGCCGAGGTGAGTTTTCATTGATCTACAACTAGAAATCGAATATTTTTGCCGTGTTTTTGAGTCCTGTACGTAGATTAGGGCTTGAATTTAAAGAGCAGACATGCTTTTACTAATTTGTGAAAAAACAAATCTTAAATTCGATTTATTAAGTTTTTGAAACAGGAAAGTTGCTCTCGGTTATCTTCTCCAGATGTCGGCTTCAACAACTTTTCATCCCTTGTTCCTAGATAAGAAAAGAATTGTTCTGCCCGCCTGAATGATAGTTTG
This sequence comes from Anthopleura sola, assembly GCA_023349425.1. NCBI lineage: Eukaryota > Metazoa > Cnidaria > Anthozoa > Actiniaria > Actiniidae > Anthopleura > Anthopleura sola. The sequence continues at coordinate 695,659 of JALHLI010000027.1, forward strand.
CCTCAAAACTCGTTTGGCATTAGCAGCTCGATCATATATCTTGAGCTCAACAAACATAAAAATTGTTTCAGCTAGAGACAACAATTTAAAGTGATTCCTATCAGTTCAAGATCTCGAATTAATATAAGTCTTAAAGGAGAATAAGGTTCAACTTGCTGATGTTTTTTACAATTATAGTACCACAGAAAATGCCCAACTTGATTATTATTAGTACATAATGGCACTGCAATACTATGAAAAGGCTTATCATGTACTGTATTTGCCTGTAAAGTTTTTTTCATTTCAGACATAGCTCCATTTGAGTACTTGTTTGAAGACTTATAAACAGCAATGGTAGGTATTTATTGAATAGTTATTGTTTAAGGAAGAAAATAATCAGTTATTGCCAACGAGAAGTATCCAGCTGAATTTAAATTTTGTATTTAAAGAACAAAGTTGGCCACCTTGTTGAACCACTACACCTGTGATTATGGCAAAGGGAAAAAATAGGAGACGTAATTCTAAAACAATATCAAAGCAGCATTTTCCTGTTGGAGAGCTTGCGAAGAGAAGGGCAATCCTTAAAGAGGAATATCTATCAAGATCTAAAGTATTAAAGGAGGAGAAGAAGAGACTTGCTAATCTAAATGCAAAAGTAAGCTTTTAATTAAATCATTATATATTATAAAATGAAACCTCATATGTTTATGCTTACAGTTTATCTGATTAGCGTAAGAAAAGCCAGCTGTAACAAGTTATATTATTTTATATTATTAGGCAAAAATACTGAAGGAAAAGGCAGACAGACGGGAAGCATGTCAAAGTACAAACACCCAGAATAGTTTCCTATTACCAGAAACAAGAGAAAAGAGGAAAAGGGCTTTCAGAGAAAAAACAACATCAGTTGTCGATGAACGTAACTCTCAGAGGCTAACTATAAAGCCAAGTTCTGCCTGCAATCATAAAAAAGAAACATCAGAGGCATGTTCCCTAATACATGGTAGCAGTAGTGATGACCTAAAGCTATGTCTTGATGGTATGTGGTTTTCTTTCATTAATACAGTTAGCATAAATCAATTAGATGAGTACTTAATGCATTCAGATAGAGTTTGTTTTTTGGTAGCTCGTCTCGGGTCGCAGGTCGCGGGTACGAAGTCCCGGGTGCGGGCAACAGGTCGCGGGAGTGGGTACCAGAATTTTTCACTAAAAGGTATTAAATAGTGTGGTGAAATAGTAGTTTCTAAAAAAATATACTTTTTATATTTTTTTAATGTGATTTAGAGCTGAAACTTTGCTTATTTCAAGCCATGTCAGGTAACTCGCTAATGGTCAACCTAGCAGCCAATCACAGTTCCATTCCAATCACCCTGGCAACCAATCACAGTTCCATTCCAATCACCCTGGCAACCAATCACAGTTCCAATCCAGCCAAACTGGTAACCATCCACAGTTTCATTCTAACTACCCTGGCAACCAATCACAGTTCAACACTAACCTCCTTGGAGCTCCTGCTCACTCCAGCCAGCAGAGAGTTATTCAGCCACCAGATGTCTGTTGGCATTCAGGCTTATCACCACATCCCTACGAACTAGTGATCCTGTCAAATAATGTAAGGGTGTGCTACAGTTGCAGTGTTCCGTTTGAAAATAGATATCGAAAGTCCCCATATAACGTCGTCATTAGGCATTGTGACAGAAGACTTATTCGGGACCAGAGGACAGGTCAACCCGTCTTTTCTGTCGATTTCACGAAGACGTACTACCACGTAAGTTTTGCACACATAAGGCGCAAAAATCCTAATTTCAATGGCAGTGTAAACGTGTCCATAGAACAGTTCCAGGCGTTTGATTTAGAGCAAAGCAATTATATTTCGTCAGCTGATATTCAAACAGTACTAGTGTAATTTGAGGTTTTCATAAAGACGTATTTTTTTGTATTCCTTATTTATTTACTTAAGGCAACTATTTTATATTTCTGGTGAAAAATTCTGGACCCGCGACTTGCTACCCACACCCGCGACCTGTTACCCGCACCCGCGACTTCGTACCCTCGACCCGTGACCAAAAACCAAACTCATTCAGATAAGGCTAAGAAGGTCATCCAATCCATTAATAAGAAAGAAACCAACTCTTTTGAAAAAAGTGATGAAAATATACAGCATAGTATCAATGTACTTTACGATAAGGGCCTTATAAGTAAGGAAAAGTATAAGTCAATACGTACAATATTATATATGAAGTCAATTAATAACAAAAGCAAAGTACATAAAACAAGAAGAAGTATTGGTAGCACAGGGAAAATCCCTAAACTCTTGAGTTATGATAAACTTATAGCTTTCATCAATAGTGTTGATACTGGAAATGTTAGAGATGTAAAGACTGATTATTGTTATGATCTAGATGATGACCAGCAAGTAGATGGAGCATAAAGAGACCTGGGGGAGTTTATTATTCTTTTAGCAGAAATGTACATAGAATTAGAAGATAGCATTGTTCTGTTGGACTTTGGAAAACCCAAGTGCCATTTTAATCTTGCCATTGAGATGACGAGGCAACGGCATGGCTCGTTTCATTTGTCAATGTAGGTACAAGAATCGGAAGTCCCGATGAAAACTTTCTCCCTTGTGGGGCTAATTGTCCAGAGTCACATAAAACAATGTTTAGATATGCAAAAAAAGTATTTGCAGATGTTAAGAAAGTTGAAAGTAAGACTTTTTTGCATCATTCAGTTACCTGAATGTTTACCTAAGTTTGTTCTTGTCCCAAGTGACATAAAATGGTTGGCTACATTTTCTGGTGAGCTTACCAATGCTGCTTACTATTTCTCCACATTTGCCAATGTGAACTCAGACAATAAGTATAAGGTAAATGGGTCTATTGGCTATGAAGAGAATAGCACATGGCAACCATGGCAATATGCTGAAAGAATTTCAGTTGCAACTGCTGTTCAAGAGAAAAAGGAAGAATTATCTCGTACAAAACTAGCAGAGTCTACAAAACGAAATAAGGTTTTGGAATTTATTAGAGACAAAAAGTCAAGACAAGAGTTCAAGCCATTAATGAATGAATTAGTTGACTCAGCCTTTTCAGAACCACTACGCTGTGCAAACAATGCTTGTCAACAGTTGTATTTATGCCTCTTAAATCAAGCAGTTGCATGAGGTACAAACATGATTGGCTCTAAATGTGTCATTAGTGAATTATCTGATGAAATACCTTTTAAAAAGTTTTTGCTTGCATTGAAGACTAATTGCAAAGCATCAAGGCTTTATAAGAAAGTTATTAAATGGTTCGCAGAAGGTAAACGTCAGCAATTTGAGTATCGCTTTAAAGGCATTATTTCATGTACCTGTTGGATTCTCTAGAGAGAGACAGTGATCTGCCATCTCAGCAACTCATGCTTACATATATTGCATTTGCTGCTTTGAAACTCAGAGATAACAAGCGTTCATTTAAAAATGGAAAACGTCATTTAAAAATGTAATCACCTAAGAAAATAAGGCTCTCGAGATGATCCCGAATTTCCACCAATAGGAAGTCTTAAAATCATTGGAAAATCATTGATGCGGGATCATACCGAGAATCGACCAATCAGATAAGGGATTTGTAATACGATACGTAGCCTCTCGGAATGATAACGTGAATCAGCCAATCAGGGGGCTTTCATATGGAAAAGTAATTATGAACGTGTTGACAGCTTAGGTTAACTCGATGACCTTTCTAAAACGCGAATTACATGCATTTACATAGCACACGTAAGATTTGTGTTGTTTGACTTGTTGTCAATGCAACCCATTTTTTACACGGAAAAGATCATAAACATTACATTAAATATACAAAAGCAGTTTATCTTTTACCTTGATCGTCAGTGCAGGGACACACAGGCATAGGCCTGTTTGAGCCAACGCTTCTCCTGCTAATATTTTGGCGCCAAATAGTACGACATTCGTACTTCGATATTCAAGCAAACGCGATTATTGGCCGGGAAGCATATCGTGCATATACTTTAGTTAGTGTATTACAATGTCCAGTTCAATCCTGATATGACTTGAAAAATCCGGCCGATATTAGGAAGTCTGTGACAATGCTTAAGATTTCGTGAATCAAGCCGATCCATTTTTTCCCAGATTTGGGCTTGAATCGGGCTCTAAACTATTCGCACGATTTGCCAATACAGTGGATTGTCACGAGATTCAACCAATCAAGAGTCGTGCTTTTTTTGGGGGGGATAAAACGTAAATTAACCAATCAGACGGTGCATTTTGCGATATGAAAACGTGATTTCTCCAATCAAATGCGGTTTGGCACGAAATAAATACTGAAAATAACAATAAATGTTGTCATTAGCTGAAGGAGTCACCCTATCAATAGGAAGAGATCCATCCAAGACTTTTTATGAAACTTTCATACGATATTCTACAGTCTCCATTGTCACGTTGTCACGGTATTGTAATCTTATATGTATATCAGTCTATATTTTTCGGTTTCGTGATCGTTGTTCTACATGTCAATCAACACTAACTGATAAGGTAGGATAAAGGAGTATAAGCTAAGATAGTTTAAATCACGAACAGTTAGCCTTTAGAAGTCACAGAGTCAACAAGGTATTACATTTTGGAGCAATTATCTTGGAGATTCTCTAGCTTGGAGTCAGGACCGAACGTAGGTTACCATTTCTCTATATTTCATTATTTGTTCATTTAGTTACTTATTTCATAATATTCCTCGCCCTGACATAAGTCTATATGTAATCATTTCTAGTTTTCACCGCTTCGTTTCGCACCAAATACAATAAAGTCCTTATTCATCGCGTGAGCTGCGAAGTGGTTTAACTTCTCGATCTCCGTTCCCCTACACCCCGTGTCAGTGGATCGGGTACCAATTTACTATGGAATACAGCATGTCATGTGTAAGAGGGAAAAAACGACGGCAGTTACCAGGACACACGTGCCGGGACTGTGAAGAGGTAAGCTTAAGTATTTTGAATACTTCCATTGATTTATTTAGAGCACACCACTTACTGCATTTTGCAAAGCACGTATTTAGTATTACAGCAGTCTACCAGAAGAGGAGAGGGATAAGCGGATCCAGTACTCATCCAGGCATAGAAGCGAACACGGCAAGCCTCGTCCGAAAACACCGCCAGGGTTTTGGGAAATTGACTTTCCTTCTACTCCCAAATATATGGCAGCGGGATGGATGATAGATGGCGATGGTAAGTGTTATATTGTGGTTACCCTGTGTATTGCCTGGTTACCTGGCAGAACGTTGTAGTTACGTTGACTTGACTGAGTAGTCATGTTTTGTTAGTATTCTTGTACAATAAACCACTTTTCTGTGATACTACAATTGGCGACGAGGATAAACTAGGAAAATCAACAATCAACGAACGTTCAAAGATGAGTTTTGAAAGATTTTCGCTCTCTCCAGTGAATTTAGAGGCAACAAACTTGGCGGATGAGTGGAAGTTTTGGCTGGATGCCTTTGACAACTATCGAATCGCTACAAAACTAGATAAAGAAGAAGATGGAGTTCAGAAAGCTAAAATTACTACACCTTGCTGGGACGGGAGTCCAACGTTTACTCTCAGGATTACCTGGAGAGAAGAAGAAATTTGACGAAGTTAAACAAGCTTTAAGTGCTCATTTTTTGCCGAAGAGAAACAAGTGGGCAGAGAGATACAAATTCCGAAAACGTTCCCAACTACAACATGAATCTCTTGACAGTTTTATTGTGGAGTTACGTATGCTTAGCTTAACCTGTGACTTTGGAGAGGCTACTGATGATAATATTCTTGGTCAAGTAATAGAGAAATGTGCTGACGGATACCTACGAGAGAAACTACTACAACAAGGAGACACTCTTACACTGGAAAAAGCCCAGACGCTCGGGAGAGCAATTGAATCGGCAAAGAAGGATATGCAGCTTCTTGGAGGACAGGTAGCCCAAAAAACGCCAGAAGGGCCTGATGTTAATGCAGTTAAATCGTCAGTAAACGCAGGAAAAAGGACATGTTTTAGATGTGGGAGACTAGATCATTTGGCCAACGATGAGAAATGCAAAGCGAGAGATGCACAGTGCAGAAAATGAAAGGAACATGGCCATTTCTGGAAGTACTGCCGATCAACAGATGACAAGAAAGAAGATGTCAAGTTTGTCCAGCCAGATCAGCTACAGTCAGATAAGTCTACAAATGAATATGTGTATTATGCTTCTAATGATGAGGGGGCGGGTTATCATACTGATGTTGAAATTAATGGTAAACTTATTCAGATGATGATAGACACCGGCTGTGCTAAAACATTAATTCCTAAACAATGGTTTAAAAACGATTTGAATACCACACTAAACCCTACGAATGTCAAGTTTTCAGCTTTTGGCGGAAAGAACTTGAAGTGCCTAGGAGTATTTGATGCTTATCTGAAATGTAATAACGTGGAAATAGTGTAATAATGTGATTGATGTGGAGGGTCCCCAATTGCTAGGGAGAAGTGCTCTATCTATCCTTGACCTTGTGAAAATCCATGCAGTAGGGGAGGGCCCCGCCCAACAAAGAGACAATATTTGTCAGGAATATGAAGATCTGTTTAAACAAGAGCTCGGAAGCTTTAGGAATTACGAATACAAAATAAAAGTTGACCCAGAAATCACCCCAAAAGCACAAAAGCAAAGGCCAGTGCCAGCACCCTTTGAATTCCATATATCTGAGATTACAAGTAAAATTGCAAAAACTCTAGCTGCTCTCAGAAGACTCAAACCATTTCTTCCCGAGCAGGTTTTAATTACAATATATAAATCATTAATACTACCATATCTAGATTATTGTAGCCCTGTTTGGGGAAATTTTGGTTTGGGTCTCTCCGATAAACTCCAAAAATTACAGAATACAGCAGCCCGTATAATTACTGGTGCTGACAACAGTATACACTCATCTCAGATATTAAAAAACTTAAATTGGCCTTCCTTGGAGGAAAGACGTTCTACTCAATTTAAAAAGCTCCTGTACAAAACTAATACCAAGAATGTCCCGGATTATCTCCAAGACACTTTTGTTTGGACAAACCATGTACATCAACACCACCTTAGAGGCGTACATGATAATATCTTTGTCCCTAGGCGTCGAACTGATGCACTTAAAAAAAGCTTCACCTACAGGGGAGCAACAACTTCCAATAGTCTTTCCTCCAAGGCCAAACAGGCAACCAATCTAAAATCATTTCTTGAAAATATTTAGTCAATATAGAATATGTCAGTTATTTATTGTATACTATTAATTAACTCACACTCATATATAATGTAGTATGTTTATATTTATACTTTTAACACGGCTCAATGGGAGAGCACTGCATGTATGTAAATATTTTTAGTGAATTTGATACCGTGTATAAATAAAGTTTATCTATCTATCTATCTATCTTAGAGGAAAAATTAAAGTATGAGATAGAACGAATGATTCAAGAAGATGTGATTGAAGAGGCAACAGGGGCATCATGGGTGTCTCCAGTGCAAATTGTTTACAAAGGGAACAGGGAATTGAGAGTATGTGTTGATATCAGGGAAGCCAACAAAGCAGTTATAAGGGAACGTTTTCCAATTCCTAGAATCCAAGATCTGTTGCGACAGTTGAGTGGTGCTCAAATGTTCTCAACTTTAGACCTGAGGAAAGCATACTGGCAAGTTCATTTAGCTGAAGAATCAAGAGAGATCACGTCATTCATGGCTGCGGGAAAAGTGTATCAATTTAAGCGGTTACCTTTTGGGCTCGCATCCGCTCCTGAGGTATACCAAAGAGTAATGAGCATTGTGTGCGAGGGACTATCGGGTGTGCTTAGTTAATTTGATGATGCTGTGGTCTTCGGTTCAACACCAGAGCAACACTGGCCTTCGTCTTAATGCAGACAAATGTGCCTTGGGTGTGTCTGAGCTGAAATTCTTAGGACACATCATCTCTGCAGACGGTATCAAGCCTGACCCTGAGAAGATAAAGGCTATTTCAGAAGCGCCAGTGCCACAGGACCAAGCTCAGCTGAGATCATTTCTGGGAAGTATTACATACCTAACACAGTTTGTTCGCAACCTTGCTACAGTTATATCACCACTCCGGAAGCTGACACAGAAGGGTGTGGCGTGGAGGTGGGGTAAAGACGAATCTAAATCTTTCCAGGAAGTTAAAAGGCTTTTGGTCCAGATACCATGCCTCGCCCACTATTCACTAAAAGCAGAAACCAAGCTTGTCGTAGATGCAAGCCCTGTTGGTCTTGGATGTGTTTTACTACAAAGAATTGACAGCCGATGGCAACCAGTGTCATACGCTTCCAGAAGTCTAACAGAGACTGAGATGAGATATTCTCAAATTGAACGCGAAGCAATTGCTGTGTTGTTTGGTTTGCAGAAAATGCATACCTATATTTATGGCAGTCACATTGTGGTGTCAACTGACCACAAACCACTGCTTGGAGTCTTTAACAAGAGTACACAATCAATTCGTCTGGAAAGGATTGCCTTAAGATTCCAGGATTATGACTTTTCCCTCATTTATGAACCTGGGTCTGAAAACATTGCAGATGGTCTGTCACGATTGCCCCTAGATGCGACTGGTACTGAAACACTGTTTGTTGAGGAGCATGTGCAGTTTGTCAAGAGCGCTGATGCCTTGCTCTCAATTGATGAAATTAAAGAGGCTGAGAAGTCAGACCTTGAATTGCAGGAAGTATTGAAATCGCTTGATGGAACCCAGAGCCAGCTTGGCAGTCAATGGAAGCATATGAAAGATGAGCTTACTTATGCACAGGGACTTTTGTGGCAGGTTAGACGGATTTATGTCCCTGAGAAGCTAAGGAAGAAAGCATTAGCGTTGGCACATGAGGCTCATCAAGGTATGGTACGATGCAAGCAACGGCTTCGCAAGATCCTCTTCTGGTCAGGAATGGACTCTGACATTGAAAGCTTCTGTCGAAACTGTGAAACATGTGTTCGCCTTCAGCCGCTACGACGAGATACCCCTAATACCCCGACTCCACTTCCTGACAACTGTTGGGACAAGTGTGGCCTTGATCTGGTTGGTCCCTTTCCAGGTGTGATCTATATCATGACCTTGGTCGATTACAGAAGCGAATGGCCAGAAGCCATTGTTGTTAAGAAGATAACCAGTAAAACCATAATCGTACAACTTACAGAAATATTTGCTAGGTTTGGAAATCCAAAAATTCTTGTTACAGACAATGGACGGCAGTTCATATCTGAGGAATTGGAATTGTTCTTGAAGGCAAATGGTATTCAGCATAGTAGGTCGTCACCTCACTTTCCTCAAGCTAATGGGCAGGTTGAAAGGTTCCATAGGTATTTAAAGCACAGTATCAGAGCGGCAGAGCTAGATGGCTTGTCCTGGATAGAGCTATTACCCACAATCCTGCACGTTTACAGATCTACGCCACATGCAGGGACTGACATGACTCCGGCACAGCTCTTGCTTAAGAGAGAAATCACAACCAAGCTACCAAGCTGCCAAGAATAGAGGAAAACAAACCAGAGGAAAGGTACAAGGAATATCAAAAGAAACTATGTGAGTATACTGATACCAAACGCCATGCACAACAACATGATTTGAAACCTGGGGATGTGGTATTTATAGCAAATACAAAATCAGGCAAGTTGATCCCTACTTTCGGTAATCATAGATTTGTGATTGTGAATAACAAGGGACTGGACACCTTCTTAGTGGTTAATGCAGAGACCGGCCAACAGCTAGTTAGAAATGCAAAGTTTCTTACTAAAGTTCCCCACATGAGGAAATTCATGGAGGAGGATTGTGACAACTATTTGGGGGAGGAACAACCTACTGTGTCTGCAATGGTTCCTCTAGAGGAAATGGAAACACCAGTATTACATAATGACATTAATAATGACTTTGAACTTGAAGAGCCAGTGAGAGAATTGAGCCGCTCAACTCGAGCACCAAAGCCAAAGAGGGACGCTGACTTTGTTTATGAATAATAAATAGACTTTAGTTTAGGTGAGAAGGGGTTGTCGTACGATTACCATATATGGAGACGCCATATGTTCCATTACAAGGCATTCATGTATGAATATCAGGCTCTCATGTGCATATTCAGGGTAGTTACTAGTCTCTCCTCGTAATTGCATTGTTTGAAACAAAATGGCGGCACTGAATCGGAACCAACATCATTCCATAACTACAATAGCATCAGGAAACGTGCTTCAGCTCTTGGAGTGTCGCTCTAGTGATTGTGGAAAATGTTCTTCTTTACCAAAAGGCCTCTACCATTATCCATTATGCCAACTTTCTTTCCGTTTACGATCTCGGCTGAAGGAACACCACAGTCATGTTCACTGGGAAAGCAGAATCACTTTTGGAGGTACTTTTTAAAGTTTTAATTTTATATTTTGAACGCATTGCGCCTTGTTTGTTTTTAAAGACAGTCTTAATTATTTTTAATGAAGCAGGGAGTTCATCTGAAAAAAAATCAAGAAGGAGTACCATTATCAAATATTTTTATCGTGCATCCCTAGTTTAAAATTTCAACAAACTTACATCAAATGCAAACAGTGAATACAACACAGCCAAAACAATTACAACAAACACAGCCATCTCAACAACCAACAAACCCACATCAAACACAGTCACTGCAAACTCACACAGGCTTAAATGATCAACATCAACTGCCCCAATCACCAACAGCATCACCTTCACTGCATTCGTCACCACTTGAGACAGACCCTTCACCTGATAACAGTAATTCAGCTGTTATGACAATGCATAACATTGGGCCTTCACCAGCTTCTTTTACAAAGCAGAGCTCATCTGAACGTGTATCATGCCCTCACTGCTCTCGTGAATTTCATCCTCATTCTCTCAAGGTATTTTATGCACCATAAAAATTTTTTATAAACATTTACTCATGTATTACCCCTTGCAAAGAGTTAAGCATCTTGTTTTAGCATAATGTATTATTTGTCCACATTGACAGTCAACATAAGAAAGGCATGGATAGTGACTCTGATGGTATGGTCTCATCAACAAGTTACCATACAGGAGTCTGTGTAGATGAGAGGATGGGGATTTTCCTGTTGAGAAGAAATCGTGGAGGTGCTAATTATTGTACTCATGTACAGTACTGTCCAAATGGTAGACCTCCTGTCATGAAATGCCAGATCAATTCTTGGCAGCCATGGATACAGCAGCAAGGAGTGATCTTCAAGGCTATATTTGTACCCATCTCCAGTCAGTTCCTTTCCTGCCAAAAAGAGTTCTACAACAGGTCCTGACAAGTGATAGCCTTGATTTTTTAGTGCGCAATATTAAGCTATTAAAGCCTGCAAGACGAGATGAGTGTCTCCAGTATCAGGCAGCTGCAATAGCAGCTGGAGTGTCTATGATTGTACAACTCCCCAGTGAAAACTACACTTCTTCTAGGTATCTCAACTTCAGTGTATGGGACAAAGATGGGAGGAAGAAATGGTGGTCTTTTTGTGGTAGAGTTTGTGTAACCTATGACACTGAAAAATTCATCTGGTATTGCAAACATGTAAAGGGATCACAATCATGTATCCACAAGACTGTTGCAAAGTGGTTCATGGCAGAAGCAAATCAGTTTCCTGAACACCTCATGAGATCAACTCCCCAGGAGGTAGACAATGATGATGATTGTGACTCCAATGAAGATGTATGTGGAGCTTCTGAAACTGACACCCCTGATGAAGACCTCACTCCCTCAAACCAGTACCCTCCACATGGCAAAATGGCAGAAGAGATGACCAAATATATTCTTGGTAATAAGAAAATACCACCAACATTACCAACATCACTGACATCAGGAGCCATGTCCTATCCAAAATGGTAAAAAATATAAATTATGATAATGATTTATGTTCTGTATAATTGTATTGCAGTACAGCTTACTGTTTCATTCAAAGACCGAAAGTACTTTAGTTGCAATTTGTTTGCCATTTGGTAAAAATTATGCAAACTTCACTTAAAACTCTTGTTCCTGGTCACTGAATGAAGTCACTTACTGCTTTTTTATTTTTCTCTTTAATGATTTTCCATCCTACAGCCTTGTCCCTCTTGAAACCCATTGTGTAAGATGTGATGGACATCCCCTGTTAAGTGGACCATACACTGTTACCAAACATGGAAAGCTACTGACAACCATGCAGTTTGGCTTATTAACAGGTTACACTATTAATCATTTCCACAATTAATTAATTAACTTAATTATTATTATTATACTATTAAAAATTGTTTATATTATAAATATATGTTAGCTTTTAACCTGCCTTGACTACCTCTTAGCTACTTGCAGGTAATGTAAATATCTAAAACCAAATGACGATTAATGTTAAAATGCTATTAATTGTGTGTTTCTAATTTCATAATGCTTTTGATACTTATAACAGGGATAGAAGTATGCATCAAGTTCTGTCCAATATGCAAAATGCCTTACCGTTATCAAGAATTTATGCATGGTGTCCACAACTTCAATGACTTCTGGATTTTTAGTTTGGGCTTCATGGATCTTGTCAGACAATTTTTCAAGGTAATGTGCAAAAACTAGTTAGGATGTTTATCAATTGAAAATAATTGATTCATCTCATTCTGACTGAAAGTTTAACTATGCCTTAATTATCTCTTTACATCAACCATCAAATTACATGTAGCAAGTTACATGCTCTTGATTTAATTATATGCATTACAACTCGATTTCTTGTGTATGCAAAACACTGATATTGTGTTTGAAATATTTTAGCTGCCACAATCTTTATATTTGAAAAGTCCTCTAAAAATACTTAACTATTTCTAGCCTGAAGAAAATTTAATCTGTTCAGTCCATAATTTCCATACAATTTCTTCAAAATCATATTTTTTTTATTTTTGTATTTATTTTATTTTATTTATTTATTTTTTATTCTAATGTATATTTAACATTGTGTTATGTATTTCTACTTAAATGTACATGTTACTACCTCCTTTTGCTTTCAAGGTCCACACAGCATTCAGCCGCGTCTGCCAAGCAGTAGAAGGGTGGCTTGGCTTGGAAGGCTTGTTACCACCAGCTGTTATAAGGAATGCTTACTTGCATTATGAAGCCCTCTGTCAACACAACTATGACTACTTTTGTGTCATATGTGGTCACCATCCACCCTTTTTAGTAACTGATGCAGATAGGAAGGGCATGTTTGATTTGTCTGGTAATAATGATACACTAATAAATATATGTAACAAACAGAGTACAAAATATCAATAAATGTAGGTAAAGCAAAATAATTACATAATCCAGTACTACCGGTATTCAGGCCTCAATTTTTTGGTGTTTTTATTCTCTGATACATTTTAATTAATTTGTATGTTATTTGTTTATGAATCTAAAAGTTTGCCTAATTATTGATTTATATATCTGATTTCAGCAAGTGAACTAGAAATCCCTGAAGATGGTAATGATGAAGTTGATGTAGAGCAATTCTGGGGCCAAGTCTGTCTTGCAATGGTATACAGGGGGTTCCACCATGCTGGTAATTAAAACCACAAATAGATATAAATGAAAACAGCTGAGGAACTAACATATATGTAATGTACATTAATATATATTCTTTTAGGTTTATCAGACGCACATAATCCTTTTGTTGTGTCACCATCATACAAGTATTGGGCGCCATGGATTGGGCCACTTAGCAGAGGAGCCAAAATACTCAATACTGAGTATAAGAAATGTCAGCATGCTAAAGATGTGGAGGAACATGGTACACGGCATCAACATCAGATGAATATTGAGGATATCATTGAAGTTTTGGAGCAAGGAACTGTGAGTTTTTTCGTTACAATTTGTTAAAAGTTAACTCACAACCTTTTTTATGTTTCATAATGCTATTTGTTTGAAGACAAATGCATTTAATCAATTGAATCACTTACAGAAGGTGAAGGTGAGGGTAACAGGAACTACTGATCAAACCCAGTATAAAAAACGTGTCAAGCATATATATTAAGTGTCATTTTTATTCCCTTTGGGTGTCAGGTTAAAGTACTGAAGGAGCTTTGTGATAAGCTAGCAATCCATGGCACATATAAGATGGCGAAAGTTGAACTGTTAAAAGAACTAAAAATGAAGCTTGGAATTCCTTCAGAATTTGTGAAGGTTTTCTCCAAATTTTGGGGAGGTTCAGGTAGGCTTTAATGCAAATAATATACTCCAAAAAGTGCAGCAGCAGTGAATATCATCTGTAAATAACCCAGTGGTGTACTTGGAAGCACACATGCTCCTTGAGCCGAGGATTGGGTTCAATTCCCAACTGGGTTTTGAACTAACTTGCATTCATGTTAAAATTCTTGTTTCATAACACTGTGCATTTTGTGAAGCTCTGTCGTAATTATTGATATATGCCTTAATTTGTAGGTGGCTGGCTTGGGGCAGCTTGCGAACACGGAATTTGCTATGGCATGAAGTGGCTTCTCAGGCAGGAGGGTGCCCGCGACCATATTGACTTGATTAAGAGCTTTGCACACCAGCCAAACATTTTGGTGGTTGATTTTGCAAATCAGGTGGCCGCCCATGGAAACAAGAGATACCCATGTATGTTTTCACCAAATGTTGGCCGTGTTCTTCCAGCCACGGTGGAAAACATCCATTTGGCAAAGATGGACCAAGTCTCTCTGGACATGCCATAGCTGTCACATGCACAAAGAGGAAGCTCGAGTCCCACATCTAACGACTTTGGGAGAGAAGCCCACCCGATTACAGGCAGCAACCAGTATTACTGTTTGTTTGATGCCTTTCATGAGGAAAATTCTTCAAGCAAAGAAGACTTACTAAGACGAACAAGATGTATCAAACAGCTGGAAGGCTGGTTCTGTACAGAAGTTATGGAACACCTGAACAATGTCATGAACAAAAACAACTATTTTACTAACCAGATGTCGCCAACTAATGCCATCTTTGTGCAGCGACTTGCAATGGAGTTCGCGAATCAAGAAAAGAACAAGAAGATTATTGCACGTCATCAGAAACAGGTGAGTCCCCTTTAGAGACATTGACATACACTTGGAGCAGAGAAATTTAGTGAGGAGCAATTTGTAGCCATTATCTTCATTGGCTAGGTGTGTGAATGATTATTTCAATGATATTATTTCAAAATCTCGAGTTATATCCTTTGCATTGCTTTGTAGCTCGGACGACCACTATCCCTAAACACGAATGGCCAGATTGTAGTTGCAAGTAGAGTAGATGTAACTCTTGCCACACAAAATTTCACATGATATTTCAAACGGCAGGTAAGTGGAAGAGCAAAGGAAATTGCTTCATTTTTTTCGGTTGAAAATCATAGCTTGGTATGATAGAAGTAGATCCTCCTTGAATTCATTACAAATCAAGAATAACTCTTGTTTCTGCAGATACCATTTCTATAAAAACGAGTGGCAGAATAAAGGGCGGACACCTGTCGTCCACGGCCGTCAGGGAATGACAATTAAGTCTGGGAGGTTACTTAATGCCGAATTGTGGTTTGAAGAAATCGTAAACAGTCTTGGGAACGTCATGCTGGATTATGACAAAAAGGAACTCCCAGCCTGCTACACCATTAGAAAGATACATAAGATGTACCTAGACGATATGAAAGGCTTACAGCCTCTAAGCTTAAGCCAATTCAGGAGGATGTGGAGAACATCTTTCAAAGAGGTCATTATCCCAAAGGTATGTAGAGAAAGAATTAGTGAAAGAAATGTACACGCATACCAATATGTCACTAATAAAAATCTTAAGATGTAACAAAATTTCCAACATTCAAGGCCACTCAAGACCTGCCGAATAAACTATGCTTTACAGACAAATCGTTTCTCAAAATGTGGGGTGTGCTTGTTAATAAATGAGCACATCCGCTCAAAAGAAACAAAAGAGGATAAGCTGTCATGGAAGATGGAAAAAGAACTTCATATGGAACAACAGGGGTAATATGAAAAATGAAAAAAAAAAGATGTTTTCAATTCATAACCTTTGAAAATGTCGGAACGTCGTAATAGTATATAAATTGCCTTCATTTTTTTTTAACGAGTGTTGAGTATAAATGTTTATTTCCTTGCTTCTTTTTGAAATGTGTATTTAAGGTATCAGGATATGATTAGGACCCCTCTACGCGCTACCTCAAATTTCGCACGGGCTTTACAATATTTTCCCATAAGAGTATACATTTTCTGAAAGCTAAATAAATGTAGTTTTCGAATATCTAGTTATAATTGTCTGTTTTGGAACACAAAACAAATTTTTGGGTTCAAAGTAACATTCTACCTCACTTCATTCGACGACTTCCCGCAGGGTCCGAATTTTCGCTATGTCGATCAAAATTACATTAGCATACTCTGTGGATAATGAGCTTCAAAACGGTGTCTCAGATTTTTGATATCTTTGTTAGATCGCGCGCAATAACACATTAAATCCGTAAGTTTGAAATTTCGGTGGTTATGATTACAAAATAGACAATATATTTTGAATGAAAAAGAATTTCAAAAATCTGAGACACCGTTTTTTAGATCGCGTTGTGATTTATCATAATCCAAAGTTTCAGTTCGATCCAATGTAATCCGAAATAGTTACAATGTTTTTAAAACCATATTATGGTCACACAAAAATTGCGGAGAAAACCAATAACTTTTTTTGTGTCGCGAAACAGAAAATTTCATATTGATTTTTGAAAACTATGTTTATTTAGCTTTCATAAAATGTATACTTTTATACAATAATATTGAAAAGGCAGCGAGAATTTATGGTCGCGAGAAAAGTAATCTCGAAGGCCTAAAACGTATCCTGATACCTTAATTGCATACTTCAGAGGAGAGCGAAAAAAATATGTCAAACACCAAAAAAAGCAGAAAAGTTCCCAAACAAGTATATGTCAGTTATTATTGATGGGATGGACCAGTCGAAAACAAACTTACCACATTGGATACAAACATCAAAGGTATATCGCTATTTATTGTACGGGTCAGTAATTTTCGACCGCTAAAGTACTGTACATCAATGAATAACATTTTACTTTTGGTTTTGAAAAATATTCACAGCTGGAAGGAGATTACGCAGAATTTTTAAACGTACACGTCACTGGAATTTTAAGCCATGGTTTGTAAATGCCAATGTGCTTTTTAAGTTTCCTGCGGTGCCCTCAAGACGCAAATCCTACCATCAATTGCCTCATATCTCACTTCCGCCACGCCCTTCGCACGGTAGGGATTGATGAAATGGATTGTCAGTGTTGTTGTCAGTGATAGGTGACAATATTGTATTTTATTTAATTATTGTCATTTCTTTTTTATTGAAATGATTGAAATGCTTAAACTCATAATTTTTCTCGTTTTCTTTCAGCATGGAGTGTTGCCTCCTGTCTTGTATTTGCAAATAGATAACTGCTACAGAGACTGCAAAAACATCTATATTATTGGATTCTGTGCCCTTCTTGTAAAGATTGGAGTTTTTAAGAAGGTAAAAAACTTTTCAAATACCTTATAACAGCATATGTCTTAGGTTTTCATTGTTCTTTTTCCCCAACAGGTGCGACTCTCCTATCTCATGGTTTGGCACACCCATGAAGATATTGATCAAGTAAGTAACCATAATTGACCATGCGGATATGATGATATAACATATAATCCCTTGTTTTACCCGCATTGAGGCATCAAAAATATTTGCATTGGTGTGTTTCAGATGTTCAGCAGAATATCTGTAGCTTTAAGAAAAAATGATGCGGTCACCGTGGACGCATTGAAAGAGGTCATTCATATGTCCTACACTCCGGCTCCTGTAATTGTCCAAATTGAAAACATCTATGACATTAAGTCTTGGCTACGCCCATACATTGGAACACTAAAACATCATAGTCATCCCCACACATTCCGGTTCAAAGTAAATGGATCTGGAGATGTGGAAATGACTTACAGAAAGTGGGCAAAGTCACCAAGGAAGCAGTGGCTACCAAAAGAGGGTCCCTTCGTTGTGATGAAGGATCTCCCTCCTGGAAAGCCAGCTCGACTGAAACCAGAACTCAGGAAATGCCTGACGGTCGAAAAAATGTCATCCTCCATTGAGCACCTCAGAGCAGACCGTTTGGTGGGAAAATCTGGTAGAAGAAGAGCAAAGGGAAGTAGAGCAATGGGAGTTAATGTCTGAAAGGGACTTGCAGGAGGTAGGACAATCTTTCGACCTTCTGGATATGCGTTATACAGATCTCGTAAAGGAGAAACCCGTAGAAAAGCCATGAGTGCAAAAAAGATCGAAGGAACTAGAAAGACTTATTAACAAATCCAAAAATTTCCCAGAGGTAGGCAGCTTCAATATAGTACACGAATTCAAACCTGAGTTGTTAACTAACGTTTTATCTTAAAAAAAACCCATGAATAACATTGCCTGCCTTCGTAATACTGGTGATAGCACGCACGATGGTGAATCGAAACCGAGACATTTCTTCATATTTGTTATTACTAACTTGCCAACGTTGCTAAATTTGGATTCTTGCTGCGAAACCAGCTGAAATGGCACATTTCTGGCCGGTAGTCCACATGGCGAGTGGCACACTTGTCTCAAGTGGAATGCAGAAGGAGCTGAGTATAACACATCGCCACCGCTAAGTGCAGAGCAATGTCGGCTATCAGGATCGGCTTTCAAGAGGAGATGCAGAAAATGATTGGTTGAGCCGCGTGACAATCCACTGTATTGGCAAATCCTGCGAATAGTTTAGAGCCCGATTCAAGCCCGAATCAGGGAGAAAATGGATCGGCTTCATTCACGAAATCTTTAGCAATTTCACAGACTTCCTAATATCGGCCCGATTTTTCAAGTCATATCAGGATTGAACCGGACATTGTAATACACTAACTAAAGTATATGCACGATATGCTTCCTGGCCGATAATCGCGTTGGCTTGAATATCGAAGTACGAATATCGTACTATTTGGCGCCAAAATATTAGCGGGAGAAGCGTTGGCTCAAACAGTCCTATGCCTGTGTGTCCCTGCACTGACGATCAAGGTAAAAGATAAACTGCTTTTGTATATTCAATGCAATGTTTATGATCTTTTCCGTGTAAAAAATGGGTTGCATTGACAACAAGTCAAACAACACAAATCTTATGTGTGCTATGTATATGCATGTAATTCGCGTTTTAGAAAGGTCATCGAGATAACCTAAGCTGTCAACACGTTCATAATTACTTTTCCATATGAAAGCCCCCTGATTGGCTGATTCACATTATCATTCCGAGAGGCTATGTATCGTATTACAAATCCCTTATCTGATTGGCCGATTCTTGGGATGATCCCCCATCAATGATTTTCCAATGATTTTAAGACTTCCTATTGGTGGAAATTCGGGATCATCTCGAGAGCCTTATTTTTAAATGAACGCTTGTTAGATGCCATTTCAAGGTTTAACAGAATAATAATTGATCCAACAGTCATTTCTGAATTACAAGAGTGCTGCACTCTTTATTTTAACACCTGCTCTTTATTTCCAAGCAGGGTAAGTCCTTCAATTTGGACTATTGGTAATGCCGTGCCTTTTTATACAAAGTTGCTGTACGAGAAGTTTAATGTAGGACTAGGCATCAATACGATGCAAGGCAGAGAAGCGAAGCATGTACGATTAGCTTCTTATGCAAAGCACACTACGCGCTCAAACCGCTGGTCCTTAGTCATGCGCCACAAGTTTATTAGTACTATCTGGTTAAGGCAAGCTGACCCATTAAGTTTCCATTGCTACAAGTCAAAGGAAAAGTATATGCCTGATCTAAGGAAACCAGAAGTTTGTTATTGTGGATTTAGTAAGGGTCCTGATGATGAGCAGTGCACTTATTGCTCATCCAGGTTATATCAGGATGTATCTCAATCTAGTTCACAGGGCAAATTAACTAATTGTATTTGCAACCTTTTAAGTGTAGAAGGGTAGGGTTATGCAGGCTTTTCTGAATCATAGAAATCATTCATAATCTAATCATTTGACATTTTTTGTGTCTTTACATTTTATATACTTTAATACATTTGCAAAAGATTTCACATTTTATGAATGGCTTAGTATTCTTATATTTAAGATATTTTCCAGATATAGATTATTTATTTAAGTTCTTATTTAAGATATTAAATATTCTAATATTTAAGATATTCAAGTTTTTAGATAAGTTATATCTAAGTACTCGTGACATTTTTAGAATACAAAAAATTATTACTTCACTTACATTGTAAGTTTAGATATCCAAGATTGTTTATTAATAAATTATTTCGATATTGAGCATCATCTCGTCGATCATTTGGTTTCAACTTTACTGATAAGAGATCAAGCTAAGCACTTTATAAAAACACTATTAAAAAGAGTACTTAACTTAATTTACTGTCATTTTGAGTGCTTGCCCTTCGTCAGAGTAAAAAGCTGATTTTTTACTCCGACGAAGGGCAAGCATTCAAAATGACAGTAAAGTAAGTTCTCTTTTTAATGGTGTTGCAAATTTCCTTTCACTCGTTATTGTATTTCATTACACACAGACACAGTCCATACTAGTTTACCCGCTAGTTTCCACTATGTATGGAGGTGAGAGTAGTGCATTGGGTATTTCTGGTTATTTTGCAAGTACATTAATTTTCGAGTGGAGTATACCTTCTGTATAAAGGAAAGAATTCACAAAAGTCTCTTTGTATTTTAAACTTTCCAAGACCCTCATTTCTTGTTCCTATATAACCTGAGGTTATATATATTAAGAGGAATCCTGAAAGGGTAATTAAATGGGAGCTGCTCTTTGCTTTTTTTTAGGGGTTGGGGTGTTGGCACTGGGACAAGGATTCATAAACAAAAACAATTAAAAAATGAGATTTAAGATTTAAAAAACAGGCTAGTTCTAAGAGGATTTTTAGCTTGGTTTACCACATGGATGCATGTATTCTATAAAGCAAACTAAAATCAAATTATATTTATTGTTATCAATTTACATTTATTTTGAATGGTAGCAATTCTAAATGTATGTGAATGCTGCTCTACATACAGTACTGAATAACATCTGGCTTTTTATACTTTATTTTTTGAATTGACATTAATTAAGAATGCTTAAAACAAAATGTCATATTGAAAAATCCAATGGAAATGAGTCACATTTGTTGATTTTAATATTTAAAATAAGTATGGGAATTGAAATACTATAACTATTTCCTTGTCAATTTTATGTAAAATTTTGTCTATTAAATACATTTCAGTTTTCCTTTATAATTTCATGTTGTGTCTTGATTGAAATTTTATTTCATTTTACAATCAGGACCGAAGTTGAAGCCGTTGTGGAGGAGCCAACATCAACTGGCGAGAATGTAAACGATGGAGGTAATAGTATTCAAGTGTTCACTTATTTATTGACTTTTTTGTTAAAAAATATCATTCATCCATTCGTTTACTAATTTGTCTATTTATTTATTTGTTTGTTCGTTTGTCTATTTATATATATTCATTTATTTATTATTTTTTACTTACTAGATATCGATAATGATAATGAAGTTGTTAGTGGTGATATCTATCTATCGATCTATCTATCTATCAGGAAAGTGATAAAACACTTGTGGTGAAACACATTGGAAAGCAGCAGGCAATAAATTAAAGAAAAAAGCCAACATGGACGAGAAGGGGCTAGAGATAGCAGGATGCCGCCATGGCCTGGCACAGTGGTACCAGGGAGAAATATACGGATATCCTCAATATATCAACTTCAAGCTGCATTCTATTGGGGTGACAAACGATGTCACTCTATGTCCAATCAACTGATGCAGACGGAATAGTGCAATGCTCTTGTCAGAGTATGTATAACTAACTGAACTTCAAACAAATGTTTTTCAACCCTTTTTCCTAAAACTCAGATTATTGTCTCTGATATCCTGGTCATTTAAAAGACAGGTCAACCTATCGTCTATTACCAGGAATTGGCTTCATTCGCCAACGACGTATACCAAGGGAAGCCAGAATTCTAGCTGATGGTGGGTGTGCAGCACAGGTGCCTTTAATCACCCCTCATATGATTGCTTGGAATCGAAGGGATCGAATGTACAATCGAGAGCTACAACGTTTAAGTGTGAGAATCGAACATGCAATCGTTCGGTATTAAAAAAGCGAACTTTTACCCATAGTTGTTTTTACGTGCAGTTTCTTAACAAACCGTCGATGCAGACTTTAAACATAACACAAGTTAAACATAACGCCCGTTTATTATTGTTTTTGCTGTGTTTATAAAATATGGCCATGGTTTTGTTTTGATATGTCTGTAAAGACAGACGTAAAAGCAGTCGGCTTTGCACGGGTTTACTGGTCCGTTTTGTATTTTGTTCTCTTTCCAACAACGAAAATGGTTAAACCAGTAATGTTATATTCGTTCTGCTAACTAAACACAATGTTTAAAAAGAGTTAATAAGTTTATATTATCGCATCTTTAGATGAGGAAAAAATTTAGCCCTCCCTCCAAGACACTCTTAAGCTCTTCCAACAAGCCCTTCAGTTCATCGAACGCAGTTGTTTTTGTTAGGCGTCAGCCAACAATGTAACGGTTGTCATTGAGCACAACATATAGATTTTCAAACTGTGTTACAATTTTTTTATCGCTCTTAGTACTACTTAATATCGCAAAAGATAAGTTGGTTGAGAAAAACCACTGTGTGTGACTCCGCACAAATGGAAAAAAAGGGGGAAGAACATATTGAAATTCTGATGGCTGTTTCAAACTCCAAACCAGTACTCCAAGTGATTGGTCTAAACGCAAACGGCTACATCATCAAAATCAAGGTCTTCTGCGTTGAATCGAAAATGTAAGTTTAAAATTTTTGAACTGAATATATGTAATGACATAACCATTGATTGTGTTGTTTGCACCACATTAGAATAGATATATCCCCTCCCCCCCCTCCTCATTGATCTGCACTTCTTTGTATTTCCCCTAGATCAATTTACATTGCTGCTTTAAATTATATTGAACAATATTCATGAGTGTTATTTCTTGAAGCATTTATTAAGAAATGCAGCCAGGCTGTTTCGGTTTCGAAATTAGCTTTTGGATTCCATGCTCAAATGCAAACATTGTTTTATTGGGCAGGATTTTCATCATCACACTTTGTTCTCTTCTTTTTGTTAGATATTGTACCTTTGTTCCAACAAACCCAAAACAGGACGACTTTGTGAGTTATGCAAACTCGGCCCTAACAAAAAAGGGAACTGGAAGGCTTGTTTGTTCGCTAAGTGGACACATGTTTAAGACAGTTTTGGTTAAGAAAATAAACAAGTTCCTTGGAAGTGATCGGTATGAGTCAAGGATCAGCACCACTTGCATTGGAAAAACGACATGTGAAAACCGAAATGTACAAGATGTTTTCGTATTGTCAGATGAGGTATGTATAATGTTGTTAATAAAGTTTTAAATATTTGATAGAGAATAGGCAATGTGCATAGGCTCGAATTTCTAGCGCTTTGTTCTGTAAGCATTGACAGATGAGCAAACACAATAGAAAAAAGAATAGAAACAATAATTCCAAATTTTAATTCTAATTTTCTAAAATTCTAAGTTTGATTGTAATGGCTATTTTTACGTTCAAGTTGACATCCTGGGTGATTTGATTCCATAAAAAGAGCAAAAAATTGTTTACATTCCTGGAAGCAACAAGGTAGGAATTGTAGTTCATACACCATTGACTGCAGAACAGCTGAAAAAACATCATGCACATAAGAATTCTAAAATTCACTTATTTTTATAGTTTATTTCTACGTGGTTGTTATATGATTTGTTACAAAATGTTTCCACCCATTCCTGTTCCATTCCAGTTTCATTCTTAAGAATTTCTTTGGATTTTTAATACAGGTTGCAAAAGCTGTTTTTAAGCACATATTCGGGGCTGCATTGTTGGCACTTGGCTGCTTTTCAATGGGGATGCACGCTGCCATACTACGTAACCAATTCGATGGATCTCCTGTATACATTTTTGTTGGCAAATCTAGAAGAGAGAAATCATATAGTCTGACGTGGAGACTAGCTGTTCTTGGTAAGTTAATGTGAAGAAGTCCTCAGCACCCCTACCAAAAAAAAAAAATCCAAAACACCGCATATGATATCACTTACATTGTAGTCTTCATCCGAATCTCTGGCGAATATATCCCAAACCCATCATCGTTTGGTTCGAAATAATTCCGAACTCGAAATATTTTGGTTAAAAATAATTCCGAACTTGACATTTTTCTTAATCAAAGCCATTTCGGAAAGCAACTTAAAACTCGGAATATTTTTACGAATGGAGCTACATAAATAATTGTATTTGTGGAGAAATGGAAAATTCCATTGGTTGATTATGAGCTTCTGTTACCAAATTGCAAGGCCAATCAATTGGGGGAAAGTAATTATGTCAATTCATTTCATCAACCAATTAGACGAGAAAAAATTCATGTAAACTTGGTTAACAATGAAAACTAAAACAATTTTCAAATCTCCCATTTTTGATTTTAATATGCGCATTACCCATTCCCCCTCTGAAACATGGTTCAAACAGAATATGATAGTAAAAAGTATGCGACGAAGGAGAAGATGATGTGAACTTTGTAGTTCAGCTGTTGACAAACTTCTGATAATCAAACGCAACTTGCAAACAATGATTTAATTGATGCAGAGATAGATAAATTAATTAATGCACTGTATAAATAGATTCCCCCTATTTTCATAGTACAGTGATTTTATTTGACCCTATAAAAATTGTAGACTTGTGTATTAAATACCTAGTAAACATTGATCATATTGTTTTTTTTGGTGAACATTGTTTGAATATTTTACTCACCTTTTTTACTATATAATTATTTATGGGTCAAGTGAAATCACTTTATTAACAGCATGATCTAATTATAACAACCATCGCTATGTTTTACACCAATTCTGAACATGAATATTTCATTTCAATATCACAATACTTAGTAACCCGTCGAACCTTCTATAGTTGATGGAAAATTACGGGTGACTCAGTTAATTAACATATGTTTTATTCTTTAAATAGGTTCAATTATAAGGAGTGATGATGATATTATCTGGTTGCTATCCAGTTCCTGTTGTTGAGGAAAATGAAGGAGAAAGTTATTTCTAGAAGATTGTCATAGCATATATATGTACCTCAAGGTATCATGGGACATTCCTCCCACCGACTACATGTGGGATTAGTTCGGATTCCATGTAAGCATGATAGATGCAGAATAAAGAACCCATATCACCCAAGAAGAAGTATACGTCAAAGATATAAGCCTCTATAAAGTTGATTTTAAACATACACAAGACCAGAGTGCTGGCAGAAGTTATGTGCTGAATTATATATTTACACTTACCAACAAAGATACTGATGGCACATATCATACAGAGTTTGTCATTAAAAGGAAAAAAGCTTGTAAAGACGCATGGTGCCATGTTCATGACATAAACAAAACAAGCTAGCTTCCTCTAGTCATTTGAACAATTTAGGAAGGGAACTAACACCGTCTAGCCTGGTAACAAAGGCACAAGAAAACCATCTGAAAAAACCCAAGAGTGCATTGCCTGGTTAAAGTTCTTCATTTCCTGTGTGGGCCAGTATCAACCAGACAAAATGACAGTACATCTTCCATTCTGTCTAACCATTATTGGTGTTTACAAAGAGATGGTCGAAGTATGTACAAAGAGATGGTAGAAGAAAACAAGCTATTTGGTAAAACTGGTGTTTTTATGTCACAGTTTTATAACATCTTTCAGAACGATTTCAAAAATGTGAAAATACCAAAGGTAAGCTTTCATTGAGTATAGGAATTAGAGCAGTTTTCTTTTTAGCGGGAAACGTACAGCACTTACTTATATACAACACATATATGGTATGACTTAGCCGTAATCTTTAAATAGTTTCCCATTTTCTTCCAAAAATTCATCCAATCACAATGTTGTAAGGTTATGGTATGGCTACAAATGTATTGCATTGTTTCCAACTCATACAGAAACTCTCTTATATGACTGACATATATCAAAATTTGTGGTTGCAATTATATTCCTAACGAAGTGGGATAATAAAAGATCAGACAAAGTCATCATGTTGGAAGATGGTGAAAGTTTAAACTGAGCTTATACGAGCTTAGTTTAGTTATAACCAAAGACTCATAATATAAGCTTATCAGCATATTAACCTAATCGAAAATCCATTTCCTTTCTAGGAAAATCGCTTTACAAAGTGTACTGATTGTAAAAAATACAAGGACGTCTTGTTGGGTAGGCATCATGGTAAAGAAATGAAAACTCAATCCAAAGAAAAACTGAGTATACACCTGGATAATGTATTATATCACAATGCATTTATATTGCTAGGGAGAAATTGGTTTTCCCAAAGCATCATATTTCATGAAGTAAATTACCTTTTGTTATTCTAAAACCGCTGACCATCAATTTTTTAATAATTTTCTAATTACTTGTTATATATATTCACAAATTCTGTGTTGAAATAATCACATGACCTATACCAAGATACATATATGTGCAAGATCAAATAACAACAAAAAAGACACTTGGTAGTCAAATGTTTGTTGTTTTTTGACTAATTCATAGGAGAGAAAGAAATGTTTATTGGCTACATTGGTATCAGGCAAATATCTAACAATCAAGGACGATGCCATGGACCAAAATACGACAGTAATTCCACGAGAAAGGAGAAGTACAAAGGCTATCTGCAACTTGACAACTGTTGGTACACATCTAGTCGGAGGAATTTTCCATAGTGGGCAGTCCACCGATGGGAAAGACATTTTTGAATCATTTGATACTATCACTGGTCTCATGATCAGAAGTGTTATATACTAAAGGAATAACAGCCATAACGAATGGCTTGGTCCGGTAAAAGGTATATTACATATTATATCTATTATATTATATTTAGCGAATTTTTAAGGGATAAAGAATAATTTTCCCCGATCGTATTGATGATGAATAGCAATGGTGGCGAATTTGAAGAAGTGTAACAATCTACGTAAAAATGTAACTCTTTTCAAAGTTCGAGGTTTTACACCCTTGAGTTTTGCTAACTTGGTCTCTTCTAATGACGAACTTGGTGTGTCGCCTTACAGACCACTTGCAAAGAAAGCACATCGTTTTATTATCTTCTAAATTCACTGAAAGTACTATACATACCACTGGTGGTTCTCACTTTGTAAGCTTTTAAACGTAAACTACATATAGGGACTTACTCTTGCTTGATTTAGTTACTTTTGCTATTATATCAGGCGACTAGCTGTTGGAAGGTTGTGTTCGGGAAAGTGTAGTAATATATTTTTTTTAAATATAATGTTTTGAATCTATTTAATGATACTTTTGTTTTGTTTCTTAATAGATCAAATAGAATGGATAAGATGGCATGGAAATCCAAAGAGTCATTTTAGATTCTTCATGTAGAGTTTGTGGAAAAGAAGTTTTCAAAGCCACTTAATGTCAAAGCCAAATTCTGTCCATTTGGGGTCAAAATATCTTAGTTGACTCTGATAATGTCCATCCTAAGGGATTATGTGCCAATTGCAGAAGCATTTGTATAAACAAGAAATATTCAGAACTTGGAAACCCCAAAAAGACAATTGTGAAGTTTGTTTAAATTTTCCAATTAAGTCCAGACCAGGAAGAAAGAAAAAGAGGAGAAAGGTGTCAAATGTAGGAACCACGTCGACTGCTGACAGTTGAAAAAAAAAATTACCAACAGAGCCAAACTTTCCATCGTGGGTCCCAAAAAGGAGGGAAGAACTTTAAATACACCATTCAGGTAACAATATATATATTTTAAATTGTCAATGACACATCTTACAATATTCTCAGTATAGATTCTACATGCTTTCCAAATTTATCTGTACCAGCTGTTAGGTTTTGTATTTTAAATGATGGCTCCCCTGATGTCACAGTCATAAGCATTTGACATGGATAAACCTTTCTTACTTCAAGATGCATTACTCAAACTGGTTTTTTTTTTCCACACAACAGATCACCTCATTTTGAATCTATACTGAGAATATTGTCAAATGTTTCACATGCACTTAATTAACTAATGAAAGAAGGCCTTATTTGTACATGAACATGTAGATAGTACCGGTATCTATCATAACACCTAATTTGAGTCAGTACTTCTTGTAATACCATTGACATAAATAAAAGGAATCAAGCTAAATTGAGGGTGGCCCTAGTTTTAGGTTTGCCTATTAGCTCTAATCTTCTTTGATTGTTCAATTAAAACTATTAAAAAAGCTAACAATGTTACTTTAAACTGATCTTTAGGTTATGGAAAAAGAGAACAGACTTCTTTTCTCCAAGAAACAGAAACTCAAACGGCTGAAAAGAAGTTATAATAAGAAGACCAGAGAAGAAGAAGCAAAAGGGATTAAGCTAACAATTAATCCTAAACGGCTCTTTTAGGAGCCACCAAACAAATAAAAGTCATTGACAATACATATGCTATTATACACACATATGCTATCATAATATATCTAAAAGACAAGGCACCTTGGAAGATTTATAGTCATTCATAAGTTCAAAGGCATCGACACACAAAATGATACTAATTTTAAAAATATTATTTAAGCTTAAAGATATTTCAAATCGTTAGTCAAGCTTAAATTACCTTGAACTTCATTTCGCCTAAAGACGTCCCGTTACTAGTCTTACAGAAACCTATGTGTAGAAAGTATCTTGCCTGTAACTTTAGTATCAGCATAGTTTCTACTTCCCAAATCGATGCCTTCCTTAGCTTCGTGATTGGACTTAAAAAAAGAAGCCGTATAGCCCTGTAAAGTTTCTTAGTTTTTTTCATCTTGCATGCTAATAACTTGGATGGAAATTTAATTACTGCGACATAATGAAGGCTAAAGCGTGCGCATAATAAGGTCAATGACCGCTGAATAAAAAGCACAAACGCTGGTAAGTAATGTGTCGATGCCCTTCCGGCGAAGCTTTGCATTTGAATTTAAGCTTATCTATTTGACAACAATGAGCAGCAGCAATACGGTAAGGATTCGATATTTTTTGGCATTGTTTCGTACTTTCCTACAATGAACTAAAATAATCATTTGCATTTGTTATGTTGTTAGATAACAGTTTCAGATCCACAAGTTCAAGCATATTTGGAAGAGCTTGTGAACTATTTAAAAGGTCACCTCCTGTTAGCGGACCAAGTTAGTAAGAAGTTTTAGTATCTTCAACTACTGCCTAAAAGCATTTAAAACTTAGGTGTTTTCTTTTTCTTTCTGAGTTCTCTGCCATCCGAGCAGTAACATGATACGCCATGTGCTTGATAAAACCATGAATTGATTCCTTGTCAAAAGAGAGAGTTTCTGCTCATTTATTAATTTCAGTTATATTTTTTTATTATTTCAAAGGGATTTAATGATAAGGCCCAACTCCATGTTCTGCGTGAATCAATGTAATTTTGGCAGTAGTACTAGTGGAGAGCGACGTAACCAAACTGGTAAGTAAACCCACTGAACTTGCGAAAGTTTTTACGATCTTAAACGTTAATTGCTGTTGTTCTATATATTTTAAAGAACTGCAGGACAGGGAAAGGATGGGCCCACTATCGGAGCCACCGCTAAAGCGCCAACAACGTTAGCCAGTGACTCGATGATGATCTTTATAATTACTGTATAAATGGTTCAGCTGATAACTATTTTCTATTTTTTTTTTAAATCGGTTCTGTATTCTGTTATGTTTCTTGTTCTACCTTATCAGTATTGTAAAAAAAAATTAAGCTCTAATAAATCTCCACCATATATCTAAGCTAGTAAAGCCGGTAGTGCATAGTATTTAAAGGCTAACTTGAGTCAGGAGGGACTACCAATCATCCTAGTAATCATGTCTGATCTTATACCGTGTTTCTTGTGTTCAAGAGTGTTAATGAACAAACGTCGCCTCAGAAAGCATATCGAAGGCTTCCACAATAAGTACCAAAGTTCTGGATTTCGCCACTACTGCCCTTATTGTAATAAAGAGTTAGTTTATCTACACTCTTTGTTTGCACATATGTATCGATGTGGACTCTCGAGACGTCAGCGAAGCAAGTGATGTTAGTCCGTCATCAAAATCAACAATCAAACGGCTCCTTTCAGAGCCACCACTTCATCAAAAGTTATGATCATGCTGCTTATAATTTGTATATTACATATTATCATATGTCACGATCGTTCTTTAAGTTACTATGTCTATTTGAAGGCTATTGCCAGTGCTATATTTCGGTGTTTAAAAACACTAGATAAGAATCGGAGAAATCTTTAAATCATAATCACATACACATCATACACACGGTCTTTCAGTGATAAAGACAACACTCAAAAGTGTGCGGGCAAAGTTAGACTGAAACTTGTCAACAACCCATCGAAACTTCAAGTGCAAATTTGAATATGAAGCGTATCTTTCACGTGGTTGCATATGTAATATTAAGCTGTAAATATTTACACTGTAACGAAAATAAACTCATGTACATAACTGTTTATCTGGTGCGAGTAAATACTTATGGGGGTACCCGTGTGTAGTTTGCAATCTCACTTACCGGGCCCCCCTGGTTATGAAAAATCTTGGATTTGAAGTCTTATCATCTCCCCCCCCCCCCCCCCGCCCATGGGAGAAAAACAGACATCAACATTTAATCTGAGTATCATTGTCGACAATTCAAACTTCCCGCTCCAAAGATTATCTGAAAACTGATTGGATGAATCAAGAGTTTGAATTTGCTGCCTTGGTCGTCTCGGTGATTAAATATTTTGTTCACTAATACAAAGGATGTTCCGTATATGGTAAATTCTTCAATAAATTCTACTAGCAAAAGTCTAACCAATTCACTGATACGAAATCCATACCCTATTTAAGACAGATTGGTAAAAGGTGGACCGTATTTAAGACTCAAAGGGAAATTGTATACTGTACATTGGCAACTTAGTGGTAATCCCACTTACGCGTTTTTTCTTTTCAATCCTTGTCAAAATTATAGACTCTATTCAACACAATTAAGCTTGCAAATATATGCTATCTTTTAGCTAACCCAGGCGTAAAAGAAACAGACATTCAGGTGCACGTTTCTGAGGCATCCAATGTCGCCGACCACAACCTAGTTTACGCCCTGAGTGACAAGAAAGAAACTCTTCCAACAAGTCCTTCACTTTTTCAAACACAGTTGTTTTTGTTAGGCGCCAACCAACAAAGTAACGGTTCTCTTTGAGCATAACGTATAGATTTTCAAACTGTCTTATAATTTTTTTTATTGCTTTTAGTACTAGTTAATATGGCAAAAGATAAGTTGGTTGAGAGAAACAACCGCATATGTCTCCGCACCAAGAGAAAAAAAGGGGAAGAAACTATTGAAATTCTGAAGGCTGTTTCAAACTTCAAACCAGTACTCCAAGTGATTGGTTGAAACGCAAACGGCTACATCATCGAAATCATGGTCTTCTGCGATAAATCGATCATGTAAGTTTAAAATTTTTGAAGTGAATATATGTAATGATATAACAATTGATTTTGCTGTTTGCACCAGATTAGAATAGATATATCCCCCCCCCCCCCCCCCATTGATCTGCACTTCTTTGTATTTCCCCTTGATTAATTTATATTGGT
Source organism: Anthopleura sola (assembly GCA_023349425.1). Lineage (NCBI taxonomy): Eukaryota > Metazoa > Cnidaria > Anthozoa > Actiniaria > Actiniidae > Anthopleura > Anthopleura sola. Next base: position 727,260 of record JALHLI010000027.1, read on the forward strand.
GCTTTAAATTATATTGAAAATATTTATGAGTGTTATTCTTGAAGCATTTATTAAGAAATTGAAATTGATTGGTATGAGTCAAGGATCAGCACCACTTGCATTGGAAAAACGACATGTGAAAACCGTAATGTACAAGATGTTTTCGTATTGTCAGATGAGGTATGAATAATGTTGTTAATAAAGTTTTAAAGATGTGATAGAGAATAGGCAATGTGCATAGGCTCGAATTTCTAGCGCTATGTTCTGTAAGCATTGACAGATGAGCAAACACAATAGAAAAAAGAATAGAAACAATAATTCCAAATTTTAATTCTAATTTTCTAAAATTCTAAGTTTGATTGTAATGGTTATTTTTACGTTCAAGTTGACATCCTGGGTGATTTGATTCCAAAAAAAGAGCAAAAATTGTTTACATTCCTGGAAGCAACAAGGTGGGAATTGTAGTTCATACACCATTGACTGCAGAACCGCTGAAAAAACATTATGCACATAAGAATTCTAAAATTCACTTATTTTTATAGTTTATTTCTACATTGTTGTTATATGATTTGTTACAAAATGTTTCCACCCATTCCTGTTCCATTCCAGTGTCATTCTTAATAATTTCTTTGGATTATTAATACAGGTTGCAAAAGCTGTTTTTAAGCACATATTCGGGGCTACATTGTTGGCACTTGGCTGCTTTTCAATGGGGATGCACGCTGCCATACTACGTAACAAATTCGATGGATCTCCTGTATACAATTTTGTTGGCAAATCCAGAAGAGAGAAAACATATAGTCTGACGTGGAGACTAGCTGTTCTTGGTGAGTTAATGTGAAGAAGTTCTCAGCACCCTACCAAAAAAAAAAAATCCAAAACAACGCATATGATATCACTTACATTGTAGTCTTCATCCGAATCTCTGGCGAATATATCCCAAATGCATCATCGTTTGGTTCGAAATAATTCCGAACTCGAAATATTTTGGTTAAAAATAATTCCGAACTTGACATTTTTCTTAATCAAAACCATTTCGGAAAGCAACTTAAAACTCGGAATATTTTTACAAATGGCGCTACATAAATAACTGTATTTGTGGAGAAATGGAAAATTCCATTGGTTGATTATGAGCTTCTGTTACCAAATTGCAAGGGCAATCAATTGGGGGAAAGTAATTATGTCAATTCATTTCATCAACCAATTAGACGAGAAAAAAGTCATTTCTAAACTTGGTTAACAGTGAAAACTAAAAAATTTTTCAAATCTCCCATTTTTAGATTTTAATGTGCGCATTCCACATTCCCCCTCTGAAACATGGTTCAAACAGAATATGATAGTAAAAAGTATGCGACGAAGGAGAAGATGATGTGAACTTTGTAGTTCAGCTGTTGACAAACTTCTGATAATCAAACGCAAGTTGCAAACAATGATTTGATTTATGCAGGGATAGATAAATTAATAAGTAAAGGAGTGAGTTTGGAACCTTTTATTGATACTAAGAATCTTCATTTAAGCAAATGAAACAGCACTGAACACAGCATCTGACATATGCACATGTAGTAATTAAGTGGTAGTGCTTCTGCCTTTTATTAAGTTACAGAATTAATACAATCTAAGTGCAAGAAAGAATAGCCCATTTTGTTATCATATAGGTACAATCATGTATATATATATATATCATGTGTACATGTACTAAGTCACCCTTGTATGTCTTGAAATAGTGAAGGTTTTTCACCAATAATTTAATGTTTTGTTTTGAAATTAAATATATGATGGACTACAAAGCTAAGTCACCTTTACGTATGTATATTTTGTATGATCAAATTTTCTTCAAATAAACCATCAGAAAAACTGAATTAATCTTGTACAATCCTTTGCTTCAAGATTGAGTGCACTGTATAAATACATTCCCCCTATTTTCACAGTACAGTGATTTTATTTGACCCTATAAAAATTGTAGACTTGTGTATTAAATACCTAGTAAACATTGATCATATTGTGTTTTTTTTGGTGAACATTGTTTGAATATTTTACTCACCTTTTTTACTATATAATTATTTATGGGTCAAGTGAAATCACTTTATTAACAGCATGATCTAATTATAACCACCATCGCTATGTTGTACACCAATTCAATTCAATATCACAATACTCAGTAACCGGTCGAACCTTCTATAGTTGATGGAAAATTACGGGTGACTCAGTTAATTAACATATGTTTTATTCTTTAAATAGGTTCAATTATAAGGAGTGATGATGATATTATCTGGTTGCTATCCAGTTCCTGTTGTTGAGGAAAATGAAGGAGAAAGTTATTTCTAGAAGATTGTCATAGCATATATATGTACCTCAAGGTATCACGGGACATTCCTCCCACCGACTACAAGTGGGATTAGTTTGGATTCCATGTAAGCATGATAGATGCAGAATAAAGAACCCATATCACCCAAGAAGAAGTATACGTCAAAGATATAAGCCTCTATAAAGTTGATTTTAAACATACACAAGACCAGAGTGCTGGCAGAAGTTATGTGCTGAATTATATATTTACACTCACCAACAAAGATACTGATGGCACATATCATACAGAGTTTGTCATTAAAAGGAAAAAAGCTTGTAAAGACGCATGGTGCCATGTTCATGACATAAACAAAACAAGCTAGCTTCCTCTAGTCATTTGAACGATTTAGGAAGGGAACTAACACCGTCTAGCATGGTAACAAAGGCACAAGAAAAACATCTGAAAAAACCAGCTTTAAATTATATTGAACAATATTCATGAATGTTATTTCTTGAAGCATTTATTAAGAAATGCAGCCAGGCTGTTTCGGTTTCGAAATTAGCTTTTGGATTCCATGCTCAAATGCAAACATTGTTTTATTGGGCAGGATTTTCATCATCACACTTTGTTCTCTTCTTTTTGTTAGATATTGTACCTTTGTTCCAACAAACCCAAAACAGGACGACTTTGTGAGTTATGCAAACTCGGCCCTAACAAAAAAGGGAACTGGAGGGCTTGTTTGTTCACTAAGTGAACACATGTTTAAGACAGTTTTGGTTAAGAAGATAAACAAGTTCCTTGAAAGTGATCCGTATGAGTCAAGGATCAGCACCAAGTTTGATTGTAATGGTTATTTTTACGTTCAAGTTGACATCCTGGGTGATTTGATTCCAAAAAAAGAGCAAAAAATTATTTACATTTCTGGAATCAACAAGGTGGGAATTGTAGTTCATACACTATTGACTGCAGAACCGCTGAAAAAACATTATGCACATAAGAATTCTAAAATTCACTTATTTTTATAGTTTATTTCTACATTGTTGTTATATGATTTGTTACAAAATGTTTCCACCCATTCCTGTTCCATTCCAGTGTCATTCTTAATAATTTCTTTGGATTTTTAATACAGGTTGCAAAAGCTGTTTTTAAGCACATATTCGAGGCTACATTGTTGGCACTTGGCTGTTTTTCAATGGGGATGCACGCTGACATACTACGTAACAAATTCGATGGATCTCCTGTATACATTTTTGTTGGCAAATCTAGAAGAGAGAAAACATATAGTCTGACGTGGAGACTAGCTGTTCTTGGTGAATTAATGTGAAGAAGTTCTCAGCACCTCTACCAAAAAAAAAAAAAAAAACTCCAAAACACCGCATATGATATCACTTACATTGTAGTCTTCATCCGAATCTCTGGCGAATATATCCCAAACCCATCATCGTTTGGTTCGAAATAATTCCGAACTCGAAATATTTTGGTTAAAAATAATTCCGAACTTGACATTTTTCTTAATCAAAACCATTTCGGAAAGCAACTTAAAACTCGGAATATTTTTACAAATGGCGCTACATAAATAATTGTATTTGTGGAGAAATGGAAAATTCCATTGGTTGATTATGAGCTTCTGTTACCAAATTGCAAGGGCAATCAATTGGGGGAAAGTAATTATGTCAATTCATTTCATCAACCAATTAGACGAGAAAAAAGTCATTTCTAAACTTGGTTAACAATGAAAACTAAAAAATTTTCAAATCTCCCATTTTTAGATTTTAATGTGCGCATTCCACATTCCCCCTCTGAAACATGGTTCAAACAGAATATGATAGTAAAAAGTATGCGACGAAGGAGAAGATGATGTGAACTTTGTAGTTCAGCTGTTGACAAACTTCTGATAATCAAACGCAAGTTGCAAACAATGATTTGATTTATGCAGGGATAGATAAATTAATAAGTAAAGGAGTGAGTTTGGAACCTTTTATTGATACTAAGAATCTTCATTTAAGCAAATGAAACAGCACTGAACACAGCATCTGACATATGCACATGTAGCAATTAAGTGGTAGTGCTTCTGCCTTTTATTAAGTTACAGAATTAATACAATCTAAGTGCAAGAAAGAATAGCCCATTTTGTTATCATATAGGTACAATCATGTATATATATTATGTGTACATGTACTATGTCACCCTTGTATGTCTTGAAATAGTGAAGGTTTTTCACCAATAATTTAATGTTTTGTTTTGAAATTAAATATATGATGGACTACAAAGGTAAGTCACTTTTACGTATGTATATTTTGTATGATCAAATTTTCTTCAAATAAACCATCAGAAAAACTGAATTAATCTTGTACAATCCTTTGCTTCAAGATTGAGTGCACTGTATAAATACATTCCCCCTATTTTCACAGTACAGTGATTTTATTTGACCCTATAAAAATTGTAGACTTGTGTATTAAATACCTAGTAAACATTGATCATATTGTTTTTTTTGGTGAACATTGTTTGAATATTTTACTCACCTTTTTTACTATATAATTATTTATGGGTCAAGTGAAATCACTTTATTAACAGCATGATCTAATTATAACAACCATCGCTATGTTTTACACCAATTCTGAACATGAATATTTCATTTCAATATCACAATACTTAGTAACCCGTCGAACCTTCTATAGTTGATGGAAAATTACGGGTGACTCAGTTAATTAACATATGTTTTATTCTTTAAATAGGTTCAATTATAAGGAGTGATGATGATATTATCTGGTTGCTATCCAGTTCCTGTTGTTGAGGAAAATGAAGGAGAAAGTTATTTCTAGAAGATTGTCATAGCATATATATGTACCTCAAGGTATCATGGGACATTCCTCCCACCGACTACATGTGGGATTAGTTCGGATTCCATGTAAGCATGATAGATGCAGAATAAAGAACCCATATCACCCAAGAAGAAGTATACGTCAAAGATATAAGCCTCTATAAAGTTGATTTTAAACATACACAAGACCAGAGTGCTGGCAGAAGTTATGTGCTGAATTATATATTTACACTTACCAACAAAGATACTGATGGCACATATCATACAGAGTTTGTCATTAAAAGGAAAAAAGCTTGTAAAGACGCATGGTGCCATGTTCATGACATAAACAAAACAAGCTAGCTTCCTCTAGTCATTTGAACAATTTAGGAAGGGAACTAACACCGTCTAGCCTGGTAACAAAGGCACAAGAAAACCATCTGAAAAAACCCAAGAGTGCATTGCCTGGTTAAAGTTCTTCATTTCCTGTGTGGGCCAGTATCAACCAGACAAAATGACAGTACATCTTCCATTCTGTCTAACCATTATTGGTGTTTACAAAGAGATGGTCGAAGTATGTACAAAGAGATGGTAGAAGAAAACAAGCTATTTGGTAAAACTGGTGTTTTTATGTCACAGTTTTATAACATCTTTCAGAACGATTTCAAAAATGTGAAAATACCAAAGGTAAGCTTTCATTGAGTATAGGAATTAGAGCAGTTTTCTTTTTAGCGGGAAACGTACAGCACTTACTTATATACAACACATATATGGTATGACTTAGCCGTAATCTTTAAATAGTTTCCCATTTTCTTCCAAAAATTCATCCAATCACAATGTTGTAAGGTTATGGTATGGCTACAAATTTATTGCATTGTTTCCAACTCATACAGAAACTCTCTTATATGACTGACATATATCAAAATTTGTGGTTGCAATTATATTCCTAACGAAGTGGGATAATAAAAGATCAGACAAAGTCATCATGTTGGAAGATGGTGAAAGTTTAAACTGAGCTTATACGAGCTTAGTTTAGTTATAACCAAAGACTCATAATATAAGCTTATCAGCATATTATCCTAATCGAAAATCCATTTCCTTTCTAGGAAAATCGCTTTACAAAGTGTACTGATTGTAAAAAATACAAGGACGTCTTGTTGGGTAGGCATCATGGTAAAGAAATGAAAACTCAATCCAAAGAAAAACTGAGTATACACCTGGATAATGTATTATATCACAATGCATTTATATTGCTAGGGAGAAATTGGTTTTCCCAAAGCATCATATTTCATGAAGTAAATTACCTTTTGTTATTCTAAAACCGCTGACCATCAATTTTTTAATAATTTTCTAATTACTTGTTATATATATTCACAAATTCTGTGTTGAAATAATCACATGACCTATACCAAGATACATATATGTGCAAGATCAAATAACAACAAAAAAGACACTTGGTAGTCAAATGTTTGTTGTTTTTTGACTAATTCATAGGAGAGAAAGAAATGTTTATTGGCTACATTGGTATCAGGCAAATATCTAACAATCAAGGACGATGCCATGGACCAAAATATGACAGTAATTCCACGAGAAAGGAGAAGTACAAAGGCTATCTGCAACTTGACAACTGTTGGTAAACATCTAGTCGGAGGAATTTTCCATAGTGGGCAGTCCACCGATGGGAAAGACATTTTTGAATCATTTGATACTATCACTGGTCTCATGATCAGAAGTGTTATATGCTAAAGGAATAACAGCCATAACGAATGGCTTGGTCCGGTAAAAGGTATATTACATATTATATCTATTATATTATATTTAGCGAATTTTTAAGGGATAAAGAATAATTTTCCCCGATCGTATTGATGATGAATAGCAATGGTGGCGAATTTGAAGAAGTGTAACAATCTACGTAAAAATGTAACTCTTTTCAAAGTTCGAGGTTTTACACCCTTGAGTTTTGCTAACTTGGTCTCTTCTAATGACGAACTTGGTGTGTCGCCTTACAGACCACTTGCAAAGAAAGCACATCGTTTTATTATCTTCTAAATTCACTGAAAGTACTATACATACCACTGGTGGTTCTCACTTTGTAAGCTTTTAAACGTAAACTACATATAGGGACTTACTCTTGCTTGATTTAGTTACTTTTGCTATTATATCAGGCGACTAGCTGTTGGAAGGTTGTGTTCGGGAAAGTGTAGTAATATATTTTTTTTAAATATAATGTTTTGAATCTATTTAATGATACTTTTGTTTTGTTTCTTAATAGATCAAATAGAACGGATAAGATGGCATGGAAATCCAAAGAGTCATTTTAGATTCTTCATGTAGAGTTTGTGGAAAAGAAGTTTTCAAAGCCACTTAATGTCAAAGCCAAATTCTGTCCATTTGGGGTCAAAATATCTTAGTTGACTCTGATAATGTCCATCCTAAGGGATTATGTGCCAATTGCAGAAGCATTTGTATAAACAAGAAATATTCAGAACTTGGAAACCCCAAAAAGACAATTGTGAAGTTTGTTTAAATTTTCCAATTAAGTCCAGACCAGGAAGAAAGAAAAAGAGGAGAAAGGTGTCAAATGTAGGAACCACGTCGACTGCTGACAGTTGAAAAAAAAAATTACCAACAGAGCCAAACTTTCCATCGTGGGTCCCAAAAAGGAGGGAAGAACTTTAAATACACCATTCAGGTAACAATATATATATTTTAAATTGTCAATGACACATCTTACAATATTCTCAGTATAGATTCTACATGCTTTCCAAATTTATCTGTACCAGCTGTTAGGTTTTGTATTTTAAATGATGGCTCCCCTGATGTCACAGTCATAAGCATTTGACATGGATAAACCTTTCTTACTTCAAGATGCATTACTCAAACTGGTTTTTTTTTTCCACACAACAGATCACCTCATTTTGAATCTATACTGAGAATATTGTCAAATGTTTCACATGCACTTAATTAACTAATGAAAGAAGGCCTTATTTGTACATGAACATGTAGATAGTACCGGTATCTATCATAACACCTAATTTGAGTCAGTACTTCTTGTAATACCATTGACATAAATAAAAGGAATCAAGCTAAATTGAGGGTGGCCCTAGTTTTAGGTTTGCCTATTAGCTCTAATCTTCTTTGATTGTTCAATTAAAACTATCAAAAAAGCTAACAACGTTACTTTAAACTGATCTTTAGGTTATGGAAAAAGAGAACAGACTTCTTTTCTCCAAGAAACAGAAACTCAAACGGCTGAAAAGAAGTTATAATAAGAAGACCAGAGAAGAAGAAGCATAAGGGATTAAGCTAACAATTAATCCTAAACGGCTCTTTTAAGAGCCACCAAACAAATAAAAGTCATTGACAATACATATGCTATTATACACACATATGCTATCATAATATATCTAAAAGACTCGGAGAAATCTTTAAATCATAATCACATACACATCATACACACGGTCTTTCAGTGATAAAGACAACACTCAAAAGTGTGCGGGCAAAGTTAGACTGAAACTTGTCAACAACCCATCGAAACTTCAAGTGCAAATTTGAATATGAAGTGTATCTTTCACGTGGTTGCATATGTAATATCTAAGCTGTAAATATTTACACTGTAACGAAAATAAACTCATGTACATAACTGAGTATCATTGTCGACAATTCAAACTTCCCGCTCCAAAGATTATCTGAAAACTGATTGGATGAATCAAGAGTTTGAATTTGCTGCCTTGGTCGTCTCGGTGATTAAATATTTTGTTCACTAATACAAAGGATGTTCCGTATATGGTAAATTCTTCAATAAATTCTACTAGCAAAAGTCTAACCAATTCACTGATACGAAATCCATACCCTATTTAAGACAGATTGGTAAAAGATGGACCGTATTTAAGACTCAAAGGGAAATTGTATACTGTATATTGGCAACTTAGTGGTAATCCCACTTACGCGTTTTTTCTTTTCAATCCTTGTCAAAATTATAGACTCTATTCAACACAATTAAGCTTGCAAATATATGCTATCTTTTAGCTAACCCAGGCGTAAAAGAAACAGACATTCAGGTGCACGTTCCTGAGGCATTCAATGTCGCCGACCACAACCTAGTTTATGCCCTGAGTGACAAGAAAGAAACTCTTCCAACAAGTCCTTCACTTTTTCAAACACAGTTGTTTTTGTTAGGCGCCAACCAACAAAGTAACGGTTCCCTTTGAGCATAACGTATAGATTTTCAAACTGTCTTATAATTTTTTTTATTGCTTTTAGTACTAGTTAATATGGCAAAAGATAAGTTGGTTGAGAGAAACAACCGCATATGTCTCCGCACCAAGAGAAAAAAAGGGGAAGAAACTATTGAAATTCTGAAGGCTGTTTCAAACTTCAAACCAGTACTCCAAGTGATTGGTTGAAACGCAAACGGCTACATCATCGAAATCATGGTCTTCTGCGATGAATCGATCATGTAAGTTTAAAATTTTTGAAGTGAATATATGTAATGATATAACAATTGATTTTGCTGTTTGCACCAGATTAGAATAGATATATCCCCCCCCCCCCCCATTGATCTGCACTTCTTTGTATTTCCCCTAGATCAATTTACATTGCTGCTTTAAATTATATTGAACAATATTCATGAGTGTTATTTCTTGAAGCATTTATTAAGAAATGCAGCCAGGCTGTTTCGGTTTCGAAATTAGCTTTTGGATTCCATCCTCAAATGCAAACATTATTTTATTGGGCAGGATTTTCAAAATCGCACTTTGTTCTTTTCTTTTTGTTCATATTGAAGGTATTGTGCTTTTGTTCCATCAATCCCAAAACGGGACGACTTTGTGAGTTATGCCAACTCGGCCCTAAGAAAAGAGGAAACTGGAGGGCTTGTTTGTTCGCTAAGTGAACACACGTTTAAAACAGTTTTGGTAAAGAAGATAAACAAGTTCCTTGAAAGTGATTGGTATGAGTCAAGGATCAGCACCACTTTGGAAAAATGACATGCGAAAAACCGAAATATACATGATGTTTTCGTATTGTCAGATGAGGTATGTATAATGTTGTTAATAAAGTTTTAAAGACGTGATTGAGAATAGGCAATGTGCATAAGGTCGAATTTCTAGCGCTTTGTTCCGTAAGCATTGACAGATGAACTTAGAAGAAATCCAATACGTTATAACGTAAATCTCTGTAGAGTTGAATGACCTTTAATTTTTTTTCCTCTTCACTACTAACAGCTCCCCAGAATACAACTACGGAACAACTCAGACAGGAGAAGCATTTATACAGCTAGGGCAATCCTTAGTTGTAGGGATTAGTGGCCAAAGCACTGGGATGGGTCTTTTTACTCAGAAAGATATTTCTCCAAATACTTGGAATACCAGCTATGCCCCCACAGTGGCTGTGCGACTTGGCCAAGCTCACACCCAATCAGACTATATGTTGACAACTGCAAGAAATGGTTCACAGGTGGAGATTGATGGAGAGTTTTGCCCTCTTGGTTTGGGAAAAGGTACTGTGTTGACTGAAGAAGAACTGTTGACCAGATATTCACACGATAGCTCATACTGGATAAACTAGTTTACAGAAACAAATCTCCATTCTCTAAGACTGGCCATGCTTTCATGCAGTGATGGATCATTGGCTGAAGCAGAAAGAGTCATAAAACATTTCAGTTTTTCTAGTTAATGTTAGTCATTTAATTTGTTTATATGTTTTTAATACCTTTGATTTGATGATATATCTTATTGGTCCTTTCATTTATTTTTTTCCCATCTATTCCATTCTCTCATTCATTTTCTTGAGCATGTACAATTTGGAGGACAAAGCAAAAGAATTTCATTCTCATGAGAATTGCAACCTATTGTTTTGTCCTCCAAATTGAACTGCATTCAGACATGCTGCAATGGGTCTATTACAGATTAATGTATTATGTTTCAACATGTTTCTAGATAATTTTAAATAGTTGGTATTCCAAAGTACCTTGAAATTCGGCATATGTTGTTATCATAAAGGGAAACAATTGAGTATATTGGAACTTTGCCCCCCCCCCCCCCCCCAAGTTCTCTTGGTCTTTCAGAAAAGTTAATACATTAGATATTTGCATTATTGTGTCATTAACCTCTACTACTTTAACAAATTCTTTCATACTCGCATACTTTTTTTCTTCAGTTTGTTAGCACCAATTGTCTTGCTGTACTAATAACGAAATACAAATTTAAATATGAAAAAAAAATTCAAGAAGCATTTCGCCTTTCTTGTAGCATGGTCAAATGACGCCATCCTGCAAACGTCATATTAAGATGAACCATAATTTCATAGCTTAAAATGTTCTAAAATAAGATTACAAAAAATAACTTCAATGAACATTGAAAGTTAGAAATACATTATCAGGATTGTTAGCTCTAAAGCAGCATATATGATTTAGGATAAAGAGTACAAAAATGTTCAGTAGCACGAATTTTGTTTTGTTTTGAATTTATTTTTTATTTTTTTATTATAAAATTTTATTATTTTATTTATTTTATTTATTATTATAACAATTTATACTTCCAGTTATGTTGATTTGGACATCATCTTTTAGATGTTAGAGGCTGTTTTCATGATAAAGATACCACATTTCTGATCTAAAAAATCAGCTCGCATGCATAAGGTCTTTATCTTTAACTTCAAGTGATGACGTTTTTGACATTTATTTAATGATAATATGCATATTCCTTTTTCTCATTATGACAGCTCATATTCCGGTAGTTGAAATATTTTTGTTTTCACAGGCCTACAATCATTTCTGGTTGAACTTGAGAAACAATGGGCCTTACAGTCCCAGGAGGCGTCACAAAAGTACACTGAACTCACAGCTCAAGTCCAAAAGCCTTCCGAGAAGTCAAAGAGAGGAAACTTACTAGTAAATAGAATGAAGAGATTCTGGACCATACATATTGTGATTTTGCTGCTGAGCTGCAAGTAGAGATTTTTTTGTAAAGGTATAAGAATTATTTATTACTTTTAAATAGATGTTAATAATATTATCCCAAAAACATACTCTGACCATCTCACTCTGACAGTTGCATGTATTAAATGTAGCTGTTTTTAAAAATATGCTGTTCATGTATTGTATTTTATATATCTACTTATTTTCTATTTATATTGAATTTCATGTATTTAGTGCAAGGATTGGAGCTTTCTGCTAAAGAAATTGCTTGGGACACATCTTGCCACTGGAGACTATGGCCATCTTACCATTGACCATAGTGCTATGCTGCTCCATCAATTTTTTTCAATGTACAAGTATTCAGGTCAAGGCTTTGAGTCCTCACACAAGCATCACAGACGATTTTTTGCAAAAGCAACAAATCATGAGGCATCTGGACCATGTAATTACATTTTCTACCTATTGCTGCTGCTTTTTATTGTTGTTGTTGCTGTTGTGACATATAATTTCCTCCCTCAAAATATATGATCATTGTGGGAGGAAGGTGATTTGCAAATCAAAGGTCATGAAGGGGAAGCTGCCGCTGATGCCACCAAAGAAAAAAATGAAGCTTAAAAAAACACACAAGATGTATCACCAACCCAGTCGACAGACTCTAGGCAACCAATCTCACCAACAATTAGCATTCAGGTAAATGCTGTGTCACTAAATTGCATAAGAGGACAGCTTGCAGCTTTGTTTCAAGGTCTTCCACCCATAAAACCTTTCCTGTTACCAACTATTGCAAAAGCTGTGAAGGGGATAATCAATGCAACTGACCCATATACCTTAGCTTCAAGACCATGTGAGCATGTTTTAAGAAAGGCAGGTCTTGTTGTCAGGCAACCTTGCTCAACTGGAGTTTACATTCCTGGTTTGTGTATCTTTACTCAGTGCTTAATAAATTCTGAGAAGACCGCACAACAACTTTCTAAAGAAGTCGATTGGTTAATGCAGACTTGCTGTAAAAGCAACGATCAAATTTTAATATCTGATGCCCTCTTGAACCGAGCTCCAAATTTCCCATTGATAAAAATGGGGAAGAAATCAATAGATGTTTTGTCATTGAGTGACTTGACATAAGAAATGTACCTTGATAATTGTGTCATTGATATCTGTATTGGCAAGTACCTAGAAGAACTAAAGTTCAAGGGTTGTGACACAACATTGTACCTTCCAACAGAACTATGACTGGATTGAAACCAATAATGGTTACCAAAAGATACAGCTTTCTACCCAAACAATGACAGTAAATAGTAGTAGACCTATTACTTGGGTACTAGTTTACCTGTAATAACTGTGTATGCTTACTTGGATCACAAACTTAGGTGCATTGATAATGTTTTGTGTAAATATTAACGATGATATGTTCCATTGTTTCACTACAGGTTTACTTAGATGCTATGTTTGCCTCCCAAATTGATGATTTATGACGTCAATTAAAAGGGGTCTAATACGCACTTTATACTCCAGGTAAATGAACCTCATTCACGTAAAATCAGATGCACAGATTGCCTTTTGAATTATCAGAGTACAAGTCGGGCCACCATACGAACTCAAGCTCTCTGGAACAACGTCCTTCCTCTTTGTTAACAACTATGCTACTGCGGCATGTCATCCTTGCTTTTATTGATGTGGGTATCTAATTGTTTGTAGTTCCAGCGTGGGATCGTGCTAACTCTAGCCCATTCAAAGGGTTTACTTCTTCATATACGTTTTCTTGCAAGGTTTCTTGACCTCTCCAGCTTACGTCTATATCCACAACTGCTCCTGGCACTCTTAGGGCGTAAACAAGCTGGTCAAAGTCATAGATTTTGTAGGAGATTCTTTTTGTAGATAACCTAAGAATTGGTGCTCGCAAAAGGTGGTTAAATCTATTAAAAACTGCTAAAATTTTCCGTTACCAAGTGAAATTCAAGCCTATGCCATTTTACTGCAAAAGAAGCAGAATAATAATAGTATTATGAAATTTTCCATCTAAATTTAGTTCTAAAAAGGCTGTGTCGCATGAGGACTATCGTTTTGCTTTTGGAAACTCTTGGTATGTTCAATGGTATGTTTAGTTGTTAAAGCTTTATTCTATTCTATTCTAGTGCCCACGGTTTTCCGATTCACACTTTAATAGGTATGGCAAGTACTTCTACTTTTCCTTACTGATTACTAACCAGTTGCATAAGAAGAGCATGTTTTGGTGATAATCTATATTATAACAATGCATCTGAGAGTATGCATGATCGCATAAAAAAGATAATTCCAGAGATAAAAAGGGATATTTGCCCTTCAGGTATCCCCTTACAAAACTACTTGAAATCTACAAGGAGATAACAGACAAGTGCAGAAGAAATGTTCATCAGGCAATCATTGACCAAAGACAGTATAGACTTGCCGATAATCTAAGTCACATCAAAGTAAGGCCAAGTGAATGGAGAGATATGAACGTTACAGAAACGAAACGATGTATAAAGAAAATCGATCCTATGTACAAGATTGATGACACAGAGAAAAGCCAACCCAAACGTCGCTTCATGTACCCCACGTGGATCCTTCCAAGACAGTGGTTTCCTGTCCATGTTCAAGACTTCCTGGGAAAACGCAAACATAATCATTCAAAAAAAGGAGTAAGCAGTGCACCTGGTCCCAATAAAGTTAAGGTTGTGTTGTCTCTCACAAACCCAAAAACACCCCATTCAGTTACTGGTAATCAAGGTTGGAAAGCCATGAAGTGCAAATGGAAGGGCTAGAAACAAAAGCAACTACGTTAAAGTTAAACCCTGATGTACAATCTACATTTTTGGAGGATCTAAGCCAATATACATAAGTATTTAGGATAATATTGAGATTTTTATAATATATTTATATATATGTATATATATATATATATGTATATATATTTATTTTTAAGAATGTTATTGTAAGTGCATAATGCGCTCAGAATTAAATTGTTATCATTATTATTATTATATATTATTATAACGGATATAATGGTTATGGTGGGTATTGACTGAATTAATTATCAATATAGTTGATATATTAATTAATAAAGTTCATATCCGCCATGTCCAGTATACTCGCTATATCCACAGAGGGAGTATAAAAATAATACCACAGGAATGAAAATTCAGAAAACATCTGATCTACCATCAACAGAGTTAACGGATATCATGGTTATGGCGGGAATTGACTGATGGATTATGGATGGAAACCAAGAACTTTGGAAATTCGATGTTATAATTTTTCTGATGTATTTCAAATATAATTGATGTCTAATCTTAATATAGGTCTTTTTTGACTATAAAAAGTAATATGTTTTGATTTGATATGGCAATAAGGGTATGGAATTATTGTGCAATGTGTTTAGGGTTGTTGAATCTTTCCGGCTTGCAAAAAAGCAGCATAAAGCCTCGTCACATTTCTACAAGCCGTCTTTCATACATCTTGCCAATAGGATGATTTTATTTGCTGAGGCAGAATCGAAAAAATGTTCCCTTTTCTGTCAATTGTAATTCGTAGGACTATAAATCCAACGGTCTTTGCAGTTCGAGACCATACATGTAAGAACACTGAAAACAACAGACAATAGCGATGAGCAAACCATGTGCTCAGTTAAACAGCAAGATCATAAGAAACTTGTGTGAACACAATGCAGATATTCCAAGCAATTACATACTGAGCATCTTGTCAAACACCAATCCACTTAAATTACAACAAGCTATTGTTAAATGTGGAGTTAAAGTGTGCATGTCTAAGGGGTCAACCAAGATGTACAGGTAATCATGGTCTCAAGTTCAATTTGGGATTAATTTGCATGTGTTTTTCAAAGAGTTCAAATTGCATGAGAGCGTGGGTCGAATGCAATTGGAGCACTTTGAAAAACACTTTCAGCATTCACTCATGTGTGCATGACTTGAGATTAAGTGCACAACGCGCTCTTCAACTGAAACCAACGAAAAAATGTATTAAAAAAAAAAAAATCACCAATTTTTTATCCTTTTTCACCGCTTAAAAAAGGCACTGTCTTGATGCTTAATAATGTTATCAACAGCAGAATCAAGAAAGTTTGGTTTCAAGCCCTTTTTCGGAATATGTAATTTGCACTGTGTTACACTTTTTTGCACTGTGTTACAGATTCTTGCACTGTTACACTTGAACTGCACTGCTCTAAGCCAATCAAATTCGAGTAATTTTTTCATGCATATTATCATTGTTGTTATAACAATTATTAACAATAAGTAGTTAAATGAATAGTGTAATAGTTATGAATGAGTAACAAATGAAGCCAACAATAGGTTTTTCCTCGTTTGCATTTGATTTGGCGCATTTGGAGTTTGACGTCTAAAGCGGCCCTAACTTATTAAAGTTCTTTATTTAAAAATGAGAATGGAGATTACGTGGAGAGATGAACTGCATGGCAGACATATATGATGGGAAGATAAGGCATGATTTCCAAACTTATGAAAGCGTGGATTTTCTAAATGCACCAAAAAAATATGGCTTCATGCTTAACTTTAACTATTTCCAACCAATAAAGCAGTGAAAAGACTATTTTTTTGGTGTGCTTTACTTGGCACTGTGAAATCTGACCCATGCCGTGCGTTTCAAATAGAAGGATATCATGGATTGCCATTCTTGGATTGCCATTGTTGGATACACTCAACACCGTTTTGGATGACGGTAATATTGACATCATGATTTAACGAAAGAAAACACACACAGACAGATATCTTTACTTTCAAAGCCACCATCCACACCAGCACAAGGCTAGTGTCATCCAGACACTTCATCACAGAGCGAATAGTTCTATTTGTAGTGTTTGGGTTCCCTGTGTTATGATGGGTTCCCTGTGCAGAGAGCGTGTGCGATGAGACCCCATTGAAGCACGTTGTCGTTCAATCGAGTAGTGTTTTAAACTGGTTCAATCTGGGGTATAAACCCAACATCTGGCGACGAGGATCAAAAGGATCAAAAGAAGAATATCTTGAATTCGATATTCGAGAAGGATGGTGAAAGAGCTTGAACTTGGGAGCATTAAACCGTTCGATTCATCAGGAGATCCGACCAGCGATGGAAAAAGTGGAAGAGGTCTTTTGAGTATTATATCGTTGGAAAGGGAGTTAAGGATGACAGCCAGAAACAAGCCCTAATTTTACACTGTGCAGGAGAAGCAGTCCAGACGATGTTCGAAGGTTTAGATGATACTGAAGTCGGAGAAGGCGAATCAAAATACAAGAAAACCTTGAAGATACTCGACAATTATTTTATTCATAAAGCGAACATTCCGTACGAAAAACACGTGTTTAAGAACAGGAAGCAAGAAAGCTCGGAAAGTATCGATCAGTTGGTATCGAGACTGAGAACCCAAGCATTAAATTGCGATTTTGGAGATGGCATCAACGAAAATATAAGAGATCAGATCATTGACAAGTGTAATTCGGCTCAGCTGAGGACAAAGCTGTTGACAAAGGGAGCTGACCTAGAGTTGAAAGAGGCTCAAGACTTAGCCAGAGCACAGGAGACAGCACAAGTACAGGCCAAGAAGATTGAGCAGGATGCTAAAGGTGAGATCAATGCTGTGTATAATAGAGGGGAGAGAAATCAGAAGAGACCAAGTGGAAGACCATCTAAGATGAAATATTATCATTGTGGGAACGAAGGGCATATCAGCCGTGATTCCAACTGTCCAGCACGGAATGCAACCTGTAAGAAGTGCAAGAAAGTGGGTCACTTCGGGAAAGTTTGCAAGACCAAGAGCCCAAATGAGCCACAGCCAAGAGAAAAAGGGAAAAGTCATGAAAAAGTGTGTGAAGTCAAGGAAAGGGAGTATGATTTTAATAATAATAATAATATCTTTATTTTATATAGCGGCAATTATATAGGAACTCAACACCGCTTTACATGTAACTATAGAAAAAATAAATAAAAATATAATTTATAAGATTATATACATAGTGAATCAAGCTAATTCTATATAAATAAAAATGTATTAAAAAGGAAAGCAAATGCAAATATAAACAAATTACTAAATCCCACATGGTTCAAAGATAAAAATGTATAGACATATGGAAATAATTCAAAATGAAAAACAACTAAAATGACAAATAAAAACAGCTATAAAAATTACTAAATATTCCATGGGTTATTCTTAATTAATTAAAACAGGATATGCTTGCTTGAAGAGCCAGGTTTTAAGTAGGGTCTTAAAAGTAGTAAGGTCAGTGCAGGATCGAATATCATAAGGCATAGAGTTCCACAGCTCAGGAGCCGCGTAGGAAAAGGCCCTCTTACCATAAGAATTTAGGTTGTAAGAGGGCTTAGACAGAAGATTAAGGCCAGAAGATCTTAAGGTTCTAGCAGGTTTGTAAACTTGAAGTAGGTCAGAAAGATACGAAGGAGCACAGTTATTGAGAGCTTTGAAAGTAAGTAGTAAAATCTTGTACTGTATGCGTTGTTCTATGGGTAACCAATGAAGGCTACGCAGCACAGGAGAAATATGCTCAAATTTATGTGAAAAGGTAAGTACCCTGGCTGCAGCATTTTGTACACGCTGTAGTTTTTGAAGCGATGATTTAGACAGACCATAAAGAAGGGAGTTGCAGAAGTCTAGTTTAGAAGAGATAAATGCGTGCATAAGGGTCTCACAGGCTTTGACACTGATGTGTTTTCTAATTTTTGAGATATTTCTCAAATGAAAAAAGCAGGATTTACAGATGGAAGCAATCTGGTGATCAAGAGATATATTTTCATCGAAAATAACACCAATATTGCGAGCTTTTGCTGAAAATGAGATGTCATGACCTGCAATACTCACAGAGTCAATAGAAGGCCTGGGACGAAAGGAGGAAGATAACAGTATAATTTCTGTTTTGTCGCCATTCATCTTAAGACAATTCTGCAACATCCACTTGTCTATCTCATTCACGCAAACCTCAAGTGTTGACTTAGCATTATCCAGCTGAGACAAAGATGACGTTGAAAAGGTTATATAAAGTTGCGAATCATCTGCGTATAAGTGGAAATTGATATCATAGCCTCGAACAATATCTCCAATTGGTGACGTATACAACATGAAAAGAATAGGCCCGAGAATGGAGCCTTGTGGCACTCCACAGTCGAGGCTTTGAGAATTTGATTTACCACTTTCTATACTGACAAATGACTTACGATGAGACAAATAGGACCTGAACCAGTCCAGTGCAGTGCCACTAATGCCATATCTTGTTTCAAGCCTTTTCAAAAGAATAGCATGGTGGACAGTGTCAAAGGCTGCTGACAAATCAAGCAGAACTAAGATGACAGAACAATTGTTGTCTATGGCATGAAGGATGTCATTTTGGACCCTTACAAGAGCGGTTTCTACACTGTGGCGTTTTTTATACGCAGACTGGAACTTTTCATGCAGGTCATTTTCCTCCAGATAATCAACCAGCTGAGAAGCAACTACTTTCTCAATGGCCTTAGAGAGAAATTTGAGATTAGAGATGGGCCTGAAGCTGGAGAATTCCTCAAAAGGTAAATTCTGCTTCTTGAGTAGTGGATGGATAACTGCTTCTTTTAACTGTGATGGCACCACCCCAGTACACAAAGACAAGTTGACAGTTGTGCATATGGTAGGGAGAAGTGTACCAAAACACTGCTTCATTACAATACCAGGGATAGGATCCAAATCACATGATTTAGAAGCCAACGAAGTAATCAGCTTAGACAAGTCTGTAGAAGAAATTTCTCTGAAAGTCAGAAAAGAACTATTACATGAGACATCATTGATAGCATGAATAAGTTGTGCACCCCGTAAATCTTGTTGAATGGCTGAGATCTTATCAGTAAAAAAGTCTGCGAATGATTTTGCAAGTTGATCAGATGACGTACAATCAGGATATTGTTTCTCTGCTTTAACATGCAGTGCCTTGGAAACGGTAGAAAACAATACCTTCTGGTCAGACTGATGCTCATTTATCATCGCAGAGTAGTAAGCATGTTTAGTGGAGTTTATCAAATTCCTTACCACATCACATTGTTGTACGTAAAGGTCACGATCAATTGTGAGACGTGATTGACGCCACCTTCGCTCCAGCTTTCGACGTTTGGTCTTTTCTGCCTTGATTTCAGGTGTATACCAAGGTGCCAAAGGACGTTTAGTAACAATACGTTCAATGCATGGAGCATGGGCATCTAGTACAGATGCAAGCACAGAGTCATATTGCTGGACTAGTTCAGTCAGATCACTAGCGGGTGCTGTGAGAAGAGATGATTTGACGATATCCTCATTAAAGCAATGCATGTCAATAGCTTTCAACTTACGACATCGAGTGATTACTCTTACTGGAGGTGGTTTCTGAATGCGTACGGCAGTGAGGATGGCGCAGTGGTCAGATATTGCTGGATCACATACAGAGACATCACGGACGATATGATCAGATGATCGTGTTATAATAAGATCAAGCACATGCTTATCTTGATAAGTAGGCTGATCAACAAACTGCTTTAAATCAAAGATTTCCAATAGCTCAAGGAATTGGCTAGCAGCAGAATTAGTAGGATCGTCAACGTGGAAGTTGAAATCGCCAACAATAAGAAGAGAACTAGGACTAGTTGATAATTGCTCCAAGAATACAGCAAATTCCTCAAAAAAGATCTTGTTGTTAAGTTTGTTACGATTTGAAGGAGGAGGCCTGTAAATAACAAAGAGTAAAATATTAGAAGGAGAAGAGCAAGCAAGCATACCTAAAGTCTCAAAAGACTTAAATTGTTTCAAAGCTATTTTTTTTAAACGTAAAGATTTCCTATAAAGTAAACCAACCCCACCACCCCTACCCTTCCTAGCAATATGATGTAATAAATAACCCTTCGGTGTTAGTTCATTGATAGTAAGTTCATCCTTAATATCATTAGTGTTCAACCAAGTTTCAGTGAGACATAATATGTCGACGTTATTTTCAACTACAAAGTCCTTTACAATCATGGATTTGTTCCTCACAGATCTAGAATTTAGCAAGCACAATTTTGCAGGACGTGCAATCTGCGAAGCTAGAGGAATACGCGGTGGTTTTATTAAATTGTTCACGTTTACTCCATTATAACTTTGATGTTTGTCCAATGGACGACTTGTAATCAATGTAGGAATATTTCTCGGGATTGTATTCACGTCATTGATCACGGGTAGACTTGTTTGAGTAGATAACAATACGTCTTCTCCAAGGTAATTAGGTTGTATAGGACAATCCACGGGTGCAGTCGAGCCATTACCAGGAACACTGTTGTTTGTGATACAACTCCAAGAAGTGTCAAGTTGAATATTTAATGGAGAGTTATGCAAATTTTCTTGAATTTCTTGACTTAAAGTTCTATCAGAAGTCACTAAATCCTTGATATTCAAGCTTCTTGTCGAGATACTTTGAGAGTTCGTACATTTAGCTTTCCTTTGCCCTCCTCTGCATCCTCTGCGGGTAGGTTTGAATCGTGATATTTTAAGTTCCAATAGAATTTGCCAACGTTCAGCATCAAGCAGTGATGTAGGAGTTGATTTAAATAGTGATATCAATGAAAATCTTGTGTAAGTTATAGCCATCGTGTGAAATAACCATGAAATAAAACCAATGAATCCGAAAAAAAAATCAATTGAAGGATTCATAGCAGAGAAATTAGTAAATTTGCAGGAGCAGCTTTAAAGTCGTGTGCTGCCTGCAAGGCGCTCAACCAAAAAAAGCATCAATTCCTGGGACAATGAACATTCAGGTGGACATAATGTTACTGCCATGATTGGTGGAGTCAAAGTGGATAAAGTTTTGATTGATTCTGGTGCAACCAATCTGGTGGAATCCTCATTTAAGGTCTAACTTGGTGAAGAGTGTGCTCTCATTTAAACTCTCCAGGACCTCATCGATAGTGGGTATTGGGTAACGTTCTCTGACAATAGCAGTGTTCACCTGTATCATATCAACACATAATCGTATGTCACCGTGCGCTTTGGGAACCACTACTATTGGGCTTACCCAGGGTGTAGGTCCCTGCACTTCCTCTATGATGTCCATGCTAACTAGGTCTTCCAACTTGGCTTCAACCTTCTCTCTCATACTAAAGGGCAGTCTCCTGTATTGCTGTGCCACAGGCTTAACAGTCTGGTCAACATATATCTTGGCTTGATAGTTGTTCAGTTTCCCAACCCCTTGGAAACATTCTGGGAACTCCTTTAATATATCATCTACTGTCATTGCATTAACTTTGTTAATTTTCAGCACTCCCAGATCCTCACTTGTCTTACAACCAAGGATTGGCCTCCCCACTGTATCCACAACTACAAACTCAGTCTCTGTCTCAACATTATTAACACTTACAGTTGTCTTGACCTCTCCCAGGACCTTGAGGGGTGTTGTAGAGCCATAAGGGTAAAGTCATCTCTGAGTCTTCTCAGTTGTACAAGCTACTTTGTTCTTCTTTAAATACTCCCATGTTTCCTTGTCAATAATATTGCCAGTGCACGCTCTGTCTCTTTCTTGGTAGGTTCGTTTAGATTTGTTTATACACGTCAATCGTATTGTTTCTTTGATTGGTCCTTATGTTCATAAAACGCAAATCGCAAGCACTTATAGTCTTTAAATAATTTGAATCGTTGTAAGACATACTTTTCGCCCTGATGATGCACTAGAAGTGCAAAAGCTAGGCATAATATTTAAAAAAATAGTGGAAGAAACAAACGTAAACAATAATGTCATGGTTATTGGCATAATTCCCTCTATGGGCCCTGAATGAATTCCTAAAGCCAGCAATAGCAGAACTTAAGGCTTTGTGGAAGGGCGATTACTTAAAGAGCACAGTGCAGAGTGAGGCTGTTCAAGATGTCTCATGGTTCACCGGAAATGTGGGTGAGAAAAGAGACTACTGAGGGTTCGAATGCAAAAACTGGGAAAAAAGAACGAATGATTAACATAATAGCACTAACATACGATATGCATTGCTACCATTTCCGAAACAACAGTAAACCCAATGGGGACGGACAAAGGAGTCATCTAGCCTTTCATTAATTCAGAAGACAGACCACACGGAAATTTCTAAAAAGAGGGCAATCCATTTTACAGAACGATGCCAAAGGAACTTATGAATGAAAACTTGTGTTTGGGCCTCCTGTGCCTCAGGCACATCACGTGCACACCTCGTGTTAGTGTTTTTACAGAACATGTGAGCAGTTCGTTTGGGACGCTTCGTCAATAGTCAAGTTTGTTATTGTTTTTCTTCTTTCCCCCTTTACATGGCACGATTGTAAGTAGCAAATTTACGTCCTGTAGTATTCGAGTTTACTTTGTAATGTTTATGTCCGTTTTTGTACAGTTTTTACCGCTTGTATCGAGTTATCGCTGAATTAAGTGGATGAAGGTCAAGTCAATGCCCGATTCCAGCTATAGCGCATGCGCGCAAGGGATTATGGTAGTTAAGGTAACATCGTCCAAGATGGCGGCGTAAACAAAGCGGACGGCAGGTCGTCTTGTTGCCATTACAAATGCCTTAAACTCAAAAAAATCACAAAAAAAACTAAAAAATATTTAAGAAACAAACAAAAAAAATCAACAACTACTTGAAAATCAACCAAAAAGATTCTGAAAACAAGATGTGGACCAGAAATTTGACTAATATGCCAGGGTTTACACACGAACACCTTGAAGATCACCTTGTGACATCTATGTCCATTGACAAGCAACCAAAAGGAGCTGGAAAACACAAGAAACTAGGTTATCAGTTGTTTAAATCTGGATATGTCAATGGAATCACTGTAAAGGATAACGTAAAAGCGGGAGAGGAAAACCTATTTTTAGTTCGCGGAAAGGTTAACGCACAAATGAAGAAAGACGAATATACCGTCTACGTTCATCTACGATATACGACGGGAAAAGTAATCCATTCCCACTGCGAATGCCCAGCAGGTAAAGGAGGTTGTTGCAAACATGTAGCGGCTGTATTATTTCAGTTACTTGACTATAGAGAATTAGAATTGTTAGAGGTTCCTATCCAACTATCATGTACAGAAAAACTGATGTCCTGGAATATCCCTGCTTTATGTCCTGGAAAGAGAGGAGCCATGTTGTTTGAAGATCTTTTGTTTGAACAAGCTGATTATCAAAGAGATAAACTGGGTCAACGTAAGCGTCCACTTTTGAAAGGAAGAAGGGATGACTTTACCGCTGCCCCGTCCTTTTCGGAGAAAGTAAGCAAAACTGATTTAAAAAGACTGAGAAATAGTCTTGATGATAATTGTCCACTAGCTTATTTACTTGACGAGCATGACTGCGAACCTTTTGACTACAACAAATACTGTCAGAACCTACCATCCAGACAGGAACTCAATAAAAAGAAGAAGGTTCTCCTTCATTTAAATACTGAAAGTATACGAACACAAGTACTTAAAAATCTTGATGAAACATCTGATCCTCTCATTGTACTTTCCCCCCAACAATTAGAAATTGTAAACAACAAAGTCAAAGTAAGTATCAATGAAAGTCTGGAAATTGAGAGAAACACTCGAGGTCAGGCTGACTGCCCAGAATGGTATCAACATAGAGAGAAGAGACTGACTGCTTCCAACTTTGGTGCAGTTATGAATAGAAGAGTGTCCATTTATCCAAAAACCATTTTAGAAAAAATCAAAACAAGCCATTCCAGCGTGAGAATTCCTCTAAGTTGTAGATGGGGTAAAGATAACGAACAAAATGCACTGATACAATATTATGAGTCTCTTGATAACCAAGTTAAAATCTGTGAGTGTGTTGGCTTAGTGGTAAATCCTAAATGGTCTTGGTTGGGGGCTAGTCCTGATGCATTGGCATTTACCTCACAAGAACCCTCACCATATGGCGGAGTTGAAATTAAATGTCCATCATCAAAAATCAACATGACCATTGCTGAAGCTTGTCAAGACAAGAATTTCTACCTTAGCTGTATCAATGGGCAAGTTGCTCTTAAACAGAAACACCAGTACTATTACCAACTTCAAGGTATAATGGCCATCTGCCAGTTGCAGTGGATTGACTTTGTTGTCTACACAGTTGTAGACATTCATGTTGAACGTGTCTATTTTGATTTTCAAAATTGGAAGGACAACATGCTGCCAAACCTCACCAAGTTTTTCTTTGATTACATATTGTAAAAACAAGGTAATAAAGAGACACGGTGAGTTTTGTCTGCATGTTGTCCTGAAGAAATAGAAAATGAAGTAGCATGATATGTATGCTCTATTAAATGTACATTATGTTAATCAGTGCTAATATCAGACTCCATGCTTAACTTCTCAGTCTTCTTGTAATTCCCAAGTTCTCTATGACTTAATAGAGCTTTCTTTATCAACCTTTATAAAATACAATCCCTCTTATAAGTCAGATTTTTTTCTGTTATCAAACATGCTCTGTTGCACAGAGAACTCTAGCCTCTCAGCCGAACTGACAGAGCTCAATACTAGTATTGAAAGTATTTTTATACTTCCAATTTTGAAAATCAAATTTGACATGTTCAACATAATATGGATGTCTAATTCACTTCTACTAACCCCTTAGAAAGCCTTTCTAGCTATAGCGATATTTTGCATTCATGACGTAAGCCTTTGTTATTCATGTGCCAACCAGAAATCCATTGGTTGGTAAAACAAAAGAGATGTGAAAAGTCTTTGTGATCTTGGTTGGCAAATTATCATCACAATGCTTTTGTTTGTAAACATGAAGTATTGCTATAGCTATTATTAAATGCAACAAATCAACAAATATAAAAATTTTGAAATATATATAAATTTATTTAATACTTTAAGATTTACAAAAATGGATCATAATAGTAAAAGATTCAGATTAAAATTTAATTACTAATAATTGTAAATATTTTGAATAGAGTGCATTCGCTAGATCTGTGAAATAGTTTGCTAACAAAATAGTGCAAATTAGTACAAAACCCTTTATTTTCTATTGTTTAATTAATTAGCATTATTTTGTTCAAAATAGAATTTTGCATTTCATGGATATAATGAATGAATGAATTCACTTTAGCAACTCAAAAAACTGTGGCTGATGAAACATTTATGATGTTTATAGAATAACTATTATTCTTTGTCTTCTCTCACCATGCATACACAAATGCAAAAATGACATGAATGTTTCTGATTGTAAGCAAGATAACAATATTTATTAAAAACAGTATGGCCTTTGATATACTTCAAATTTAGTTTCATGGTAATTAAGTTATTAAAATTATTTACATATGGCAAATGAATGTAGTTTTGTCATGATTGATATTTGCACTCACAAGGTTTTTAATGTAAAGAAAAACTATATAAAGTTCTGGTTTTATAATAATTATAATTATCAATCAACCCTTATTGCAATCTCTAGAAATGACAAGTGGTTTGCTAAACAAAGTTAGATAACAACAAATAGTCCAGATTTTATTAATATCAGCTGCCATACTTAAGGGGATCACCTGTTGTAAAATTCTAAAGTTTTTAATTTTTTCAATAGCCCTCTCAACATGTATTCTTTCTTTTGCTATTCTTCTGGTCCTTACCTCATCTGAATGACTGAGCTGTGCTCCATTTAAAAAGGGAGGGATGTTAGCCTTAACATCATCTGGTACATCATCATCTATGTTAAATCCTCTGTCTGCCATAATCACATCACCCGGTTGAAGTAGTTCTATTAACCCACAGTCATTTGTTAGTTCACGGTCTGAGGTTCTTCCAGCATACAGCTCTGACACAAAACTCAATGTTCCTGCTGGGGAAATGCCAATCAGTCCCTTTGCAGTGTTGTGATGTTTGTAGGAAGAAAATGTTGCACTCTGAGTGGCTGGGGCTGTTGGCATCTCAATAAAGACCTCTGTACAGTCCACAATGACTCTTGTATTTGGATAAGTTTCTTTCAAGCTTGGTGGCATGGTTTGGTCAACTAAATCTCTTGAAGGCCAGATATTTATTGATCTCAAACGTTGATGAAGGAAGTCAAGCCATGTTATCCAGATGCTGCTAACTTGTGACACAGAAATGTCATATCTATTAGCTACATCCCTTTCCAAAAGCCCACATCGAAGTCTTGACAGAACCATAAATAGTTCCTCTTCAGGAGTAAGAGACCTTTTTCTCCCACGTTTCTGTTGTTCTTCTGATTGAAGGTTGCCATTCTTTGAGCCTATATATCTCAACTTTTCGCATGCAGGAGACAGGAAGTCAACGAAATTTTTGAAACTAGAATAATTAGGGAAGGTAGTATAAAATTCCATGTCACTGTCAGAGTCTTTAAATCGTTGTAAAGAAAATTTGGAGCGTAGTAATTGTTGTTTTAAGTCATTTACTTCGGCTTCGTGTTGTAGTTTCAGACGTTTAAGTTCACTTTGTAAATTGTGTATTTCTTGTCGAAGGTCATCTGAATTTTCAACTCCAGTGTCAACAACAACAGAGTTCATAAACGGATTTTCCGCTACTTGATTGTTTGCATCTGACAAGGGAACACGTTCTCTACATTTGAATGTTGTTCTTGGTTGACTTTGCTTCGGCTTTATCAGCTTTGGTGATATTGATGGGATGTTGTTCTCGTACGTCTTTTTTCCTCCTGGAAAATGTTCTGAGCAAACTCTGTGATACTCATTTGGATAAAACTCCTTCCTTCCAATCCAATGTACCCATGACTGGCGAAGTTTTTTCTCCTTTGGAAATTTATGAAATGATAATTGAGGATTTCTTTTTGTACTGTTAGTACATAAAGGAACACAGCAAGCAGTTCCTCCTCCACGACTTTTGCTCTTTTCTTCTAAAGTTTTTTCCATCTTTGTATCTTTTTGGTTGATTTTCAAGTAGTTTTTGATTTTTTTTGTTTGTTTCTTAAATATTTTTTAGTTTTTTTGTGATTTTTTTGAGTTTAAGGCATTTGTAATGGCAACAAGACGACCTGCCGTCCGCTTTGTTTACGCCGCCATCTTGGACGATGTTACCTTAACTACCATAATCCCTTGCGCGCATGCGCTATAGCTGGAATCGGGCATAAACCCTCGTGAATTCAGTAAATCGAACTAAGACTCGAATTAACTACAATAATATTAGCAAGTTGGAAGGCGTGCCACTGTGAAATCAATTGTCCTAAACAACCTGGACGAAGTACCTCTACATACAACTTCACAAACTGTGACGGCTTAAACTGATATTTAACAAATGTCTTAGTTTAGATTTTGGGTTTTTGATGACCTCATCTGAAAACCAGCAATAGGGTGGACCTTTGTTCTATATGTCCAGTTACAGATTACAATAACATGCACGTCCTAGCCTTGTTTAGAATCTCTTCATTTCTCACCAAATTAAGATGAGCAGGGTACTTAATACCGAAGCAATCTGATTGAAATAATCTTAGAGTTTTTGCCGGTATATTGAGCTCATTTAACTTCATTTTAGTTTTCCAATGGGCATGTAAAGGAGGTCCAGACCAGACTCCAACAGGACTTCGGGGAGGGTACGTCAGAACCCCCTGAAACCCTCCAGCCTATGTGTCATGTTGGGATCCCTGTATATGAAGGCCAGGTTACCTAGGGTGCTGGCTCGTGTGTAATGGCGACAGATTAAAGAAGAACAGAAGTTAATCCGGGTTAATCTTGGCCATCCGAAGGGAGGACACTACAAATTGGCGACGAGGATAAAAACAAAGGATTGTAGAAAGCCCTGAGATGAATTTGGAAAAGTTTTCACTACCGCCAGTCAATTTAGAAGCCACGAATTTGGCGGATGAATGGAAACACTGGTGTGAAGCATTTGACAACTACAGGATTGCGACAAAGCTTAATAAAGAAGAAGATGCTGTACAAAAGGCGACATTACTACATTTAGCAGGGACTGCAGTGCAGCGTTTGCTGTCTGGACTGCCTGGAAGCAAAGAAAAGTTTGAGGATGTAAAGAAGGCGTTGACTGCTTACTTTCAGCCAAAGAAGAACAAGTGGGCTGAAAGATACAAGTTTAGGAAGCGAGCCCAGATGCAGAATGAAATGCTTGATACATTCATTGCTGAACTACGAGTTCTTAGCCTGTCTTGTGACTTTGGAGAGGCTGTAGAAGACAATATCCTGGGTCAAGTGATTGAAAAGTGCCACGATGGATATGTACGAGAAAAGTTGCTACAACAAGGGGATACACTAACCCTAGAAAAGGCCCAGACGCTAGGAAGGGCGATTGAACATGCAAAGAAGGATACCTTACTACTTGGAGGAGAGAAATCCCAAAGTTTTCCAGAAAAATCTGATGTGCATCAGATTAATAAAGTTGATAAAACGTCTGCATCGTCCAACACCAAAACAAGGAACTGTTTCAGGTGTGGAAGGGATGATCACCTGGCTAATGATGACAAATGTCGAGCTAAGGATGCTGAATGCAGGAAATGCAAAAAGGTTGGACACTATGCCAAATGTTGTAAATCAAGTGTTGCTGAAAAAGTGGATCACAAGGTGAAGGCTGTACACCAGACGTGAAGATCCAGATAAGTCCACTCATGAATATGCATACTATGCTAGTAAGGAAGGGGGGATAGACTTTACTATTGATGTTGAAATTAATGGTAAACAAGTAGAAATTATAATTGACACTGGTTGTGCTAGAACTCTGGTTCCCAAACAATGGTTTAAAGACAATGTAAACAGCCCTCTGAAGCAGTCAGATGCCAATTTTTCTGCTTTTGGAGGAGGACAGCTCAAGTGTCTAGGAACATTTGATGCAAACTTGAGATGTAAAGACCAAGAGATAGTTGAACCAGTGTTTGTAATTGATGTTGAGGGACCACCATTGCTGGGAAGGAGTGCTATCCAGGCCCTGAATCTAGTGAAGATCCATGCTGTCGGGGAGGGTCCAGTTAAAGAGAGGGAGTCTATACTACAAGAGTTTGAAGATATTTTCCAGGAAGAGCTGGGAGTCTTCAATGACTACGAATATGACATCAAAGTAAACAAGGAAGTACCGCCGAAGGTCCAAAGACAGCGACCAGTGCCCGCACCTCTAGAATCCAGACTAAAGGAAGAAATTGAGAGAATGATCCGAGAAGATGTGATCGAGCAGGCATCTGGATCATCGTGGGTATCGCCTGTTCACATAGTATACAAAGAGAACGGTGAACTGAGAATCTGTGTCGACCTCAGAGAGGCGAATAAGGCTGTCATACGAGAAAGGTTCCCCATTCCTCGAATTCAAGACCTACTGCGTCAGCTCAGTGGAGCAACAATGTTCTCAACATTGGATTTAAGGAAGGCATATTGGCAGATACGTTTATCAGAAGAGTCCAGAGAGATTACCTCCTTCATGGCAGCTGGGAAGGTTTACCAGTTTAAGCGGCTGCTGTTTGGACTAGCTTCAGCTCCAGAGGCATACCAAAGAGTGATGAGCATCGTATGCAAGGGTTGACAGGCGTGCTTAATTACTTCGATGATGTGATTGTGTATGGATCGACCCCAGATGAACACTGGAGAAACTTACGTGCCATGATGAATACCATTCGAGCCTCAGGACTCCGGCTGAATGCAAAGAAATGTGTCATGGGTGTGCCTGAATTGAAGTTCCTTGGACACATTATTTCAGCTGATGGGGTTAGGTCAGACCCAGAGAAAGTGAAAGCTATTGTTGAGGCGCCCGTGCCACAGGACCAAGCACACCTACGCTCGTTTCTGGGTAGCATCACATACTTGACACAATACGTAACACATCTGTCGACAGTTATTGCCCCTCTGAGGAAGCTAACACAAAAGGGAGTACCATGGAAGTGGACGGCAGCAGAGAGGCAAGCTTACGAACAAATTAAGGAACTGATCTCCGAAGTACCGTGTTTAGCTCACTACTCGATGGAAGCAGAAACCAAGCTAGTCGTCGATGCCAGCCCCTGTGGTCTGGGTTGTGTGCTACTCCAGAAGGTAGAGAAGCAAATGCGCCCAGTTGCCTATGCTTCTCGAAGCCTAACAGATGTTGAAACGAGATATGCTCAGATTGAGCGTGAAGCCTTAGCTGTACTGTACGGACTGCAGAAGATGCATACGTATATCTACGGTCGTCATGTAACAGTAGCAACAGACCACAAGCCATTACGGGGAGTTTCACGAAATCTACTCAGTCAATCCGACTGGAGAGAATTGCCTTACGAGTTCAAGACTACGACCTTACTTTGATATATGAACCAGGGACAGGGAACATTGCGGACGGGCTGTCCCGATTACCAGCAAGCTCACCAGCCACGGAAGCCAACTTTGTTGAAGAACACATACACTTTGTCAAGAAGGACAATACACTTCTGTCAATCGAGGAGATTCGTGAAGCGGGGAAGACAGATACAGAATTACAAAAGGTAGTGACCGCTATCAACGAGGGATGGATCAACACTGATGAAAGCCTAGGACAATGGAAGCACCTGAAGGATGAGCTGACGTATGCTCAAGGCCTACTGTGGCGGGGACGTCGGATTTTCGTACCAGCTCAGTTGAGGGCGAAGGCATTGAAGCTGGCGCACGAAGCACATCAAGGCATTGTCAGGTCAAAACAGCGTCTACGTGCAAGTTTGTTTTGGCCTAGAATGGACTCTGATGCTGAAGAATTCTGCCGTAACTGCGAAACCTGCGTAAGGCTGCAACCACTACAAAGAGATACTCCATGTCAGCCAACGCCATTACCGGAAAATTGCTGGGACAAATGCGCACTTGATCTAGTTGGCCCATTTCAAGGGCAAATCTACATTCTAACGTTGGTAGACTACAGAAGCAAATGGCCTGAGGCTGTCGTCCTAAAGAGCATCACTAGTCAGAAGATAATTGTGGCGCTTACAGACATTTTTGCACGCTTTGGAAACCCAAAGGTCTTGGTTACGGATAACGGATCGCAGCTTGTCTCAGAGGAGTTTGAAAGCTTCCTTACAGCAAACGGAATTCAACACAGCAGATCATCCCCCTACTTCCCTCCAGCGAACGGACAGGTTGAGAGATTCCATCGTTACTTGGAACACAGTATCCGAGCAGCAGAGCTTGATGGTTTCTCATGGATTGAAGTGCTACCTGATATTCTGCAAGTTTACAGAGCCACACCGCATGCGGGAACAGGAATGACGCCAGCGAAGGTGATGCTGAACAGAGAAATAGCAACCAAGTTGCCAACGGTTCCGGAGAATGGAGCAGGACTAGGCCCAGAAGAGAGTTACAAACGTTACCAAGACAAACTACGT
The DNA here is from genome assembly GCA_023349425.1 of Anthopleura sola. Classification (NCBI taxonomy): domain Eukaryota; kingdom Metazoa; phylum Cnidaria; class Anthozoa; order Actiniaria; family Actiniidae; genus Anthopleura; species Anthopleura sola. The sequence goes on from JALHLI010000027.1 coordinate 759,464, forward strand.
GACTATGCTGATAAGAAACGGAGAGCCCAACACCATGATCTGGTGGTGGGAGACATTATCTTTGTGGCAAATATGAGAAAAGGGAAGTTGACCCCAAACTTTAGTGGGGACAAGCATGTTATCCTCAAGCAGAAAGGAAGTGATACCTTTGAGTTAGTGCAAGTGGAGACTGGGAAACGAGTGATCCGGAATGTGAAATTCCTCAGGAAAGCACCGGCGAACATTGACATGAGTCTGAGGCAGTATGACGATGGGCCATGGTTGGACAAGCAGGAGCCGGCATCTCAACGGGACAACCCAACAGGAGAGGGAAATGCGAACCCGATGATGGAGGAGGAATCGCTAATATCTTATGATGAACCGGCGGAGCAGGAGACTGGAGAGCTGAGACGATCAGCAAGGCAACCGAAACCAAAGAGAGACATTGACTATTTGTATTACTAGTATGTGCTATATTTCTGCAAGACGTTGTTGTTAGACTTTGTTTCATAGTTATGAACACTGAACTGTAGTTTTAGGTTATGTTGGGATGTTATGTTGGGATCCCTGTATATGAAGGCCAGGTTACCTAGAGTGCTGGCTCGTGTGTAATGGCGACAGATTAAAGAAGAACAGAAGTTAATCCGTGTTAATCTTGGCCATCCGAAGGGAGGACACTACACTATGCACTTGGAAACTGTAGGGAGAACACCTCCGAATTCACCCCAAGCCCAAACATCAATTAATGAAGGTAAACTGCTGTCATCAATGACAGGAAAATGTTTTTTAAACACAACATTTCATTCGGGTTTAGTTAGTCAAAGCTAGTTCTAGTGTCAGCACTAGAACAGGATGCGATCACATCTCCAACAATGTAGAATCCAGACAAGAAAGGAGAAATAGGGGACTGAAAAGCCTTGCTTTGATTCCACAAAGACTCAAAACATTTTTCGTTTCATTTAAATGGTACTGTTTAAGACTGATGTTTTATTGTTGTTGTAAGTGCCGCATGCCAGAATTTAGGTTAGGCTCTGAGTTACCATTATTAGTCTTTGTTTTATTTTTCGTTCGGTCACGCTTCCAGTTTTGTCACTTCAGTTTCTTAGTTTCTTTGTCTCGTATGCAAATTCCTAGTACTTTTAGTTCAGCCCGTTTTGTAAGTATTCCGTTCTCAGTTTTACACAAAGCAGACAAGATCTTTGGTTTTTCTTGTACATCATTTTTTGTTCCGTAAGTACATTTCTTCCGTATTTAGTCGCAATGTCGTATTTAGCAGTTCACTTTCTTAGTATCTTTTTATATTTATTTGTTTTAGAAACCGTTATTAGTATACAAGTCAATAAATTTCCAATGTAACACGTTTGTGACTGAACTCGAGGTTACAGTTGCTTCTTTTTGACTCACCTAAGAACAAGCTTGTCATTGTAAACACATTTTAAAACATACAATATATTCAAATATACTTTTGACCTAATTTTCCACTGGTGCTATTGATGTTGACATTTATAGCAGTATTTCTAGTTCACCTCTCGATGGTGATACATCCAGTGCCTTGGTGGCATCTGTGCTTCTAGTTAAAGAATCAACTTTGCACAGGAATAATGTCCTCAAATATATGATCATGGTATTCAAAGATAAAACTGTGCTAATGTGTACTTTGGAGGTTGTATTTATCAATGATAGAGGTGAAATTGAAGATGGTAGGGGGTCAGGTGTAATGAGGGACGCTTTAAGCATTTACTGGAGGGAATTTTTTAGTGCTTTATCAAATGGGGTCAGTGAAAAATTCCCTTCCATTATGCATGACTACCAAAAGCAAGAATGGCAAAGTGCAGCCAGAATTGGTGCATTCCCAAAGAAGGCGCTATTAGAATCTTGTTTTCAGTATATTTCGAAAGATAAACGAGAAACCCTTACCCAAAGTATTTCTGATGAGTATGACCCATCCGCAGAAGATGAAGTGCTTGAGGTTCTCTCAAGTTAAGAGTTGGCTAGTTCCAACAGTTTGAAAAAGTGCTGCAAAGAGTGATAATTGCACAACTTGTCACATTTTCGGGTTTCAGTTAAGTAACTACCAGTCGATGGTTTTGGCTAGACAAATGAATCACAATACCAATATATTTAGATTCTGAATTATATAACCTAGGTATAAATCCCTATGTTATTAGATGGGTCACCTCTTTCCTTACTAATAGATCACAAAGGGTAAAGATCAATAACTCTATCTCCGCCCCTATTTCCCCTAATGGTGGTATTCCACAAGGCACTAAGCTCACAACCTTACTTTTTTGTATTCTCGTTAATGAGTTAGTCTCTACTCATCAGGATAGAATTAAGTATGTAGATGACACCACTGTGGTGGAATTCATTCCCAGATGTTCTCCATCATAATGACATTAACAGCTGTGCTGCCTTAAGGGGTATGAAATTTAACCCTAAGAAATGTAAGGATATGATCATTGATTTTCTACATTGTAAACCTTGTAATCCTAGTCCCTTATGGATAGGACCTTCTTGTTTAGAACAGGTTGTTAGTTATAAATTATTGGGCATCAACATTTCAAATAATCTATCATTGGATGCCCATTGTACATACATGGTCAAAAAAAAGCCAACAAAAGGCTATATGCAATCAGGGTCCTTAAAAGATGTGGTCTTTCTAGCACCTAGGTGTATTATTCGATCATAAGGTCCATATTAGAATATGCTTCACCTGTTTGGGTGGCCCTCCCCCTTCTTCTTTCTGATTACGTAGAATCTGTTCAAAAAAGAGCTTTTCGAATAATCCATCCATGGCTAAGCTATGAAGAAGCTCTCCAATCATCTGGATTACTCACCCTTAGGCCCATTGTTGAATTATTCTTTGACGAAAGACATTTGTAATTAATATGAAGTTTTCTTTTTAAATATACCGGCATATAAAGATATAACCAAAATATATAGAAGGTGCAATCAAATGACATATAATCCCTTCCTTGAGAAATGGAGGGCTACTATTCAACTTGTATGTCAAATGAAGTAAGCAAAAAGAACGTTTACTTATCAGGAACTGTAGTACCCTTAACAATCAATCAATCATTGTATTATATAATTAGTATGTATATATGAATAAATTATTTTGACACAGTAATGGCATTGAGTCATTACAGGAACCAACACAGCAGCTATGATGGCACCCTAAGAATGTTGATTAATAATTGAGCTATGTATGTAGTATAAATATGTTTCATACATGAAGATTTTGATTTAAAAAAGTAATCAAAAATTTAACAGTACGTTATTGCGTTTTTAAAATAGATATAAGGAGATACTGTAGAAGGGGAGGGGTTGGCATAGTAATATTGGAATGCTCTTGTCATTTTGAAAATGTGGATGGCTTTTTAATACCAAACACAGTGCTTCAAACACTGAAATCAAAATTGTCAATGATTCTCAATGTGCTCAAATAATGATCAATGGCACTGTTTCCATTATCAACCAGTGGATTGACATATCCCTCTAGCTCCTGAAGTGGCTGATCTGTTAGTGACAGTGATTCTGGCACGACTATATTATTCTTAGTGACAATATCAGTAAGTGGGCCATTATAGTTAATAACATATGCCTCCCAATTAACAAGAATCAATTCATCTTGAACATTGAGGATTCCATTCCGTCCATCAGCATTCCTTTCACCACTGTCAATGCTGATAATTCCCATCCTGTTGCCCAAGAAGGTTGGGCACTTAGAGGGTCGAGCAAAAAATACCGCTTTAACAAAAAGCAAAAGGAGTACTTAACTGCTAAATTCAACATCGGCCAAGAGACTGGAAGAAAAATGAGAGCAATGTTGTTTCCAGAGATATGAGGCATGCACCCAGAGAGGATGGTAACTGGCTGTTTGGTCTCACAGAATGCTTTCTGATGAACAAATTTCCTTTTTATCCTAAGTCCGACAACAGAAGGTAACCATAACAAAGCAGATGCTGTAGCCGCAGTAGAGGAATGTAATTTTCACGAAATCAGAGAAAGTCTTGTCTTCACTACAGCAAGAGCATCCAATCGTCTTCGATCAGTTTAATGTGTTTGATATGGTCGAAAAGGGCAATTTAAGAACATTGAAAGTGGAAATACTGCAGCTGTTATGCAACAAGCTCAACCTTCATGTTCCAGCAAAGCCTATCAAAAGTTAAGCACAGTATATCACCTTCTGGAATTTGTATTTTGCAATTTCACATAGTTCTGGTTGAGATAAGATTTTTGTGAAAATGATAGCACACAAAGTGACAAGTTATAGAGATCAATGAGATAATCTAAATGAAAACAAGTTTCAAGTTTTCGCGATTTAGCAATAGTTTTTTTTTAGTGGTACGTATTTTTGCATTATCCGCCAATTTACTTTTTCCCACTTGAATCAAACGTTTTTTGCTGACAATGGACAGAGGACCGTAACATTTTCCTTCCCTCTATCTGCATATCACACATAAAAACGCTTAAAGAATGGAGTACTAAAGAAGAAATTAAATAGAGAACAAGTAAGAAGGTTTCATGTAAATTGATTTTGGGATTAGTGTTACATGTTACTGTTACTTGTATTTGGCGCATATTTTACCAACGCAATATTTAAGTTTCGCAATTGAATCACACCTTTTTTTCCTGACAACGTTATTATAAGGATAGAGAGGTCCGTAGCATTTTCATTCACTCAATATGCACATGGAGCATAAGAAGAAAACTGGGAAAGAAAGGCTAAAAAAAACGAGGGAACAAAAGAATCATCCTGTTCCAAATAGCAATCAAGAATCATTGCACTGGAATCCTACAGTATAGGACCAAGAATAAAGATTAAAAAGGCTAAAGAAAGACTTTGGTTGAGGACTTAAAGAGGACATTGATTGATGAAGACCTCAGTGTCGTGTTGGGGCATAACTTTTCTTGTGGCGATGATGGCGGCAAAGATTTTGTATGGCAAACTATCTCAGAAGCCTAATCTGTAATTGCCTAAAAAAGGGTACTGGAAATGATAAACGAGGAGGTCTACAAGGCTTTCATTGACACCATGAAAGTCCCAGACTGGGTGCAACTTCTAGTCAAGTTAACAGTAAAGATGATTGACAGATCTTGGAAAACCATGTTGAATTTCCTGAATCTTGGTAGAAGTGGGGTAAATGTCATTATAAACTTTTCGGTTATAACTAAAGTTTTCCGCAAGACCACCTTTACGGGTCTGTTCACAAATTTCTTCAGCTTCACATCCTATTCTTACAAAACAGGCCTAATAGCTACTCTAGTTCACAGTGCGTATATGATCAATAACACGTGGTCAGGTTTCCATGAAGAATTGGCCAAACTCAAGGGAATACTACTCAAAAATTCCTATCCAACAACACTTATTGATAACATCATAAAAAACACCATCAATAAGTTTTTTGATAACCCGTCTGATAACACCAAAGTTAACGACAACATCTTTTACGTCAAGTTGCCATATGTTGGGAAATTTTCTAGTACTATCAAAAAACGGGTAAACCAACTTTTCAAACGGCTATGTAACAATAACATCAAGATTAACATTGTTTTTTCCAGTTACAAAATTAGATCGATGTTTGGTGTGAAAGACTCTATCCCTAAGGAGCTCAGATCCTTTGTTGTGTATAAATTTACCTGTTCAAGCTGTGGGGCTTGTTATGTCGGTGAGACTTCACAACATTTTGCAACAAGAATCAATGAGCATCTTAAAACGGATAAAGTCTCGCACATTTACAAAAATATAATGTCATCGAAGGTGTGTCTTGCTCAATGCTCGCCCGAGTCTTTTTGCATTTTAGATAGGGCGAGGAATAGCTACGAGCTTAAGATTAAGGAAGCTTTTCACATCCTTTGGGAAAAGCCCCCTTTAAATCAACAACTTTCTCACTTTAACTTAAAACTATCCTTATAATTGTTACTTATTGTCAGAATTTTTTTTTTTTTTTCACACTTATTGTACTTAATATTACGTTAATTATTCACATCTTTTGTTAATTCACTCTATATATGGTTATGTACTGCACTCCAACATTCATTTCTGATGATGGTGTTTGACTACGTCGAAACATGTCAAAAATTAAAGTATTTCTGATCTTCATCAAAATTGTTATCAAGTTTCTGCTGCTTCGACCATTTGGTTCTAGACTTAAAAATAATGTATTTCACATTACTTGGTATACTGCTATACTTTAAAATACTCACTTTAGTTGATATTATCCTACTCAAGTATTATTTACAATAGACTCAATATAAACGGTTATAACACAATTAACATTGCATTAAAGCTGCATGTTATTTATTGTAAACGAATTTACAAGGTCACCTGTGAGGGAGTTTCCAATTTGTTTTAAAAAATGTGTTAAGCTATTTGGCTTGACAAGACAAGTCCTGAAATTTAGGGGTCATATGAACTCGTTAGAAAGATTGGAAAATTGCATTAATATTAACTCTAAAAAGATTCAAGCTTCTAAAAGCTCGAAGCAAACTATGGCAATTAAACTTAACATATTGATAGAAGAAAACAGCACACTGACAATGTGAAACAATAAACTGCTCATTAATCTGCACAAAGCCAATTATAGGATAAAAGAGCTTGAGAATGAAAGTATGAGTTTATTAACTGCTCTTCAACTTCTAAAATCTGATTATGATTAACTCCGACCTGCACAGCTTTGCCGCAATCTCAAACCTCACCCATAGTACCATTGAAACCTAAGCAAAGAGCGACTGACAATGCAGGTAAAAAAGAGGTAACATTGAAGCCTAACTCGAATGAAACTGTAGAAACCTCAACACACAATGCTATAAATGGCAAGAAAAGAAGTATATCTAGAAAAGATGAAGGAAAGGTGAACCAGGCGAATATACCGACATCTACACAAACCACTTCAAAGCGGACTACTGTTAACGTTGGTGATTCTATGGTATCTCAATTATAAGAATGGAAAATGGGTAGTAAAGAAAACGGTGATGTTGTCAATCATGAATCTCTTTCCAGGTTCTACAGTGGATGATATGTGCAACTACATAAAACCAAATGTCACCCAAAGCCAAACAACTTAATTATTCACTGTGGTACCAACAACTTGCATGTGGACGATCCAAATGACATTGCTGAGAAGATCATTGACGTTTGTCATTTGCTGCAGATGACCTACCCGAATGTAAGATTGCCATATGTGGACTTATCAAGAGAGCGGACTCGCCAAAGCTAGAAACGGCTCGAAAAATTGTCAACAAATCCCTGAGAGCTCTCTGACAGATGGGCTTTGACAGATGGGCTTTGACAGATGCAAATGCTCTTGATCTTAATTCTAATGTAGTTGATAATCTAAACTCGAACAACATTTCACCTGTCAGAGGCTTTAAAATGGCCTCATTGAATATGGCTTGGTGTGAAAGTCAAAATTTGGATCTTTTAGCAATTAACTAATCTCGACTTGAGCCTACTACTCAGTCATGTTTGGTGAGTCTGGAAGGTTACGACTTGTTGAGAAATGATTAGACATGGTGAAAAGGAATAGACATGGTGGTGGTTGTAGTGTCTTAACATCATGTGCTGGTATACCTGTGTCTTTATAATGTTATGGGCTACCTGTGTAATGTGTTGTGTGTGAGTGGCATTAAAGATGGCGACCTATTGAACAACCAGTGAAGGTTTGTAGCATGGCGAAAAGCACTTCCATGGCAGGACTTACCTAGGACTTTTCCGTCAATAGAAGGCATGCTCTTATTCCACCAATCAGAACGCATGGTGAAACTAACTTGTCAAATATATTCCCTTGGGGGAAGTAGTGAGAGAAGTTGATACCAGATCCAGAATGCGTTGTAAATTCAAATACTGAAGCTTATTCAAGAATTCTGTTGTTTTTTTTTTCCCTTTTTCTTCCTTTAAAGAAGATACAATGGTTAGTGTACATTAACTAATATTGTTATGTAAACATATTTAAGGAATTCAAAACGAATAACCAATAGTACTCAGGGATAGAACGAAGAAACAGCAGCTTCTACGATGGCCGTTTAATACATGTGGCCATTCAGCTGAAGCTGGCCATCGAAAAATTGTAGTTCCAAATTGAGGCTTGCAGCCAACAGCAATGTTTAAAGTGCTATATCTCGGAAACGAATGGGCCAAATTGGAAACTGTAAAAGAGCTTATCAACTATTTTTGCGTCTTCTCTACAGAAATTGAAAAACTGTGGAAGGCTTATAGGCACTTTCATAAAAAATGTTTAACTTGGTTTTTACATAAAATTGAAGATTTGACTTTTATGTTTGATACAGCATGGTTAAAAAATATTTTTTTGACCAAAATTGTGAAAAGTGAAAAATTATGTAAGGTACCAGGGGACCTTCTTAACTAAGGTTTACTAAAAACCTTAGTGCACCAGCTACTCATCCAATGATTATGAAAGCATATTTATCAATGATGAATAATCAGATTTCAAATTTGTCAATTTTTGAAGGAGTTCCTGGAGCACCAGAATAAGTGCAACATACAAAAGACTAATGTTAATGTAATGAGCAAAGCTCATAAATCTTAAAGCCAAAATATGTGAAAAATTTGTTTGAGTCTTGTTGAATTGGCTTTGCTCAAAATTTTAAAGATAAGTTAGATTAAAGAGAATTGACATTTTATTTGTTTTGAACTTCTATAGAATTAAATGAGGTGTGGCCAATTTACACTTGGAGGCTGAAAATGTACAGTTCAATATTTGAAAATCACATTTTTCAGATTTAGCTTTAGGAAAATGTATACCTTGTTTGTGTTATACTGTAAAGCAAGCATGTTATTAATATTATAGTATATTATTTTTGCACATTACCTGAAGGTGACCGACTTTTGGCAAGGAGTCATTAGGAATGTTCTTTGAAAGTTTTTTTCTAAGTGATTTTTTTAGGTCATTTAATTTAAACATTACTTTCAATAACTAGCAAGATATTTCAAAACAGGTTTTAGAATAAGCTCAAAATTCAACATATTATTCAAATTGCAGCAAATTCTGCTCAAACGAGAACACATACTGTATCTCACCTTTTTCATAAGTTCTGTGGTAATAATTTTTTTCTCTCCAAAATTTGTCAAAAAAATTTGTTTGAATTCCAAAGAAAAATATATGGTCCCTTGCTAAATTTGAGTTTTTTGCCCTGCTAGGCTAACCTGCAAGTATATTTTTTGTAGGTTATGTGAATTTAATCAGTTATGAATTGCTTGCAGCTGGTGTGATTTATTTTACCCCTACACACTCATCTACCCGATGGCAAAGATAAAAGCTTTCTATGACCATCACAAAAAAACGACTATATGACCGCAACTGCACACAAAGGCCAATATATACACTTAAGATGGACAACATGATGGAAATGGTGTGCCTATTGTTAAGATTCATACTTATGTTAAAGGTAAGGTGACATGCACCGACAACTTCTGTAAAAGGAGTCCATGGTGGTTGTTCTTAAAGAACTGCATTATATTAAAGTTACAGAGGACTCCACCACTTGCATTACTGGTGGCATTAATGCATTAAGCAAATATTTTTCAGCAAAATATTTGTTCAAGGGAAGTTTCAAAATAAAAAAACCCTTGCTATCCAACTGCAGAGTAAATATACCTCTACCTGCAACAAGCAGGCCACCTCCTCTTCTAATCCGCACCTTCAGACCTCATGAGCGCCTGCGAGGCGATCTCATCGACATGGCCCCTAAAAAACACAGAAGTTTCATGGCAGCCAACAAGTGGGGATACCATTACATATTAACAATCAAATGCTGCTTTTCTAAATTCTGCTGGCTCTTCCCTATCCCATCAAAGTCTCCAGCAGATGTGTATAAAGTGCTCGAAGAGGGACCTCCTGCTATCCTTCAATCTGACAATGGTGGTGAGTTCATTGATGGTGTGATAAAGAAGCTTGGCCAGGATTTCAACATCAAGCTTATCCATGGAAGACCATACCACCCTCAATCTCAAAGTCAGGTAGGGAATTTGAATAAACAAGTAAAAGATGTTTGGCTAGGTTTCTTCAGTCTGTCAGGGCTGAAAAGCAAGCCAATTTGTGGCCCATCTTGTTATCTGGCATAGCTGACATTCTGAATAATAGGTGGCACAGTACTATCCATGATATTCCATTCCGTGTATACCGAAACCGAGAGTGTAACTACACATATTATCCCTGATGTTGAGTTTTTGGTTTCTTCTCTTGAAGAGCCAAGCCTAAGTGACTATGAGTTTGATGAGGAAGACCTTAGAATAGAAAGTCACAATGAGGCTACACTTCCTGAAATTGATATCATTTCAGATATTATCTTATCCTCTTCTTCATACCAACTGTGCGCAAAGATCCAGATGAAATTATCATCCATGTTAATAACAAAGGTAATGCTGTGTTTGCAAGGAACATTACGAATCACCTTTATACTAATTGATCTATAGTTAATGACATCTCGATAGCATTTAATGACCTAAATTGTCAAAAGAAGCCTACTAGTTTCACAACCTCGAGAGGATTAAAGCTAGCTAGTTTAAATAACGCTAGCCTTCCACTACATATTGATGAGTTGATGGCCTTTCTAGGTGATAACTGTTTTGATATAATTGCCCTAAATGAAACTAGGCTTGATAGTACCATAGAGGACAATTTGGTTGGACTGGAAGCAATGACGTGAAACGCATACCAAATTCTGCAATTTGTTCAAGATAAATATTTATTATCAGCAGCAACATGCTTTTAAAATAAGATTTTTTCTATTTATGGTGAAGAAGGAGGATATGTTTTACTATAGGTAAAAGAATATAGTTAGATTTGTATAATTTCTATATTAAATGTTAATAAATAGAAATGAAGTGCAGTGCGAATTTGCATGTAACCTGTCACATTTATTAGCTAACATTAGCGCATATTGTAAAATTGCACCTAAATAGCGGTCTTTTACCACAAGATACGATTATCAGTCCGTATATATGGCACATAGCTATACAGTAGTCGAAGTAAATCAGTAAAGGAGATTTGAATACATTTGATTTTGATGATTTTCTTTCTCACGACTTTGTGTAACCATGTAGCGTATATTTCTAATATCACATATTTATTCAAAATAAGTTATAAAAACTGATCTATAAATCGTAAAATTTCCATAGAATATAAATTATACTTTATTCCAGACATTTTCGTGTAGATTTGATGCTGATCGACCTTAATGATCGGGAACAGTGTATAATTGAAATTTTCTGTTTATAAATTCGACATGTACAAAACATACAATAAATTTTTGTCAACATTTCGTATTTAGGTTATTTCTTCTAGTTACAAAGCCTGGATTTCTATATCACTTTAGGATGCATTTGTCGTTTAATTGTTTGATATAATGCTACCAAATCAAGTAGTCTAGCTCTAAAGGTAAATGGATAATTGTAGTTGGAAGTTTGCCGACTTATTTTCGAAGAGCGAAATCTCATTTGCATATGTTATACCTTTGTGCAAAAAAATGTAAGGGACTGTTAAGGCTATTTTTCAGAAGAGCAAAGAATATTTTACAAAAATGTAAGTCCATGATAACTTATTTATTGTAAACAAGTTCTTTGCTGCTTTTTTGAAAGAAATCGGGATGTTTTGTCTCTAGAAATCAAAGTTTTTTTTATCGGATGTGTGCTTACTCCTGTTTTTTTAATTCAAGAAGGTTACTTTAGATTTTTTGTTGCTGCTTCATAAGGGCTTGAAATTTTGTGAATATTGAATAGCAACTACATGACTCGATAACTTGTTATAAAGAAACAAGCATTAAGATAAGAATAGCGTGTGAAATATTTAGAAGGTATGAATTTAAAAAGTGATCATTTTTCTCGACAAATAACTGCATCCTTGCAAGCGCATTCTCTAGCCCATGAATGTTCTTGAGTGAGGTAGTCTTTGCAGCATGGTCTCGAAGCAAGAATTATATGCTGCAAAGAAAAAAGCAGAAAAATCTTATAGAAATAAGCTCAATTTTGAAAAGCAAAAGCAGGAAAAGGAGAAACAATCTCGTAAAATATGACGGCGTGTGAATAATGAGGACAAAGAAGGCAAAAAACAAGTACACGTAAGGAATACCATTTGTGATAAATATCTTATAAGTATTTCATGTTTAAATAGTAAATTTCCCCGTCTGAAAAGAATAGCATGCTAAGTAATTACCAGGCCCCACGCGGTTATTGTTGATTATAGCTATGTATAATGCAAATTACTCATCACATAAACAACAAAAGTTGTAATTACGTTATTTCGTATCGATATCTATCATTTTATGACATAAATAGTACACATTTCCTATTATCAAAAAAATCTTCCTTGTGACGCTATTGGGTGCCACCTCATTGCTTCCAGTCTTGATATTGAAGGCTATAAATTACTAAGGAAAGATCGAAATCAAAATTGGTGAGGGGTACCTTAAATTCTCTCTAACGTTTAGTCATACTAATACTCAGTGTGGACATAGCAAAAGCAAATTGCAACGCATTTATTGTGACTGCTCTTTACAGAGCTGCTTACTGTACCGAGGGTTTTTTTCGATAATCTTGAAAATATTGTTTGTGTACTTGATGTGGGGTGTAAAGAGCTTTTGATTCTGGATGACTTAAACTGCAATTATTTAGCTCACCACAGAGATTCTCAATTGTTACAACTAAAACAGCTGAGTACAGTTTATTAACAACACAGCTGATTAATGTTCCCACCAGGATTACACCAAATTCCAGTACACTTTTTGATGTCATTCTCACGAACCTTCTAGAATAATACCTTCTGGGGTATTGCATATTGGTATAAGTGACCAAATGCAATTTTAAAGGATTCCCATATTTTAACCCTAAGCGGATATGGAGGGTTGGAGTCAGCACAGAAATATTTTAAGAAATTGAAGAAAAAAAAGTTTCATTTACAGAGAAACAAAACACTAGAAACAGTTTTCTACATCTAAGAAACACCATTTCCGTTTGTTAGAACGTAAACAAATGCAATTTTCTGCGTTTCCCATATTTTAACCCTAAGCGGATATGGAGGGTTGGAGTTAGCACCCCGTACGTAAGCGAAACGTGCTACCAGACACTTATATCGTCGACAAGATAATCAGAAGACGAAAAGTGCGCAGCAACGGCTATGGAACAGAAGACAATACGTTGGAACCTGTTCACCATTTGTGAACAGAACTTGTAGAGGCCTTCCTCAACCCAAGGGAAAACGAGGAATTTGGAGCGCGTTCCACTGAAGAAGTTGGACATGACGATCAGTGGAATGAAGAGTAGAAGGCTCTCCAGTAGCTATTGTTTCAGAAAATGCAGAAAAGAAAAGGGACCTTCTTTTCAGGAAGTCTAAAACTAAAGATGGAAAGTTTGGGAGGAAGAAAAAATCAGAACTATCATGGAGGAACTATGTGCGTTCTTTTTTTAATCAACAAAGAAAAGACTGGATGGAGAAAGTGGAAGAGCAAGAAAAAGAAGTAGTGGAAAAAAGAGAAGAGAAAGAGGAAGAAGAAGAATAAAAAGTAGAAGAGGATGCAGTAGCAGTAGTTGTAGAAAAAGACTTAGAAGAAGAGGAGTTCAGTACTGGTAGTGCAAGCTCTGATGATGATGATGACATCAGTTCCCAGATGTAATGCGAGGATCCTGCTGTAGACACTTCTGCAGAAGTCAAAAATGACGGGGGGAAAATGATGCAGCACATGAATCAGCTTCAGAGTGCTTAAAATCATAGATGAAGAAGAACAGTTAACTTCATTATTAAACTACAAACTAATAAGAGACAGCTTTATAACTGAACATGCAGAAGAAAAGTATAATCTGAAAACTATCAAGTCGCATATCATGAGTATTCGTCACTTCTATTCTTACCTGGTTGCTGATGAACCAGCTTCTATCAGCTTTGAAAAGGGAACCATTCTAATGTTGCATGAGAGACTACAGCGTTGGACAAAATCTTACAAAAAAGAATGCAGGAATCAGAAATGGAAAAAGAAAAGACAGGACAGGAAGGGACTGGTCACTTCTTGTACGGTGACAGTTCAAAAAGAGCAAAGCGGCAAGAGATACCATTGTGCTATTTTGGCACTTATCTGGTGTTTATTCAAGAGAGATTATGCAGGCTGCTTTTACCCTGGTAAGAGACTTGATTGCAGAAATAACAATTGATAATGAGAATCATGCTGGGGTCGTGGCTAACATGACACTTTAAGAGTTCAAGAATGCCATATCGATGGAGAATGGAGCGGGCTATATTGTGGAAGTCATGAACCACAAGACGCTGGAAAGTAACATTCTACTATGTTACTCTGTGTTTTTACTTTCATTCTACTGTGTTACTCTGTGTTTTTACTTTCATTCTACTTTCTTTTATTGATTTTTTACTTTAATTCTACTGTGTTACTCTGTATTTTTACTTTCATTCTACTGTGTTTTTACTTCCATTCTATACTGTGATACTCTCATTCTATACTGTGTTATTCAATATTGTTTCCATTTATTTCTTTTTTCTTTTTTTGTTTATATTCTATACAGTGTTACTCTCATTCTATATTCTATTAAATTATTATTTTTTCTACTTTGTTTTCAGAGCCTCCCCCAGTTCATCTTCAACTCGAAATCGAAGAACCTTCAATTGTAAATGATCTGACGATTGGGAAACAGAGGTTGACCCAGAGGTTGTTACATATCGAGGCCTTAAAACAGAAAAGAGTAATGCTGGTCAATAGCAAAGGCTTCAGCTACAACATCAAAGGGAAAGGCAAACGAGGAACCATATACTGGCAGCACTGTGTAAGAACGAAAGGGAGAACCTACATAGCACTCAGTTGATGTAATGTATTCATAAAATCTATTGTATTCTATTGTCCTTCTATCTATTGTATGAGGTGTGATGTATTGTATTTTTATGAATACATTACATCAACTGCTTGCTACGTAGGCTCTCCCAAGAACGAAACAACGTTATTGCAGAGCCACTATAAAAGAGGTTAGTCTCACTAATATCATATATCATAATCTTATCAATGTATTATGATATTCTTTATCTTAAAACTCTCACATTGTTTAAAAATGTTCTCAAAACGCCGAAGATGTCCTAAATATAAACATGATTTTATAATGCAAAACATGGATCTCTCTTGGTGTTTGTTTAGTATTAGTATACGGTACATAATTATTCATTTCATTTTTCTATTCAGATTGATGGATTTAGATAGAACGAAGGGCCACTGGTTTATCAGTTTCTATTGTACTGTTAAGTGTTACCCACTATAAATAACGTTTATTGTATTGTATTGTATTGAAATGGTGAGAAACCATGTACGTAATCAGATTGGAAAGTACGCAAATCAGATTTCTCCAGTATTACTGGTTAGTTAGAGGCAAGAAAAAATCTAAATGGCCTAAAGCAAAAATCTGGTGCACCTGGACCCCTTACAGCTATGGATTTGTTTCCCTTAAAGTTAACTGAAATGAAAACCCGAGACCCTGATGAATTCCACCAACTACAAGATGAAGAAAGAGAAACAGCATTACGATGGGTGGCTTCACGCAAAAAAAAAAAAAAGAAAAGAAAAGAAAGGTACCATAGAAACCAAGAGAAACTACAAACCACTTATTCGTAATTAATATATATAATTAGGCACTGCCTAAAAGCGGAGCTCCCAGATCAGGTAGACAATTTATCCAGGGCGATGTATGATACCCTCCTGTGATTCAATTTTATTGTGTCAGTGGTTGTGTAATCTAATTATATGCACAATACATAGGTATTGATATAGTGGTCACGCTCACCTTCATTTTCCAGATGACACTGAAATAAAATTCATAACTTCAATTGATTTGCGAAATCCATAGGTGTTTAAGGAAAGGGTACAGTCAAAAAGAACTTGATCACGTATTTACTAGCCTAGTGTTACCTAATTTAACCTATGGTTTAGCTGTTTATTTATGGTGCAGTTGATGCTGAATTAACAACTGTACAAGGCTTCCTAGACAGATGCTTTAAGCGTAAGTACATATCGCAGGCCTTAGACATTTACCAAATTTTAATGAAACGGGATATTAACATCTTTAACAAAGCTTCTTTCTCAAGCAACCATCCTTTACACAGTTATCTACATAAGCCTAAGCGTAAATTAACGTCTTATAATCTGAGACTACCTTCTGTAGTTAGGCCAAGATAACGCACTGTTCGCTTTCAAAACTCATTCGTAAATAGGCTAATTTTTAGATTTAATTTACTGCAGTAATGAACACTTTTTAAGTTGAATCTATGTAATTGCGCGTTTTTAAAATATTTGAATTATTTATACTACTTATTTATATATTATTGAGGGACAATTGAGGACAATTTGAGGGAAACGTTCTGGGAGCACACAAAACGTTCTGGGAGTTGTCAAAATTGGTATGGGAATGGAAAATTTCTGTAGAGTTTGTAAGGTAGATTTTAGGAAACGAGTTGGAAATTTTAGTAAAAAAGTGCATGCCTCCTCACAAAATGTATTCAAGCCATCGCAAAGCAAAGAACCATTCAGAGTTGTTCTTTCCGAAACATGCGCAAACTTTGTCGTACCATTTAAGAATTCTAGTAATCACTCAACTAAAGTATGCTTGGGATGTTCCAAATAAATTGTAAAACTAACCAACTGCTGGCTCAACTGAAGTATTCGTTAAACGTTGTCCACCCAAAGTTTTTTCTAAGTAAAGAAACTGGAGCTGAAACATCTGATAAACGTAAATTCCCACATTTACCATGTGTTAGGATAGAAGCCTCAAAGAAAAGTTTTTATTATGATGCCTGTTTAGTTTTTGATACATTTTTAAGTAAATAATCACATATTTTGGTACTTAGTCGTCAAATGATCTCAACGGCTATTACCAATATATGCAGGGCGATTTACGAAATAATGGTACCATTGTATCTCAAAACCCCAATTTCAACAAGAGAGTGGAACAGAACACTCAAACCGAAATGGAATTTGCCTAACATCCTGGGTGCCATAGATGGAAAGAGAATTATATTAGAGCAGCCAAATAATTCTGGATCCAGATTTCATGATTACAAATACACGACAGCATCCTTTTAATGGCAGTTGTTGGTCCAGAGTATGAGTTCATAAATGTAGATGTTGGGATGAATGCAGGATGTCAGTTGGTGGCAATTGGTCAAGAAACAGTTTTCATAAAGCAATAAAGAAATACTGAGTATTTACAAAAAAATGTTTGAATTTTTACCATTTTAAGGTGATGAAGCATCAAGAAAATCAAGAAAAAGAAAACACCTCCAAGATTTCCTTACCAAAGTCCATTAACTAGGTATCTCTTTGTCGTTGTAGTGTGACAAGAGCAAAGAGCTAGAATGGACATCCCTTCTTGGAGGAGAAAAGAGACATCCTTAAAAGATTGCAGGAATATTTTAAGAAGTTCCTACCAATGGAAAAAGTTGAGAACACTAAACGTCTTTGGGTGGTAAGTTAATTTTTCTATTATAACATAAGCCATAGAGTATCTTTTTCACATCATCACAAATTTATATTTTTTGTTGCAGAAATTTAGAGAACTCCTAGAAGAACCAGAGAGGGCAATAATGTAATAGATCCAGGTAAACTCGATAGAAAAGAAGGGAATGGTGCTATAATAATTAAGAATGCATCTACACATTCTAATAACCAACCAAATTAAATTAAACGTCTTTTTTTGAATTACTGAAAATTTAATATGAGTAAAAATATCAAATGCATATTCCCTGCATGAACATGGATAAGATTGTGTATGAAGCTCTAGCAAATTCCTCCTGCGTTTGGGGATGCAACAAATGTGGTATGCCAAACTACTTTAGCTCTCTGCTGAACTCATACTCGGATATTGAGCATTCAAATAGGTTTTCACCCATAAATAACGAGACCTTTCCTGGACCTCAATCTTCCTCCACTCCCCAAAGACAAAGGACACAAAGGCATGTCACCAAAACACCCAATCCTGTGCCAGATTTCCCACATTGCCGCAAGCGTGATCAAATACGGGTATGCACCATTAATTTTTGTATAGAAAGGAAATAAGTTAAAGTTATAGTGCTAAGAGAAACGAGGTTATTCCAGGCGAAAAACCCTTGGAAATAAATTTGGAAAAAATAATTCCGACCTCGATAGGATTCGAACCCACGGCCTTTGGATTTGTACACCAACGCTCTACCAGCTGAGCTAAAAGTCGAACTGGGAGCAAACCGGGGTGAAATTAGATGTTAGGTTTGCGGTATTTGAAATGTAAAGATATGAATATGAGGACCGCGTAGCACTGTGGAATACATAGAAAGGAAATAAGTTAAAGTTATAGTGCTAAGAGAAACGAGGTTATTCCGGGCAAAAAACCCTTGGAAATAAATTTGGAAAAATTAATTCCGAACTCGATAGGATTCGAACCCACGGCCTTCGGATTTGTACACCGAAGTTATTGAGACATACAAGTCTGATGTTATACTAGGCTGTGAGACACAACTTATTAACACCATAGAAGACCTGGCATGCTCGATTAACTACAGAAACCAAACCGACCTTTTGATTACTGGATTTCTCGAAGGCATTCAACACAGTTGCGCACAAGCGTCTGCTTTTAAAACTTGATCATTATGGCATTCGTGGACATCATTTGAACTGGATGCAATCATGGTTACTAAACAGAACACAGCAAGTAGTACTTGAAGGTGAGCACAGTGAAAAGTCAAAGGTGAGATCAGGAGTTCCACAAGGAACTGTGTTAGCCCCCCTTTGCTTTCTACTCTACATTAATGACATGGGCAGTAATATCTCGTCCAATCTAAAACTCTTTGCTGATGATACTCTTCTGTATGGCCTTGTACATAATGCTAGTGATGCCCTACACCTCCAACAAGATCTTGACAGCCTTGTGACTTGGGCCCAGGAATGGCAAATGAATTTCAACCCTTCAAAATGTTATGTACTTCGGATCTACAGAATCAAGAATCCTATTATACATCATTACACCATGCTAGGTCAAACTGTGAAAGCTGTGGATCATCAACCCTACCTGAGTATTACTATCTCAGAAACACTCAACTGGAAAACTCATATTTTAAATGTGAAGAATAAAGCCAATAAGACCTTGGGCTGTATCAAAAGGAATTTACACTCATGTCCAGAAAGAGTTAAAGCTCAAGCATACACCACCCTAGTGCGACCTATCCTAGAATATGGAAGTGCTGCATGGGATCCATTCAGAATTTATCAGAAAAACTGGCTCGAACAAGTACAGCGATGTGCTGCACATTTTGCTACTAAAACCTACTCTAGACAGGAAAGATGTGTCACCCAAGCACTAAACCATCTTAATTGGCCAACATTGGAGCACAGAAGGAAAATGAACAGACTAACTTTGATGTACAAGACACTACATTGACAAGCAGCAATAAACATACCACCTTATGTAAAACATAAAACTGTAATGAAAACAAGACAATCTGATCCAATGAAGTTTATTGCATCACAAACATCTTGGGACGAATATGAGTATAGCTTCTGGCCACAAACAATAAATGATTGGAATAGTGTGCCATCAAATATTATAAATTTAACCTCTACATGTAGCTTTAAGAAAGCCGTTGACAACTTTTCTTTTTCAATCTAAGTTAGAGCAAATGCATTGAAGCCATGGAGTGAATGCAGGATGGATGTAAGCAGGTAGTGGCTGTTTAGTGCTATTAGTCACTGTCACTCATTCGGGGCATTCATTGCACAAAGAATAAAGTGTATCTGTCTTTGTGTGGTGGATGCTCTGGTTGAGTGATGGTGGCTGAATGGGTATGGTTTGCTGATGTCGGTTTTGGGTTTATTTCATGGCTTAAATGCGTTTGCTCCATTATTCTAAAATTATTTAAATTATTTATTTACATAATTTGTTCATTCATCTATTTATTTATTTATTTATTTACTTTTTTTTAACGCATACTGGAATTTGCTATATATGATCGATAGATTGTTGCAAATAAATAATGTAGATGTAGATGTGTTTTTTTTTAATGCATGCGTTTTTGAGAAATAAAGGCTTGTACTTTGCGAGAGGTGATATTTTGATCAGCAAAAATCTGACATTTTTGTGAATATTTCCAAGTAGCCTTATTTTAATTCAACAGGATTTTATTACAAGTTAGGAGCAATAAAGACACAGACAAAACGCTTAAAAATGCAAGTGAAATTTTTAAACAAAGATAAGAGCTGCCTTGTCGTTTTTCTGCCCTTCCGCTGTCATTTAAAAGCATCACAGTAATAGGAAGCCCGAGTAAACGCTCAGGGAGCGTCTAGTTTTTTGTGTTCTCCAGTTATTACTCATGCCCAGGCCTCTAGGCCGGGTCAATTCTAGGTTTGGGGTTTAGATCTATCTTTTGTGTCGAGAATGTGCATTCCATGTGCTTGAGTGATGCATTCCATGTGTAAGTCACGAGGTTAATGGACTGCGACACAGCGCCATTGTCAGATTTAAACCCCATTCACACCAAAACCTGTTTATTTTAACTGAGTTCTTATTAAACAAAATGTTTAGAGACTAGAAAGCTTTAATGTAATTATTTTATCTCTAATCTGTTCAGTAGAATATGAAGGATAGTTTATATGTATTATTTCATCAAAGAGTGAACAATGTAAACAATTTTCTAAACATGTTTAGTTACATGTTTAGCTACTTTAAAACATGTTTAAGCTATGGTGACGGGAAGCAATGAGGTGGCACCCAATAGCGTCACAAGGAAGATTTTTTTGATAATATGAAATATGTACTATTTATGTCATAAAATGATAGATATCGATACGAAATAACGTAATTACAACTTTTGTTGTTTATGTGATAAGTAATTTGCATTATACATAGCTATAATTAATAATAACCGTGTGAGGCCTGCTAATTACTCAGCATGCTATTCTCTTCAGACGGTGAAATTTACTATTTAAACATGAAATACTTATAAGATATTTATCACAAATGAATTTCATATGTTCACAGATGGCATAATCTTTCTGTAATAAGCAAACATACAAACAACTCAGTAAAATCGCGATCGACTTATAGTAAAACGTGTAGCGCCTGCTATAGACAATATATTGACGTCATTGCTTTACCCTCTTTACATAGTTATATATCTAGTTCACAATGTAAAATCTAATTTGAAGGGATTTCGACAACATTCATGGGCTCGAGAATGCGCTTGCAAGCATGCAGTTATTAGTCGAGAAAAAGTATCATTTTTTAAATCCATACCTTCTAAATATTTCACGCGCTATTCTTATCTTAATGCTTGTTTCTTTCTTTCCCCCGCCTTTTTTTAACTTTCACATGTAATGAGATCAATTAATAAAAGTTTAAATTTCACATAATGTTGAACGCTTTTCTTAAGTTGTTATATTTTGTCAGATGGATATGCATATTATTATTTTTTACAGCGATATTGTATTCAATTTGTATATAATATTGGAGATATGCTTTGAAGCCTTTTAAATTCAGCTGACAACACTTACTTCTTGCTCTATAAATGTAGGATTTATAGATAAGAAGGACAAAATTGACTAATGTAGAAAATTTAAAACATAAACAAGGCCCTATTATAATATATAATAATATAATATCATATAATATATAATAATATAATGTAATATATAATAATATATTATAATATATAATAATATATTATAATAATATAATAATATATGTTTCTTTTTAACAAGCTATCGAGTCATGTAGTTGCTATTCAATATTCACAAAATTTCAAGCCCTTATGAAGCAGCAACAAAAAATCTAAAGTAACTTTTTTGAATTAAAAAAAAACCGGAGTAAGCACACATCCGATAAAAAAAACTTTGATTTCTAGAGACAAAACATCCCGATTTCTTTCAAAAAAGCAGCAAAGAACTTGTTTACCATAGATAAGTTATCGTGGACTTACATTTTTGTAAAATATTCTTTGCTCTTCTGAAAAATAGCCTTAACAGTCCCTTACATTTTTTTGCACAAAGCTATAAAATATGCAAATGAGATTTCGCTTGTCGAAAATAAGTCAGCAAACTTCCAACTACAATTATCCATTTACCTTTAGAGCTAGACTAGTGGATTTGGTAGCATTATATCAATCAATTAAACGACAAATGCATCCTAAAGTGATATAGAAATCCAGGCTTTGTAACTAGAAGAAATACCCTAAATACGAAATGTTGACAAAAAATTATTGTATGTTTTGTACGTGTCGAATTTACAAACAGAAAACTTCAAATGTACCCTGTTCCCGATCATTAAGGTCGATCAGCATCAAATCTACACCAAAATGTCTGGAATAAAGTATAAATTATATTCTATGGAAATTTTACGATTTATAGATCAGTTTTCATAACTTATTTTGAATTGATATAAGTGGTATTAGAAATATACACTACATGGTTACACAAAGTCGTGAGAAAGAAAATCATCAAAATCAAATGTATTCGAATCTCCTTTACTGATTTACTTCGACTACGTATAGCTATGTGGCATATATACGGACTGATAATCGTAACTTGTGGTAAAAGACCGCTATTTAGGTGCAATTTTACAATACGCACTAATGTTAGCTAATAAATGTGACGGGTTACATGCAAATTCGCACTGCGCTTCATTTCTATTTATTATAATTTAATATAGAAATTATACAGATCTAACTATATTCTTTTACCTATAGTAAAACATATCCTCCTTCTTCACCATAAATAGAAAAAAATCGTATTTTAGAAGCGTGTTGCTGCTAATAATAAATATTTATCTTGAACAAATTGCCGAATTTGGTATGCGTTTCACCTCATTGCTTCCAGTCGGTGTGAACGGGGTATTATTAGACTTTTAAAAGGTTGTGATCGAATTGAAGATAATTATGGCGAGTTATTTTGCTTCGTGGAGGCTCAAAATACACACAAATGCATACGCCATTTGTGGTAGACCCACACTTAAAGATGTCGAGCGTTTTCGGAATGGGTCGTTCCACGAACTCAAAGACAAATGCCAAACTTTGCCGAACTCAAATGAATTTCAAATAAACTCTAAGGTACTCAGAGGTCTAGCTTATCAGCTCTCTCTTATAAGTCTGCTATATATTTTAAGGCTCCATGTTCTCAAAAGCTTACTCCTTTCATCAATAGGCACGAGTATATAAGCTCCTAGAGCGTCCAGTTTTCTCCATAAAACGTACACGAGAGATAAGTTGTGTGTTGTAAATGCGTGTGGAGCGAACTTCATACAAGAACGAACAGTTTGAAAACAGTTTTCGTGCTGACAAAAAAAAAATCCAAAATACCACAAGTATTCAAGGAGTATTCAAGGTCTCAAAAAAGGTTTGCAAGGAGTATTATTTGCTGACTTACTGTGGTTTAGAGGTCGTTCTCACACGAATTCACCTAAATTGTGATGCTAGCTAGGAGTCTAAGAAGAAATTCTAAAATTCAAGAGCTTTTGAAAACTAAAACTAAACTCAAGGAGTTAAAGGAGTTGCAAGAACCCTGAAAATCTAATTAAAGTACCTAAAAGCATCGGAAATTCGGATTATTTAAGTTTTTTTCCGCACTAAATCGTTCAATTTGAAGCAAAGTTGTTGAGAATCAAAGTCCGCCAAAACACGGCGTCAAATTATGGAACATTACGGTCAACATAACTCGTATATTATTGCTCTAAATACATGAACTAAACGATAAATCACTAAAATAGGTATTAATTTACCTTGGGAATGCTGTGTGAGCTCCAGTAAAGATCCATTTTTGAGGATTTGAAGAAGGTTTTTAGTGAGAAAATAGTGTACACAAACGACAGCAACTCTGACACGTTTTCTTGTCGACTGATAACCATGTGACTGCCTTGTTTGCATGTCATGACAAACCAACACCACAGGGGAGGGGAGGGGATATTATTCATGATTCAGTGCAGAGGAGGGTTCAGTGGAAAGAAAATGTTTAAACAACAAGATATCTCGTTTCATAGTTAATAATAATCTTCTTAGATCCATCTTTTACTGTCCTTTTAACGTTCCGTGACATTTCAATGCGCTGTCGTTACCACATTTTGGAGGAATACGAGAGCGTCTTGTACAGTCTGACAAGACACTGAGCACTTCGTGTAGTTTTAAGGACACATCATCTAGACTTAGGCATGTACCTATATCCAATCAAGCGTTTGGCCAAAATCCCTGTTTTTAACTTTTAAAAATCTGTGTTTCTAATTTTTGTAGACTTTGGTCTTTTCAAAATTGACATTAATATCTGCAATATTTTCTTTAAAACGTTTTGGCAGATATTACTAAATTTTGAAGTCATGCAGTCTTAAATTGAAAGTAGATCAAAAATCAATTTATATGCTGATGAGATGTTAAACTTTGAAAACATTTATTGCTGACAACAGACTAAGAATATTTTGATTTAGCGCAGAATGAATAACGGTCTGGAGCACACGGTGCAGCTGTTGCAAAGTTGCACACTACAATACAAATGTCTTTTCAACCCTGTAACTGTAGCGAACAATGTTGCCAGAAACGACAAAGAGAAGTAAAATAGTAAATCCGTATGTACTTCGGATACAATGTGAGCAACAAGTTTCAACGTTTGAACACGTTTACAGCGTTGATGGCAATGCCGACTTGCAAACAAACAACTAGCGAGTAAACGACAAAGCGAAAGAAGATTTTATTGATCTCTTTTTATAAAAAACAGCTCAAATATTGTAAACACGCTCTTTTTGGGCCAATGGACAAAACATTAAATGCGACCAAAATTTATTGCATGCGGTTTAGAGATATATATCGACTTTTACTTTGGGAGAGGTGATATTTTGATCAGTAGAAAACTGACATTTTCGTGAATATCTTCAAGTAGCTTTACTTTAGTTCGACAGGATTTTGTTACAAGTAACAGCGACAAAAATGAAACGCTTATAGTTGTGGCGTATCACTGCCACGGTTAAACAGAAAATCGTGAAGTGGCAGCTTTGACGTTTTTCTGCTCTGCATAAAAGAAATAGAGGATATTACACGGTGGCGCGAACATATGAAGTTTATCTTCGAGTGGAAAAAAAGATTTCACGAGTGAGCGTAGCGAACAAGTGAAATCTTTTTTTCCACGAGAAGATAAACTTCATATGTTCAAGCCAACGTGTAATTTTCTTTTTATTATATAGATATGAGTGTTTTAGCTGGAAAATAAATTTAAAAAATAGACGAAAAAGTTCTCCAAAGTGTCTTTATTTTGCAAATATAGTCAAAATATTACAATAGCAATAATAGCAAACAATTTATCTTAAAACATGTAAAAAACAAAATGTATATAATTCATTGAACTCTTTGTCATTCAGTAGTGAATAAGAGTACACCTTGTTACGAAGGTGGCGGTCTACGCTTTGTAAAAAAGCTCTTATAGAAGATGGTTCGTACTCTTCACCGTTTTTCTTTCGTACGCCAAGGACAAACCTGACTACAAGATCTTGCAATTCATTTTGGAGGAATTGTATGAATCTCTCGGTTTTCCTGTTCACTTAGGAGAAATTCGTTGAATATTCTCAGGTCATAAAGTGTCTTTTTCTTTGTATTTTCGTTCTCCTGTTGTTCGCTGAAAGATTTGATGTATTCGTCTGTGACTTTTACAAATCTCGCCATTTTGTCGGACTAGTGTTTTGACAACTCGCGCCGAAATGAGCGGGGAAAACCAAGGAATGACGTCATCGATATCCTCACTAGTGAGGATATGGAAAATATGTCCACCGTACCCCGGATGTAGTTTCGTATGAGATCTACGAGTGGCGTATTTTACAGTAAAACACTCATATCCATATAATAAATGATAAAAGACAATGCATGCCAAAGCTGCAAATAGGTCCAAATAAGGATCATTACAACGACTAAGTCAAAAAACTAAGTTGATACTAATATAAATTCTAATAATTAATCACTCGATATTGAAACTACTTAATAGTTTCAATAAGAATTCTATAATTATATATTAGCTACTGGGTTGCCATTATGGCAAACCAGTCTTAAAATGAAGTTCGTTTTTTTTTTTCTTTTTCCGAGTCGCGATCATGATTGAACGAAACTCGTAACCATAGCAATTGTCTGTCCAATGGAGTTTTGGTTTGTCTAATTCTCAAATATGATTAGATAAATGTTGACAGAAATAATCACAAAATAATATTGAGCATGAGGTACAGCTCTAATTGTAAACACTTTTCCATTAATGTTTCGTTTTATACCGTAAATTTGACATTTACGAAAAAGATTTTGCCCAATAAAATATTGATTACTTGTCAATCATTCCATGCTATTTTTTGGGTATTCTCGTGTTCCACACGCGCCAAAATTTAATTTCGATTCAAAGTGAGTGACGGCTGTTGTTTATAAATTTGTATTCTAAGCGCACCTTTAAGGTAATGGGTAAGAAAAGTCGTATATCTTTACTCTAAAATCGCAATAGTAGGGATTGGTTTTTATATGAGATAAAAGCCAAAAGGAATAGAACTTGTGTTTTGTAAATAATAATTGAGTTGTTGGTGTTTAAAATGAGCGCGTCTCCACGCGAGTGAAAATTACACGTATTTTTTTTAATGTGCATCTAATTGTAAACACTTCTCTGTTCGCAGTGTTCGCTGAAGGTTTAAATAAGCCACTTCGCTTCATATTTAGCTCTTTACATATGATAGCAAAAATAATACAGTTCCTGTGCTTAGGTAACGTTTTGAAGTTCAAGTGCGTAGATTCACAGGTTCAAATACGTTTATTTCACATGAATTAACGACGAAAACGATTTGCTACAATTACAATAAATAAATAAGTTAATAAGTTAAACGAATCAAGCAAATGGAAAAGAACAAACCTCAAGGAAAAACGAAGAAAACGAATAACTTACAAGATCTGTGTTCCACTGACGCCCTATCGCGTTTAGACAAATTGTCTGATGATGCTAAAGATGATATCCGTAGTAGAATTGCATCTACCATCCAGTCAACACCGAAATTAGTTAGCAACTTAAATAGAGAGGAACTTCGATCCCCGAAGCGTCTAAAGAACGATGATTCCATTGTCATATTGCCGCTGACAAAGGTCGTGTTACTGTTGTTATGGATAAGTCGGATTATAACGCTAAAATGAACCACCTAATAGAAGATGCGAACACTTATGCTGAACTTAACTCTGATCCCACACCTACTCTAGCACGTAAACTGAATGCAAAACTTTTAGAACTCAATAAGAAAGACCACATCAGTAGCTATCTATACAAACGACTCAGATGCCCTGCCCCCCAGTCACCAAAGTTATACGGCTTACCTAAGTTGCATAAACCTCAGATACCTATGAGACCTATAGTATCGTTCTGTGGTTCTCCCACATACCAACTATCAAAGTATCTAACAAGTATATTGCAACCACTAACTAACGCCTCCCAACATAAGTTGCAGTCAACAGAGAACTTCATTAATACCATCAAGACAATTCATATACCTGATGATCACATGCTAGTATCTTTTGATGTTAAATCTCTGTTTACCAGTATTCCACTACAAATGGCCCTAGACTGCACCGAGGCCTTAATAAGTCATACTAATGACGATACCACACTTCCAATGCCCACTGGTGAGATCATGAGTCTCCTTAAGTTATGTCTTGAATCTACATTTTTCCAATTTATTGGGAAACACTATAAACAGCTTCATGGCACAGCAATGTGTTCTCCTGTTTCTGTTGTTGTCGCACAGATTGTGATGCAATACATCGAGAAACAAGCCTTTACATCTTATAACAATCCACTGCCATTTTGGCTCCGCCAAACGCGTTACGTAGATGATACCATAACCGCGCTACCCTTTGAACATAGAAAGGAAATAAGTTAAAGTTATAGTGCTAAGAGAAACGAGGTTATTCCGGGCGAAAAACCCTTGGAAATAAATTCGGAAAAATTAATTCCGACCTCGATAGGATTCGAACCCACGGCCTTCGGATTTGTACACCGACGCTCTACCAGCTGAGCTAAAGGTCGAACTGGGAGCAAACCAGGGTGAAATTAGATGTTAGGTTCGCGGTATTTGAAAAAAAAAAAACTTCGCGGTATTTGAAATGTAAAGATGTAAAGATATGATATGAATCCTATCGAGGTCGGAATTAATTTTTCCGAATTTATTTCCAAGGGTTTTCGCCCGGAATAACCTCGTTTCTCTTAGCACTATAACTTTAACTTATTTCCTTTCTATGTATTTCTCAGTGCTACGCGGTCCTCATATTCATACCCTTTGAACACATTGACGCGTTTCATGAGCACTTAAATCAACAAAATCCTCACATTCAGTTTACTAGAGAGTTAGAGGAAGACGGGAGGATACCATTTCTAGATTGCCTAGTGAGCCGCCATAACAACGCTTTACATATCACCGTATATCGTAAACCTACGAATACCGACAGGTTACTTGATCAGTCATCCTATAATCCAACTATGCACAAAGCTATGACCATCAAAACTCTAACCAGGCGTACCCAAATTTTATGTGACTCTCCAGACAGTCTATCTCATGAGACCGATAGACTTCGACGTATTTTCCTCAAGAACAATTACAGTGACAAATTTATTAATAGCAACACTCATAAACCAAGTAGACCTAACAACAACTCCAATGAGACAGTTGCTACACCAAAAAACTTTGTCTCATTGCCATACATTAAAGGTACGTCAGAGACCATATCACGTATTTTGCAACCACATGGGATTCGCGTCGCTCATCGACCTATATCCACTCTACGTAAGGTCTTGACCAAAATCAAAGATCGTGATAGCCCAAACGATCGAGTCGGTGCTATTTATAAAATTTCATGCAATAATTGTGAGGCTACGTATATCGGAGAGACTGGTAGATCGTTCAATACCAGACGTGATGAACATCAAAGTGCAGTTGAGAAACAGGATAATCGTAACAACATTGTCATGCACCATACCAAGACTGGCCATGCAATTAATTGGGAATCTAGTAAATGTCTTTCTTATCTTATTGTAACAATAGAAAGCAACGCCTCGTACTTGATAGTTGGTTTACAAAGTTTGAGCTGAATCCACTCAACCGCTCAATTAAACTACCCACGCCATACAATAGGCTATTAAAAAGAAACTGAAGCGACGCCAATTCAGCGACGCGCATTTTTTCACAACCTTACCTATTGTTCTATTGTTCTATTGTTTATTGTGGCAGTATAAATAAGACCCATATCTGACTTTTTCTTCAATGGACTCTGAAGATGACTTCCGCACAGGTTGTCGAAACGTCAGTCACATCAAACAGTCCTTCTCAGGACTACATCCACCCGGATGATCATTATACAAATATTGTCTCTTCGAAAAATATTGTTAATTCGAAAAATACCCATTCACCTGGCTTCAGACCATTCTTTGTAATACATTCGTATTCCTATGGATTCATTCAATCCATCTCATGTACATTCTTATTGCTATGCGTTCATTCAATCCATCTCTTGTACATTCTCATTCCTATGCGTTCATCCAATCCATCTCGTGTACACTCTCATTCCTATGCGTTCATCCAATCCATCTCGTGTACACTCTCATTCCTATGCGTTCATCCAATCCATCTTGGGCACATTCTTATTCCTATGCGCCCACCCAACACATCTCTCACTTCAACGAAGATGATACTACCAATGACATGATCTTTACTTCACTGTCTGATAGTTAGTTAAAAAAAACATAACGTATTTTGGTTTTCTCTTTTATCATGTTTTATTTTGTACTCTATGGGTTGAAAAATATATCAAACAATCATGAAATGAATCTGCTAATTAAGTGGCAGTATTTCATATGTCCAAGACACTTTGACAAGCGCGGTATTTTTGAACATTGATTGAAGAAAGTGAAAATATATATGATCTATCCAGCTAAGCAAGGACTGAAGTATGATCAGAAAAAAGTACTAAGAGCAAGTGATGCGCATTTAGAGTTCCTCTTGTCGTTTCAAAACGAAAGATTCAGGTTTTTGAGATCAGTATGTTTTTTATTGCTTGATTAACCAGGACCATACTTCCAGACATCGATTGCTGAAGCATCGTATGGACTTACGGCTATGCTGAAGATTTCGGCCCCAACACCGCTATCCCGGGAGGACATTACTGACTGATCAGGAAGCTCGGCCGAAGCCTAAGGGAGAGGTTAGTCGGCCCCTAGACCGTAGATGATTAACCCCTTGCTATGACCAGCACACCCGGTATGTCGATTGTGTCGCTGATGGTTTTGTTAAATTTGTTATTTCTTTCCATGTGGGAAGTGCTTTCAAAAGCCCATTCGCGGCGTATACATAGAACAGCTAGGGGTAAAAGTCAGAATTGAGTTTTTATTCGGTCTTATGTCTTAAAATACTTTGAAACATGGTATTTTTTGGCATCAAGAGAGATAAGCAAGTGCTACAAAGCATGCGCATGTGTATATGAGAATCATCAGCGTTAGCGGAAAAAACAAACAAGCCAAAAATGGAAACGACAATAAGCCTGTCGTTCAAGTTTGTAGTTCCCTTTTAAGAGAATTTAAAGGCTCAGTGTATTAATCAACTTTAAAACTTCGGTTTATTATGACCCATATACTCTTATTCCTATGCCAGAATATGATTGGATCCTCCAGAATGTGACTGGATACTCCAGGAAAAAAACATCTCGAAAAGAAACTCTGCGACTGTATTAATGAGTCAAGGAATACCAGCGAATTCAAAAGGCTCGAACATACGGTCGCGATTTATAGAATAACAGTTACCTGGCAGCCGAGAACTAAAAAAAAAACGAGTTAATATGATTTAGACAAATCAATACAGTTGCCCGTGTCTTGTATTGTGGTATTAAGAGTAATTAATTCAGAACCCATTGTAAGTTTACGGATCTCCGTCCATAACTCCCGAGATCGATTCTCAAATTGCTAGATACCCGGCCGTCGCTTGAATTTTGTAAGAAGAACGATCAAAATTTACGATCGCATTGATAGAATATTGGATTTCTACAATGCTAAGCAAATGCCGTCGGTTCTTTAGACTTTGAATTCATGAAAGTTATTATTAGCTGGGTTTTTTAATGAAAATCAAATACTCCCGGGTATCTAGTATTTTGAAAATCGTTCACGGGACCTTGTTTACGGTCGAAATGTTTGCAAGTGCCACAACTTGGATGCCGCGTATGTGGTATACCGAGACTCGACGAATGTATATTTTTCAAATGTCTATGGATTCTAAGAAGCGCTTCACTTACGTAAACAAAGTTAGAATACTTTGAATCCATGAAAGTTGTTATTAGCTGGGTTTTTTAATGAAAATCAAATGCTCTCGGGTATCCAGTATTTCGAAAATCGTTCCCGGTTCCCGGGTATCTAGCCACTTCGTTTGATTTATGATGAAAGTGTTTAGCGATAAAAGAAACACCTCTTTTAAAACCATAGTTACACACCTAGTTATATTTATCCTTCCTTCGTTTCATTCATATTTTATGGGTTATTAAAATATAGAGAGACGGTTATAAGCTGTAGCCAGTACTATGAAGCACTCGTCCCCTATAAAAATTGCAATATAAGCTTGATCCTTTGTCCACAATAATACTTGAAACTTTTAAGGAAATTATCTCTTGAACAGCACTGAGTTACGTAAAATCATGTGCTTTTAATATTTTATTGAAGATGAACGCTATTTTTCGTGAACTAACCTTCCAATTAAGAATTTTAAAATCCATCGATTTTAAATCCATAATAGAAAATAATATTACAAGTTAATGTTGTTTAAGCGCATGAAGCCTGCCCAGCCAGCTGGATATTTTGGCGCTAAAACTCCCAATCCCTTGGGGGAGGGGGAAGTGTGATGAATATACTAGATCTTGAAATAATAGAAAATAATGGAATTATAATATATCTTAATTAATACACATTAATTCTGCCCAATAGTAGTTAATGCTTGTTGAGACTGCACATATAAACAGGTTTTCTTTGCCGACTAAACTCCAAATCCCTCGGGGGAGGGGGTGGTGTGAGTAATGGTCTAGAAGTGGCTTGCTGGTCTACCGTTTTTGAAGCTCCTTAAACTTACATTTTTTTACATCAATAGGAAGAAAAATTACACCATTTATACCTATTCAACTCGCTCTTTTAAAATTTGATAGTTTCAGTGCGAAAATTCAAAATTTTGGAAAATCTGGAAAATCCGTATCCGTATGCGTCCATCCAATCCATCTCGTGTACATTCATATTCCTATTCGTTCATCCAATCCATCTCGTGTACATTCATATTCCTATTCGTTCATCCAATCCATCTCGTGTACATTCTCATTCCCATGCGTTCATCCAATCCATCTCGTGTACATTCATATTCCTATGGGTTCATCCAATCCATCTCGTGTACACTCTCATTCCTATGCGTTCATCCAATCGATCTCGTGTACACTCTCATTCCTATGCGTTCATCCAATCCATCTCGTGTACACTCTCATTGCTATGCGTTCATCCAATCCATCTCGTGTACACTCTCATTCCTATGCGTTCATCCAATCCATCTCGTGTACACTCTCATTCCTATGCGTTCATCCAATCCATCTTGTGCACACTCTCATTCCTATGCGTTCATCCAATCCATCTCGTGTACACTCTCATTCCTATGCGTTCATCCAATCGATCTTGTGCACATTCTTATTCCTATGCGCCCACCCAATACATCTCTCACTTCAACGAAGATGATACTACCAATGACATGATCTTTACTTCTCTGTCTGATAGTTAGTTAAAAAAAACATACCGTATTTTGGTTTGGTACCTAATGTTATGCATGATTTTGTATTTTTGATTCTTTCATCTTTCCTTCCTTTCTTCCATTCTTCCTTCCTCCCTTCCTCCCTTCCTTTCTTCCATCCTTCTTTCCTTCCTTCCTTCCTTCCTTTCTTTGTTTCTCTTTTATCATGTTTTATTTTGTACTCTATGGGTTGAAAAATATATCAAACAATCATGAAATGAATCTGCTAATTAAGTGGCAGTATTTCATATGTCCAAGACACTTTGACAAGCGCGGTATTTTTGAACATTGATTGAAAAAAGTGAAAATATATATGATCTATCCAGCTAAGCAAGGACTGAAGTATGATCAGAAAAAAGTACTAAGAGCAAGTGATGCGCATTTAGAGTTCCTCTTGTCGTTTCAAAACGAAAGATTCAGGTTTTTGAGATCAGTATGTTTTTTATTGCTTGATTAACCAGGACCATACTTCCAGACATCGATTGCTGAAGCATCGTATGGACTTACGGCTATGCTGAAGATTTCGGCCCCAACACCGCTATCCCGGGAGGACATTACTGACTGATCAGGAAGCTCGGCCGAAGCCTAAGGGAGAGGTTAGTCGGCCCCTAGACCGTAGATGATTAACCCCTTGCTATGACCAGCACACCCGGTATGTCGATTGTGTCGCTGATGGTTTTGTTAAATTTGTTATTTCTTTCCATGTGGGAAGTGCTTTCAAAAGCCCATTCGCGGCGTATACATAGAACAGCTAGGGGTAAAAGTCAGAATTGAGTTTTTATTCGGTCTTATGTCTTAAAATACTTTGAAACATGGTATTTTTTGGCATCAAGAGAGATAAGCAAGTGCTACAAAGCATGCGCATGTGTATATGAGAATCATCAGCGTTAGCGGAAAAAACAAACAAGCCAAAAATGGAAACGACAATAAGCCTGTCGTTCAAGTTTGTAGTTCCCTTTTAAGAGAATTTAAAGGCTCAGTGTATTAATCAACTTTAAAACTTCGGTTTATTATGACCCATATACTCTTATTCCTATGCCAGAATATGATTGGATCCTCCAGAATGTGACTGGATACTCCAGGAAAAAAACATCTCGAAAAGAAACTCTGCGACTGTATTAATGAGTCAAGGAATACCAGCGAATTCAAAAGGCTCGAACATACGGTCGCGATTTATAGAATAACAGTTACCTGGCAGCCGAGAACTAAAAAAAAAACGAGTTAATATGATTTAGACAAATCAATACAGTTGCCCGTGTCTTGTATTGTGGTATTAAGAGTAATTAATTCAGAACCCATTGTAAGTTTACGGATCTCCGTCCATAACTCCCGAGATCGATTCTCAAATTGCTAGATACCCGGCCGTCGCTTGAATATTGTAAGAAGAACGATCAAAATTTACGATCGCATTGATAGAATATTGGATTTCTACAATGCTAAGCAAATGCCGTCGGTTCTTTAGACTTTGAATTCATGAAAGTTATTATTAGCTGGGTTTTTTAATGAAAATCAAATACTCCCGGGTATCTAGTATTTTGAAAATCGTTCACGGGACCTTGTTTACGGTCGAAATGTTTGCAAGTGCCACAACTTGGATGCCGCGTATGTGGTATACCGAGACTCGACGAATGTATATTTTTCAAATGTCTATGGATTCTAAGAAGCGCTTCACTTACGTAAACAAAGTTAGAATACTTTGAATCCATGAAAGTTGTTATTAGCTGGGTTTTTTAATGAAAATCAAATGCTCTCGGGTATCCAGTATTTCGAAAATCGTTCCCGGTTCCCGGGTATCTAGCCACTTCGTTTGATTTATGATGAAAGTGTTTAGCGATAAAAGAAACACCTCTTTTAAAACCATAGTTACACACCTAGTTATATTTATCCTTCCTTCGTTTCATTCATATTTTATGGGTTATTAAAATATAGAGAGACGGTTATAAGCTGTAGCCAGTACTATGAAGCACTCGTCCCCTATAAAAATTGCAATATAAGCTTGATCCTTTGTCCACAATAATACTTGAAACTTTTAAGGAAATTATCTCTTGAACAGCACTGAGTTACGTAAAATCATGTGCTTTTAATATTTTATTGAAGATGAACGCTATTTTTCGTGAACTAACCTTCCAATTAAGAATTTTAAAATCCATCGATTTTAAATCCATAATAGAAAATAATATTACAAGTTAATGTTGTTTAAGCGCATGAAGCCTGCCCAGCCAGCTGGATATTTTGGCGCTAAAACTCCCAATCCCTTGGGGGAGGGGGAAGTGTGATGAATATACTAGATCTTGAAATAATAGAAAATAATGGAATTATAATATATCTTAATTAATACACATTAATTCTGCCCAATAGTAGTTAATGCTTGTTGAGACTGCACATATAAACAGGTTTTCTTCGCCGACTAAACTCCAAATCCCTCGGGGGAGGGGGTGGTGTGAGTAATGGTCTAGAAGTGGCTTGCTGGTCTACCGTTTTTGAAGCTCCTTAAACTTACATTTTTTTACATCAATAGGAAGAAAAATTACACCATTTATACCTATTCAACTCGCTCTTTTAAAATTTGATAGTTTCAGTGCGAAAATTCAAAATTTTGGAAAATCTGGAAAATCCGTATCCGTATGCGTCCATCCAATCCATCTCGTGTACATTCATATTCCTATACATTTATCTAATCCAATTCGTGTACATTTTTATTCCTATGCGTTCATCCAATCCATCTCGTGTACATTTTAATTCCTATGCGTTCATCCAATTCATCTCGTGTACATTCATATTCCTATTCGTTCATCCAATCCATCTCGTGTACATTCTTATTTTTATGCGTTCATCCAATCCATCTCGTGTACATTCATATTCCTATTCGTTCATCCAATCCATCTCGTGTACATTCATATTCCTATGGGTTCATCCAATCCATCTCGTGTACATTCTTATTTTTATGCGTTCATCCAATCCATCTCGTGTACATTCTCATTCCTATGCGTTCATCCAATCCATCTCGTGTACATTCTCATTCCTATGCGTTCATCCAATCCATCTCGTGTACACTCTCATTCCTATGGGTTCATCCAATCCATCTCGTGTACACTCTCATTCCTATGCGTTCATCCAATCCATCTCGTGTACACTCTCATTGCTATGCGTTCATCGAATCCATCTCGTGTACACTCTCATTCCTATGCGTTCATCCAATCCATCTCGTGTACACTCTCATTCCTATGCGTTCATCCAATCCATCTGGTGCACATTCTTATTCCTATGCGCCCACCCAATACATCTCGTGTACACTCTCATTCCTATGCGTTCATCCAATCCATCTTGTGCACATTCTTATTCCTATGCGCCCACCCAATACATCTTTCACTTCAACGAAGATGATACTACCAATGACATGATCTTTACTTCTCTGTCTGATAGTTAGTTAAAAAAAACATACCGTATTTTGGTTTTGTACCTAATGTTATGCATGATTTTGTATTTTTGATTCTTTCATCTTTCCTTCCTTTCTTCCATTCTTCCTTCCTCCCTTCCTCCCTTCCTTTCTTCCATCCTTCTTTCCTTCCTTCCTTCCTTCCTTTCTTTGTTTCTCTTTTATCATGTTTTATTTTGTACTCTATGGGTTGAAAAATATATCAAACAATCATGAAATGAATCTGCTAATTAAGTGGCAGTATTTCATATGTCCAAGACACTTTGACAAGCGCGGTATTTTTGAACATTGATTGAAGAAAGTGAAAATATATATGATCTATCCAGCTAAGCAAGGACTGAAGTATGATCAGAAAAAAGTACTAAGAGCAAGTGATGCGCATTTAGAGTTCCTCTTGTCGTTTCAAAACGAAAGATTCAGGTTTTTGAGATCAGTATGTTTTTTATTGCTTGATTAACCAGGACCATACTTCCAGACATCGATTGCTGAAGCATCGTATGGACTTACGGCTATGCTGAAGATTTCGGCCCCAACACCGCTATCCCGGGAGGACATTACTGACTGATCAGGAAGCTCGGCCGAAGCCTAAGGGAGAGGTTAGTCGGCCCCTAGACCGTAGATGATTAACCCCTTGCTATGACCAGCACACCCGGTATGTCGATTGTGTCGCTGATGGTTTTGTTAAATTTGTTATTTCTTTCCATGTGGGAAGTGCTTTCAAAAGCCCATTCGCGG
The DNA here is from genome assembly GCA_023349425.1 of Anthopleura sola. Lineage (NCBI taxonomy): Eukaryota > Metazoa > Cnidaria > Anthozoa > Actiniaria > Actiniidae > Anthopleura > Anthopleura sola. The sequence goes on from JALHLI010000027.1 coordinate 796,414, forward strand.
CGTATACATAGAACAGCTAGGGGTAAAAGTCAGAATTGAGTTTTTATTCGGTCTTATGTCTTAAAATACTTTGAAACATGGTATTTTTTGGCATCAAGAGAGATAAGCAAGTGCTACAAAGCATGCGCATGTGTATATGAGAATCATCAGCGTTAGCGGAAAAAACAAACAAGCCAAAAATGGAAACGACAATAAGCCTGTCGTTCAAGTTTGTAGTTCCCTTTTAAGAGAATTTAAAGGCTCAGTGTATTAATCAACTTTAAAACTTCGGTTTATTATGACCCATATACTCTTATTCCTATGCCAGAATATGATTGGATCCTCCAGAATGTGACTGGATACTCCAGGAAAAAAACATCTCGAAAAGAAACTCTGCGACTGTATTAATGAGTCAAGGAATACCAGCGAATTCAAAAGGCTCGAACATACGGTCGCCTTTTATAGAATAACAGTTACCTGGCAGCCGAGAACTAAAAAAAAACCAAGTTAATATCATTTAGACAAATCAATACAGTTGCCCGTGTCTTGTATTGTGGTATTAAGAGTAATTAATTCAGAACCCATTGTAAGTTTACGGATCTCCGTCCATAACTCCCGAGATCGATTCTCAAATTGCTAGATACCCGGCCGTCGCTTGAATTTTGTAAGAAGAACGATCAAAATTTACGATCGCATTGATAGAATATTGGATTTCTACAATGCTAAGCAAATGCCGTCGGTTCTTTAGACTTTGAATTCATGAAAGTTATTATTAGCTGGGTTTTTTAATGAAAATCAAATACTCCCGGGTATCTAGTATTTTGAAAATCGTTCACGGGACCTTGTTTACGGTCGAAATGTTTGCAAGTGACACAACTTGGATGCCGCGTATGTGGTATACCGAGACTCGACGAATGTATATTTTTCAAATGTCTATGGATTCTAAGAAGCGCTTCACTTACGTAAACAAAGTTAGAATACTTTGAATCCATGAAAGTTGTTATTAGCTGGGTTTTTTAATGAAAATCAAATGCTCTCGGGTATCCAGTATTTCGAAAATCGTTCCCGGTTCCCGGGTATCTAGCCACTTCGTTTGATTTATGATGAAAGTGTTTAGCGATAAAAGAAACACCTCTTTTAAAACCATAGTTACACACCTAGTTATATTTATCCTTCCTTCGTTTCATTCATATTTTATGGGTTATTAAAATATAGAGAGACGGTTATAAGCTGTAGCCAGTACTATGAAGCACTCGTCCCCTATAAAAATTGCAATATAAGCTTGATCCTTTGTCCACAATAATACTTGAAACTTTTAAGGAAATTATCTCTTGAACAGCACTGAGTTACGTAAAATCATGTGCTTTTAATATTTTATTGAAGATGAACGCTATTTTTCGTGAACTAACATTCCAATTAAGAATTTTAAAATCCATCGATTTTAAATCCATAATAGAAAATAATATTACAAGTTAATGTTGTTTAAGCGCATGAAGCCTGCCCAGCCAGCTGGATATTTTGGCGCTAAAACTCCCAATCCCTTGGGGGAGGGGGAAGTGTGATGAATATACTAGATCTTGAAATAATAGAAAATAATGGAATTATAATATATCTTAATTAATACACATTAATTCTGCCCAATAGTAGTTAATGCTTGTTGAGACTGCACATATAAACAGGTTTTCTTCGCCGACTAAACTCCAAATCCCTCGGGGGAGGGGGTGGTGTGAGTAATGGTCTAGAAGTGGCTTGCTGGTCTACCGTTTTTGAAGCTCCTTAAACTTACATTTTTTTACATCAATAGGAAGAAAAATTACACCATTTATACCTATTCAACTCGCTCTTTTAAAATTTGATAGTTTCAGTGCGAAAATTCAAAATTTTGGAAAATCTGGAAAATCCGTATCCGTATGCGTCCATCCAATCCATCTCGTGTACATTCATATTCCTATTCGTTCATCCAATCCATCTCGTGTACATTCATATTCCTATTCGTTCATCCAATCCATCTCGTGTACATTCTCATTCCCATGCGTTCATCCAATCCATCTCGTGTACATTCATATTCCTATGGGTTCATCCAATCCATCTCGTGTACACTCTCATTCCTATGCGTTCATCCAATCCATCTCGTGTACACTCTCATTCCTATGCGTTCATCCAATCCATCTCGTGTACACTCTCATTGCTATGCGTTCATCCAATCCATCTCGTGTACACTCTCATTCCTATGCGTTCATCCAATCCATCTCGTGTACACTCTCATTCCTATGCGTTCATCCAATCCATCTTGTGCACACTCTCATTCCTATGCGTTCATCCAATCCATCTCGTGTACACTCTCATTCCTATGCGTTCATCCAATCGATCTTGTGCACATTCTTATTCCTATGCGCCCACCCAATACATCTCTCACTTCAACGAAGATGATACTACCAATGACATGATCTTTACTTCTCTGTCTGATAGTTAGTTAAAAAAAACATACCGTATTTTGGTTTGGTACCTAATGTTATGCATGATTTTGTATTTTTGATTCTTTCATCTTTCCTTCCTTTCTTCCATTCTTCCTTCCTCCCTTCCTCCCTTCCTTTCTTCCATCCTTCTTTCCTTCCTTCCTTCCTTCCTTTCTTTGTTTCTCTTTTATCATGTTTTATTTTGTACTCTATGGGTTGAAAAATATATCAAACAATCATGAAATGAATCTGCTAATTAAGTGGCAGTATTTCATATGTCCAAGACACTTTGACAAGCGCGGTATTTTTGAACATTGATTGAAAAAAGTGAAAATATATATGATCTATCCAGCTAAGCAAGGACTGAAGTATGATCAGAAAAAAGTACTAAGAGCAAGTGATGCGCATTTAGAGTTCCTCTTGTCGTTTCAAAACGAAAGATTCAGGTTTTTGAGATCAGTATGTTTTTTATTGCTTGATTAACCAGGACCATACTTCCAGACATCGATTGCTGAAGCATCGTATGGACTTACGGCTATGCTGAAGATTTCGGCCCCAACACCGCTATCCCGGGAGGACATTACTGACTGATCAGGAAGCTCGGCCGAAGCCTAAGGGAGAGGTTAGTCGGCCCCTAGACCGTAGATGATTAACCCCTTGCTATGACCAGCACACCCGGTATGTCGATTGTGTCGCTGATGGTTTTGTTAAATTTGTTATTTCTTTCCATGTGGGAAGTGCTTTCAAAAGCCCATTCGCGGCGTATACATAGAACAGCTAGGGGTAAAAGTCAGAATTGAGTTTTTATTCGGTCTTATGTCTTAAAATACTTTGAAACATGGTATTTTTTGGCATCAAGAGAGATAAGCAAGTGCTACAAAGCATGCGCATGTGTATATGAGAATCATCAGCGTTAGCGGAAAAAACAAACAAGCCAAAAATGGAAACGACAATAAGCCTGTCGTTCAAGTTTGTAGTTCCCTTTTAAGAGAATTTAAAGGCTCAGTGTATTAATCAACTTTAAAACTTCGGTTTATTATGACCCATATACTCTTATTCCTATGCCAGAATATGATTGGATCCTCCAGAATGTGACTGGATACTCCAGGAAAAAAACATCTCGAAAAGAAACTCTGCGACTGTATTAATGAGTCAAGGAATACCAGCGAATTCAAAAGGCTCGAACATACGGTCGCGATTTATAGAATAACAGTTACCTGGCAGCCGAGAACTAAAAAAAAACGAGTTAATATGATTTAGACAAATCAATACAGTTGCCCGTGTCTTGTATTGTGGTATTAAGAGTAATTAATTCAGAACCCATTGTAAGTTTACGGATCTCCGTCCATAACTCCCGAGATCGATTCTCAAATTGCTAGATACCCGGCCGTCGCTTGAATTTTGTAAGAAGAACGATCAAAATTTACGATCGCATTGATAGAATATTGGATTTCTACAATGCTAAGCAAATGCCGTCGGTTCTTTAGACTTTGAATTCATGAAAGTTATTATTAGCTGGGTTTTTTAATGAAAATCAAATACTCCCGGGTATCTAGTATTTTGAAAATCGTTCACGGGACCTTGTTTACGGTCGAAATGTTTGCAAGTGCCACAACTTGGATGCCGCGTATGTGGTATACCGAGACTCGACGAATGTATATTTTTCAAATGTCTATGGATTCTAAGAAGCGCTTCACTTACGTAAACAAAGTTAGAATACTTTGAATCCATGAAAGTTGTTATTAGCTGGGTTTTTTAATGAAAATCAAATGCTCTCGGGTATCCAGTATTTCGAAAATCGTTCCCGGTTCCCGGGTATCTAGCCACTTCGTTTGATTTATGATGAAAGTGTTTAGCGATAAAAGAAACACCTCTTTTAAAACCATAGTTACACACCTAGTTATATTTATCCTTCCTTCGTTTCATTCATATTTTATGGGTTATTAAAATATAGAGAGACGGTTATAAGCTGTAGCCAGTACTATGAAGCACTCGTCCCCTATAAAAATTGCAATATAAGCTTGATCCTTTGTCCACAATAATACTTGAAACTTTTAAGGAAATTATCTCTTGAACAGCACTGAGTTACGTAAAATCATGTGCTTTTAATATTTTATTGAAGATGAACGCTATTTTTCGTGAACTAACCTTCCAATTAAGAATTTTAAAATCCATCGATTTTAAATCCATAATAGAAAATAATATTACAAGTTAATGTTGTTTAAGCGCATGAAGCCTGCCCAGCCAGCTGGATATTTTGGCGCTAAAACTCCCAATCCCTTGGGGGAGGGGGAAGTGTGATGAATATACTAGATCTTGAAATAATAGAAAATAATGGAATTATAATATATCTTAATTAATACACATTAATTCTGCCCAATAGTAGTTAATGCTTGTTGAGACTGCACATATAAACAGGTTTTCTTCGCCGACTAAACTCCAAATCCCTCGGGGGAGGGGGTGGTGTGAGTAATGGTCTAGAAGTGGCTTGCTGGTCTACCGTTTTTGAAGCTCCTTAAACTTACATTTTTTTACATCAATAGGAAGAAAAATTACACCATTTATACCTATTCAACTCGCTCTTTTAAAATTTGATAGTTTCAGTGCGAAAATTAAAAAATTTTGGAAAATCTGGAAAATCCGTATCAGTATGCGTCCATCCAATCCATCTCGTGTACATTTTAATTCCTATGCGTTCATCCAATCCATCTCGTGTACATTCATATTCCTATTCGTTCATCCAATCCATCTCGTGTACATTCATATTCCTATTCGTTCATCCAATCCATCTCGTGTACATTCATATTCCTATTCGTTCATCCAATCCATCTCGTGTACATTCATATTCCTATTCGTTCATCCAATCCATCTCGTGTACATTCTCATTCCCATGCGTTCATCCAATCCATCTCGTGTACATTCATATTCCTATGGGTTCATCCAATCCATCTCGTGTACACTCTCATTCCTATGCGTTCATCCAATCCATCTCGTGTACATTCATATTCCTATGCGTTCATCCAATCCATCTCGTGTACACTCTCATTGCTATGCGTTCATCCAATCCATCTCGTGTACACTCTCATTCCTATGCGTTCATCCAATCCATCTCGTGTACACTCTCATTCCTATGCGTTCATCCAATCCATCTTGTGCACACTCTCATTCCTATGCGTTCATCCAATCCATCTCGTGTACACTCTCATTCCTATGCGTTCATCCAATCCATCTTGTGCACATTCTTATTCCTATGCGCCCACCCAATACATCTCTCACTTCAACGAAGATGATACTACCAATGACATGATCTTTACTTCTCTGTCTGATAGTTAGTTAAAAAAAACATACCGTATTTTGGTTTGGTACCTAATGTTATGCATGATTTTGTATTTTTGATTCTTTCATCTTTCCTTCCTTTCTTCCATTCTTCCTTCCTCCCTTCCTCCCTTCCTTTCTTCCATCCTTCTTTCCTTCCTTCCTTCCTTCCTTTCTTTGTTTCTCTTTTATCATGTTTTATTTTGTACTCTATGGGTTGAAAAATATATCAAACAATCATGAAATGAATCTGCTAATTAAGTGGCAGTATTTCATATGTCCAAGACACTTTGACAAGCGCGGTATTTTTGAACATTGATTGAAAAAAGTGAAAATATATATGATCTATCCAGCTAAGCAAGGACTGAAGTATGATCAGAAAAAAGTACTAAGAGCAAGTGATGCGCATTTAGAGTTCCTCTTGTCGTTTCAAAACGAAAGATTCAGGTTTTTGAGATCAGTATGTTTTTTATTGCTTGATTAACCAGGACCATACTTCCAGACATCGATTGCTGAAGCATCGTATGGACTTACGGCTATGCTGAAGATTTCGGCCCCAACACCGCTATCCCGGGAGGACATTACTGACTGATCAGGAAGCTCGGCCGAAGCCTAAGGGAGAGGTTAGTCGGCCCCTAGACCGTAGATGATTAACCCCTTGCTATGACCAGCACACCCGGTATGTCGATTGTGTCGCTGATGGTTTTGTTAAATTTGTTATTTCTTTCCATGTGGGAAGTGCTTTCAAAAGCCCATTCGCGGCGTATACATAGAACAGCTAGGGGTAAAAGTCAGAATTGAGTTTTTATTCGGTCTTATGTCTTAAAATACTTTGAAACATGGTATTTTTTGGCATCAAGAGAGATAAGCAAGTGCTACAAAGCATGCGCATGTGTATATGAGAATCATCAGCGTTAGCGGAAAAAACAAACAAGCCAAAAATGGAAACGACAATAAGCCTGTCGTTCAAGTTTGTAGTTCCCTTTTAAGAGAATTTAAAGGCTCAGTGTATTAATCAACTTTAAAACTTCGGTATATTATGACCCATATACTCTTATTCCTATGCCAGAATATGATTGGATCCTCCAGAATGTGACTGGATACTCCAGGAAAAAAACATCTCGAAAAGAAACTCTGCGACTGTATTAATGAGTCAAGGAATACCAGCGAATTCAAAAGGCTCGAACATACGGTCGCGATTTATAGAATAACAGTTACCTGGCAGCCGAGAACTAAAAAAAAACCGAGTTAATATGATTTAGACAAATCAATACAGTTGCCCGTGTCTTGTATTGTGGTATTAAGAGTAATTAATTCAGAACCCATTGTAAGTTTACGGATCTCCGTCCATAACTCCCGAGATCGATTCTCAAATTGCTAGATACCCGGCCGTCGCTTGAATTTTGTAAGAAGAACGATCAAAATTTACGATCGCATTGATAGAATATTGGATTTCTACAATGCTAAGCAAATGCCGTCGGTTCTTTAGACTTTGAATTCATGAAAGTTATTATTAGCTGGGTTTTTTAATGAAAATCAAATACTCCCGGGTATCTAGTATTTTGAAAATCGTTCACGGGACCTTGTTTACGGTCGAAATGTTTGCAAGTGCCACAACTTGGATGCCGCGTATGTGGTATACCGAGACTCGACGAATGTATATTTTTCAAATGTCTATGGATTCTAAGAAGCGCTTCACTTACGTAAACAAAGTTAGAATACTTTGAATCCATGAAAGTTGTTATTAGCTGGGTTTTTTAATGAAAATCAAATGCTCTCGGGTATCCAGTATTTCGAAAATCGTTCCCGGTTCCCGGGTATCTAGCCACTTCGTTTGATTTATGATGAAAGTGTTTAGCGATAAAAGAAACACCTCTTTTAAAACCATAGTTACACACCTAGTTATATTTATCCTTCCTTCGTTTCATTCATATTTTATGGGTTATTAAAATATAGAGAGACGGTTATAAGCTGTAGCCAGTACTATGAAGCACTCGTCCCCTATAAAAATTGCAATATAAGCTTGATCCTTTGTCCACAATAATACTTGAAACTTTTAAGGAAATTATCTCTTGAACAGCACTGAGTTACGTAAAATCATGTGCTTTTAATATTTTATTGAAGATGAACGCTATTTTTCGTGAACTAACCTTCCAATTAAGAATTTTAAAATCCATCGATTTTAAATCCATAATAGAAAATAATATTACAAGTTAATGTTGTTTAAGCGCATGAAGCCTGCCCAGCCAGCTGGATATTTTGGCGCTAAAACTCCCAATCCCTTGGGGGAGGGGGAAGTGTGATGAATATACTAGATCTTGAAATAATAGAAAATAATGGAATTATAATATATCTTAATTAATACACATTAATTCTGCCCAATAGTAGTTAATGCTTGTTGAGACTGCACATATAAACAGGTTTTCTTCGCCGACTAAACTCCAAATCCCTCGGGGGAGGGGGTGGTGTGAGTAATGGTCTAGAAGTGGCTTGCTGGTCTACCGTTTTTGAAGCTCCTTAAACTTACATTTTTTTACATCAATAGGAAGAAAAATTACACCATTTATACCTATTCAACTCGCTCTTTTAAAATTTGATAGTTTCAGTGCGAAAATTAAAAAATTTTGGAAAATCTGGAAAATCCGTATCAGTATGCGTCCATCCAATCCATCTCGTGTACATTTTAATTCCTATGCGTTCATCCAATCCATCTCGTGTACATTCATATTCCTATTCGTTCATCCAATCCATCTCGTGTACATTCATATTCCTATTCGTTCATCCAATCCATCTCGTGTACATTCATATTCCTATTCGTTCATCCAATCCATCTCGTGTACATTCATATTCCTATTCGTTCATCCAATCCATCTCGTGTACATTCTCATTCCCATGCGTTCATCCAATCCATCTCGTGTACATTCATATTCCTATGGGTTCATCCAATCCATCTCGTGTACACTCTCATTCCTATGCGTTCATCCAATCCATCTCGTGTACATTCATATTCCTATGCGTTCATCCAATCCATCTCGTGTACACTCTCATTGCTATGCGTTCATCCAATCCATCTCGTGTACACTCTCATTCCTATGCGTTCATCCAATCCATCTCGTGTACACTCTCATTCCTATGCGTTCATCCAATCCATCTTGTGCACACTCTCATTCCTATGCGTTCATCCAATCCATCTCGTGTACACTCTCATTCCTATGCGTTCATCCAATCCATCTTGTGCACATTCTTATTCCTATGCGCCCACCCAATACATCTCTCACTTCAACGAAGATGATACTACCAATGACATGATCTTTACTTCTCTGTCTGATAGTTAGTTAAAAAAAACATACCGTATTTTGGTTTGGTACCTAATGTTATGCATGATTTTGTATTTTTGATTCTTTCATCTTTCCTTCCTTTCTTCCATTCTTCCTTCCTCCCTTCCTCCCTTCCTTTCTTCCATCCTTCTTTCCTTCCTTCCTTCCTTCCTTTCTTTGTTTCTCTTTTATCATGTTTTATTTTGTACTCTATGGGTTGAAAAATATATCAAACAATCATGAAATGAATCTGCTAATTAAGTGGCAGTATTTCATATGTCCAAGACACTTTGACAAGCGCGGTATTTTTGAACATTGATTGAAAAAAGTGAAAATATATATGATCTATCCAGCTAAGCAAGGACTGAAGTATGATCAGAAAAAAGTACTAAGAGCAAGTGATGCGCATTTAGAGTTCCTCTTGTCGTTTCAAAACGAAAGATTCAGGTTTTTGAGATCAGTATGTTTTTTATTGCTTGATTAACCAGGACCATACTTCCAGACATCGATTGCTGAAGCATCGTATGGACTTACGGCTATGCTGAAGATTTCGGCCCCAACACCGCTATCCCGGGAGGACATTACTGACTGATCAGGAAGCTCGGCCGAAGCCTAAGGGAGAGGTTAGTCGGCCCCTAGACCGTAGATGATTAACCCCTTGCTATGACCAGCACACCCGGTATGTCGATTGTGTCGCTGATGGTTTTGTTAAATTTGTTATTTCTTTCCATGTGGGAAGTGCTTTCAAAAGCCCATTCGCGGCGTATACATAGAACAGCTAGGGGTAAAAGTCAGAATTGAGTTTTTATTCGGTCTTATGTCTTAAAATACTTTGAAACATGGTATTTTTTGGCATCAAGAGAGATAAGCAAGTGCTACAAAGCATGCGCATGTGTATATGAGAATCATCAGCGTTAGCGGAAAAAACAAACAAGCCAAAAATGGAAACGACAATAAGCCTGTCGTTCAAGTTTGTAGTTCCCTTTTAAGAGAATTTAAAGGCTCAGTGTATTAATCAACTTTAAAACTTCGGTATATTATGACCCATATACTCTTATTCCTATGCCAGAATATGATTGGATCCTCCAGAATGTGACTGGATACTCCAGGAAAAAAACATCTCGAAAAGAAACTCTGCGACTGTATTAATGAGTCAAGGAATACCAGCGAATTCAAAAGGCTCGAACATACGGTCGCGATTTATAGAATAACAGTTACCTGGCAGCCGAGAACTAAAAAAAAACCGAGTTAATATGATTTAGACAAATCAATACAGTTGCCCGTGTCTTGTATTGTGGTATTAAGAGTAATTAATTCAGAACCCATTGTAAGTTTACGGATCTCCGTCCATAACTCCCGAGATCGATTCTCAAATTGCTAGATACCCGGCCGTCGCTTGAATTTTGTAAGAAGAACGATCAAAATTTACGATCGCATTGATAGAATATTGGATTTCTACAATGCTAAGCAAATGCCGTCGGTTCTTTAGACTTTGAATTCATGAAAGTTATTATTAGCTGGGTTTTTTAATGAAAATCAAATACTCCCGGGTATCTAGTATTTTGAAAATCGTTCACGGGACCTTGTTTACGGTCGAAATGTTTGCAAGTGCCACAACTTGGATGCCGCGTATGTGGTATACCGAGACTCGACGAATGTATATTTTTCAAATGTCTATGGATTCTAAGAAGCGCTTCACTTACGTAAACAAAGTTAGAATACTTTGAATCCATGAAAGTTGTTATTAGCTGGGTTTTTTAATGAAAATCAAATGCTCTCGGGTATCCAGTATTTCGAAAATCGTTCCCGGTTCCCGGGTATCTAGCCACTTCGTTTGATTTATGATGAAAGTGTTTAGCGATAAAAGAAACACCTCTTTTAAAACCATAGTTACACACCTAGTTATATTTATCCTTCCTTCGTTTCATTCATATTTTATGGGTTATTAAAATATAGAGAGACGGTTATAAGCTGTAGCCAGTACTATGAAGCACTCGTCCCCTATAAAAATTGCAATATAAGCTTGATCCTTTGTCCACAATAATACTTGAAACTTTTAAGGAAATTATCTCTTGAACAGCACTGAGTTACGTAAAATCATGTGCTTTTAATATTTTATTGAAGATGAACGCTATTTTTCGTGAACTAACCTTCCAATTAAGAATTTTAAAATCCATCGATTTTAAATCCATAATAGAAAATAATATTACAAGTTAATGTTGTTTAAGCGCATGAAGCCTGCCCAGCCAGCTGGATATTTTGGCGCTAAAACTCCCAATCCCTTGGGGGAGGGGGAAGTGTGATGAATATACTAGATCTTGAAATAATAGAAAATAATGGAATTATAATATATCTTAATTAATACACATTAATTCTGCCCAATAGTAGTTAATGCTTGTTGAGACTGCACATATAAACAGGTTTTCTTCGCCGACTAAACTCCAAATCCCTCGGGGGAGGGGGTGGTGTGAGTAATGGTCTAGAAGTGGCTTGCTGGTCTACCGTTTTTGAAGCTCCTTAAACTTACATTTTTTTACATCAATAGGAAGAAAAATTACACCATTTATACCTATTCAACTCGCTCTTTTAAAATTTGATAGTTTCAGTGCGAAAATTAAAAAATTTTGGAAAATCTGGAAAATCCGTATCAGTATGCGTCCATCCAATCCATCTCGTGTACATTTTAATTCCTATGCGTTCATCCAATCCATCTCGTGTACATTCATATTCCTATTCGTTCATCCAATCCATCTCGTGTACATTCATATTCCTATTCGTTCATCCAATCCATCTCGTGTACATTCATATTCCTATTCGTTCATCCAATCCATCTCGTGTACATTCATATTCCTATTCGTTCATCCAATCCATCTCGTGTACATTCTCATTCCCATGCGTTCATCCAATCCATCTCGTGTACATTCATATTCCTATGGGTTCATCCAATCCATCTCGTGTACACTCTCATTCCTATGCGTTCATCCAATCCATCTCGTGTACATTCATATTCCTATGCGTTCATCCAATCCATCTCGTGTACACTCTCATTCCTATGCGTTCATCCAATCCATCTCGTGTACATTCTCATTCCTATCCGTTCATCCAATCCATCTCATGTACATTCATATTCCTATTCGTTCATCCAATCCATCTCGTGTACACTCTCATTCCTATGCGTTCATCCAATCCATCTCGTGTACACTCTCATTCCTATGCGTTCATCCAATCCATCTTGTGCACATTCTTATTCCTATGCGCCCACCCAATACATCTCGTGTACACTCTCATTCCTATGCGTTCATCCAATCCATCTTGTGCACATTCTTATTCCTATGCGCCCACCCAATACATCTCTCACTTCAACGAAGATGATACTACCAATGACATGATCTTTACTTCTCTGTCTGATAGTTAGTTAAAAAAAACATACCGTATTTTGGTTTGGTACCTAATGTTATGCATGATTTTGTATTTTTGATTCTTTCATCTTTCCTTCCTTTCTTCCATTCTTCCTTCCTCCCTTCCTCCCTTCCTTTCTTCCATCCTTCTTTCCTTCCTTCCTTCCTTCCTTTCTTTGTTTCTCTTTTATCATGTTTTATTTTGTACTCTATGGGTTGAAAAATATATCAAACAATCATGAAATGAATCTGCTAATTAAGTGGCAGTATTTCATATGTCCAAGACACTTTGACAAGCGCGGTATTTTTGAACATTGATTGAAAAAAGTGAAAATATATATGATCTATCCAGCTAAGCAAGGACTGAAGTATGATCAGAAAAAAGTACTAAGAGCAAGTGATGCGCATTTAGAGTTCCTCTTGTCGTTTCAAAACGAAAGATTCAGGTTTTTGAGATCAGTATGTTTTTTATTGCTTGATTAACCAGGACCATACTTCCAGACATCGATTGCTGAAGCATCGTATGGACTTACGGCTATGCTGAAGATTTCGGCCCCAACACCGCTATCCCGGGAGGACATTACTGACTGATCAGGAAGCTCGGCCGAAGCCTAAGGGAGAGGTTAGTCGGCCCCTAGACCGTAGATGATTAACCCCTTGCTATGACCAGCACACCCGGTATGTCGATTGTGTCGCTGATGGTTTTGTTAAATTTGTTATTTCTTTCCATGTGGGAAGTGCTTTCAAAAGCCCATTCGCGGCGTATACATAGAACAGCTAGGGGTAAAAGTCAGAATTGAGTTTTTATTCGGTCTTATGTCTTAAAATACTTTGAAACATGGTATTTTTTGGCATCAAGAGAGATAAGCAAGTGCTACAAAGCATGCGCATGTGTATATGAGAATCATCAGCGTTAGCGGAAAAAACAAACAAGCCAAAAATGGAAACGACAATAAGCCTGTCGTTCAAGTTTGTAGTTCCCTTTTAAGAGAATTTAAAGGCTCAGTGTATTAATCAACTTTAAAACTTCGGTTTATTATGACCCATATACTCTTATTCCTATGCCAGAATATGATTGGATCCTCCAGAATGTGACTGGATACTCCAGGAAAAAAACATCTCGAAAAGAAACTCTGCGACTGTATTAATGAGTCAAGGAATACCAGCGAATTCAAAAGGCTCGAACATACGGTCGCGATTTATAGAATAACAGTTACCTGGCAGCCGAGAACTAAAAAAAAACGAGTTAATATGATTTAGACAAATCAATACAGTTGCCCGTGTCTTGTATTGTGGTATTAAGAGTAATTAATTCAGAACCCATTGTAAGTTTACGGATCTCCGTCCATAACTCCCGAGATCGATTCTCAAATTGCTAGATACCCGGCCGTCGCTTGAATTTTGTAAGAAGAACGATCAAAATTTACGATCGCATTGATAGAATATTGGATTTCTACAATGCTAAGCAAATGCCGTCGGTTCTTTAGACTTTGAATTCATGAAAGTTATTATTAGCTGGGTTTTTTAATGAAAATCAAATACTCCCGGGTATCTAGTATTTTGAAAATCGTTCACGGGACCTTGTTTACGGTCGAAATGTTTGCAAGTGCCACAACTTGGATGCCGCGTATGTGGTATACCGAGACTCGACGAATGTATATTTTTCAAATGTCTATGGATTCTAAGAAGCGCTTCACTTACGTAAACAAAGTTAGAATACTTTGAATCCATGAAAGTTGTTATTAGCTGGGTTTTTTAATGAAAATCAAATGCTCTCGGGTATCCAGTATTTCGAAAATCGTTCCCGGTTCCCGGGTATCTAGCCACTTCGTTTGATTTATGATGAAAGTGTTTAGCGATAAAAGAAACACCTCTTTTAAAACTATAGTTACACACCTAGTTATATTTATCCTTCCTTCGTTTCATTCATATTTTATGGGTTATTGAAATATAGAGAGACGGTTATAAGCTGTAGCCAGTACTATGAAGCACTCGTCCCCTATAAAAATTGCAATATAAGCTTGATCCTTTGTCCACAATAATACTTGAAACTTTTAAGGAAATTATCTCTTGAACAGCACTGAGTTACGTAAAATCATGTGCTTTTAATATTTTATTGAAGATAAACGCTATTTTTCGTGAACTAACCTTCCAATTAAGAATTTTAGAATCCGTCGATTTTAAATCCATAATAGAAAATAATATTACAAGTTAATGTTGTTTAAGCGCATGCAGCCTGCCCAGCCAGCTGGATATTTTGGCGCTAAAACTCCCAATCCCTTGGGGGAGGGGGAAGTGTGATGAATATACTAGATCTTGAAATAATAGAAAATGGAATTATAATATATCTTAACTAATACACATTAATTCTGCCCAATAGTAGTTAATTCTTGTTGAGACTGCACATATAAACAGGTTTTCTTTGCCGACTAAACTCCAAATCCCTCGGGGGAGGGGGTGGTGTGAGTAATGGTCTAGAAGTGGCTTGCTGGTCTACCGTTTTTGAAGCTCCTTAAACTTACATTTTTTTACATCAATAGGAAGAAAAATTACACCATTTATACCTATTCAACTCACTCTTTTAAAATTTGATAGTTTGAGTGCGAAAATTCAAAATTTTGGAAAATCTGGAAAATCCGTATCCGTTTGCGTCCATCCAATCCATCTCGTGTACATTCATATTCCTATACATTTATCTAATCCAATTCGTGTACATTTTTATTCCTATGCGTTCATCCAATCCATCTCGTGTACATTTTTATTCCTATGCGTTCATCCAATCCATCTCGTGTACATTTTAATTCCTATGCGTTCATCCAATTCATCTCGTGTACATTCATATTCCTATTCGTTCATCCAATCCATCTCGTGTACATTTATATTCCTATTCGTTCATCCAATCCATCTCGTGTACACTCTCATTCCTATGCGTTCATCCAATCCATCTCGTGTACATTCGCATTCCTTTGCGTTCATCCAATCCATCTCGTGTACATTCTCATTCCTATGCGTTCAACCAATCCATCTCGTGTACACTCTCATTGCTATGCGTTCATCCAATCCATCTCGTGTACATTCTCATTCCTATGCGTTCATCCAATCCATCTCGTGTACACTCTCATTCCTATGCGTTCATCCAATACATCTCGTGTACACTCTCATCCCAATGCGTTCATCCAATCCATCTTGTGCACATTGTTATTCCTATGCGCCCACCAAATACATCTCGTGTACACTCTCATTCCTATACGTTCATCCAATCCATCTTGTGCACATTCTTATTCCTATGCGCCCATCCAATGCATCTCTCACTTCAACGAAGATGATACTACCAATGACATGATCTTTACTTCTCTGTCTGATAGTTAGTTAAAAAAAACATACCGTATTTTGGTTTGGTACCTAATGTTATGCATGATTTTGGATTTTTGATTCTTTCATCTTTCCTTCCTTTTTTCCTTTCTTTCTTTCTCCCTTCCTCCCTTCCTTTCTTCCTTCCTTCTTTTCTTTCTTCCTTCCTTTCTTTCTTTCTCTTTTATCATGTTTTTTTTGTACTCTATGGGTTGAAAAATATATCAAACAATCATGAAATGAATCTGCTAATTAAGTGGCAGTATTTCATATGTCCAAGACACTTTGACAAGCGCGGTATTTTTGAACATTGATTGAAAAAAGTGAAAATATATATGATCTATCCAGCTAAGCAAGGACTGAAGTATGATCAGAAAAAAGTACTAAAAGCAAGTGATGCGCATTTATAGTTCCTCTTGTCGTTTCAAAACGAAAGATTCAGGTTTTTGAGATGATGTAATAAAAACTCAGTTCTGACTTTTACCCCTAGCTGTTCTATGTATACGCCGCGAATGTTGTTTATTACAACAATTTTTTACATAAATAGGAATAAAAATTACACCATTTATACCTATTCAACTCGCTCTTTTAAACATATAAACAGGTTTTCTTTGCCGACTAAACTCCAAATCCCTCGGGGGAGGGGGTGGTGTGAGTAATAGTCTAGAAGTGGCTTGCTGGTCTACCGTTTTTGAAGCTCCTTAAACTTACATTTTGTTACATCAATAGGAAGAAAAATTACACCATTTATACCTATTCAACTCGCTCTTTTAAAATTTGATAGTTTGAGTGCGAAAATTCAAAATTTTGGAAAATCTGGAAAATCCGTATCCGTTTGCGTCCATCCAATCCATCTCGTGTACATTCATATTCCTATATATTTATCTAATCCAATTCGTGTACATTTTCATTCCTATGCGTTCATCCAATCCATCTCGTGTACATTTTAATTCCTATGCGTTCATCCAATTCATCTCGTGTACATTCATATTCCTATTCGTTCATCCAATCCATCTCGTGTACATTCATATTCCTATTCGTTCATCCAATCCATCTCGTATACACTCTCATTCCTATGCGTTCATCCAATCCATCTCGTGTACATTCGCATTCCTATGCGTTCATCCAATCCATCTCGTGTACATTCTCATTCCTATGCGTTCATCCAATCCATCTCGTGTACACTCTCATTGCTATGCGTTCATCCAATCCATCTCGTGTACACTCTCATTCCTATGCGTTCATCCAATCCATCTCGTGTACACTCTCATTCCTATGCGTTCATCCAATCCATCTCGTGTACACTCTCATTCCTATGCGTTCATCCAATCCATCTTGTGCACATTGCTATTCCTATGCGCCCACCAAATACATCTCGTGTACACTCTCATTCCTATGCGTTCATCCAATCCATCTCGTGTACACTCTCATTCCTATGCGTTCATCCAATCCATCTCGTGTACACTCTCATTCCTATGCGTTCATCCAATCCATCTCGTGTACACTCTCATTCCTATGCGTTCATCCAATCCATCTCGTGTACACTCTCATTCCTATGCGTTCATCGAATCCATCTTGTGCACATTCTTATTCCTATGCGCCCACCCAATACATCTCTCACTTCAACGAAGATGATACTACCAATGACATGATCTTTACTTCTCTGTCTGATAGTTAGTTAAAAAAAACATACCGTATTTTGGTTTGGTACCTAATGTTATGCATGATTTTGGATTTTTGATTCTTTCATCTTTCCTTCCTTTCTTCCATTCTTCCTTCCTCCCTTCCTCCCTTCCTTTCTTCCATCCTTCTTTCCTTCCTTCCTTCCTTCCTTTCTTTGTTTCTCTTTTATCATGTTTTATTTTGTACTCTATGGGTTGAAAAATATATCAAACAATCATGAAATGAATCTGCTAATTAAGTGGCAGTATTTCATATGTCCAAGACACTTTGACAAGCGCGGTATTTTTGAACATTGATTGAAAAAAGTGAAAATATATATGATCTATCCAGCTAAGCAAGGACTGAAGTATGATCAGAAAAAAGTACTAAGAGCAAGTGATGCGCATTTAGAGTTCCTCTTGTCGTTTCAAAACGAAAGATTCAGGTTTTTGAGATCAGTATGTTTTTTATTGCTTGATTAACCAGGACCATACTTCCAGACATCGATTGCTGAAGCATCGTATGGACTTACGGCTATGCTGAAGATTTCGGCCCCAACACCGCTATCCCGGGAGGACATTACTGACTGATCAGGAAGCTCGGCCGAAGCCTAAGGGAGAGGTTAGTCGGCCCCTAGACCGTAGATGATTAACCCCTTGCTATGACCAGCACACCCGGTATGTCGATTGTGTCGCTGATGGTTTTGTTAAATTTGTTATTTCTTTCCATGTGGGAAGTGCTTTCAAAAGCCCATTCGCGGCGTATACATAGAACAGCTAGGGGTAAAAGTCAGAATTGAGTTTTTATTCGGTCTTATGTCTTAAAATACTTTGAAACATGGTATTTTTTGGCATCAAGAGAGATAAGCAAGTGCTACAAAGCATGCGCATGTGTATATGAGAATCATCAGCGTTAGCGGAAAAAACAAACAAGCCAAAAATGGAAACGACAATAAGCCTGTCGTTCAAGTTTGTAGTTCCCTTTTAAGAGAATTTAAAGGCTCAGTGTATTAATCAACTTTAAAACTTCGGTTTATTATGACCCATATACTCTTATTCCTATGCCAGAATATGATTGGATCCTCCAGAATGTGACTGGATACTCCAGGAAAAAAACATCTCGAAAAGAAACTCTGCGACTGTATTAATGAGTCAAGGAATACCAGCGAATTCAAAAGGCTCGAACATACGGTCGCGATTTATAGAATAACAGTTACCTGGCAGCCGAGAACTAAAAAAAAAACGAGTTAATATGATTTAGACAAATCAATACAGTTGCCCGTGTCTTGTATTGTGGTATTAAGAGTAATTAATTCAGAACCCATTGTAAGTTTACGGATCTCCGTCCATAACTCCCGAGATCGATTCTCAAATTGCTAGATACCCGGCCGTCGCTTGAATTTTGTAAGAAGAACGATCAAAATTTACGATCGCATTGATAGAATATTGGATTTCTACAATGCTAAGCAAATGCCGTCGGTTCTTTAGACTTTGAATTCATGAAAGTTATTATTAGCTGGGTTTTTTAATGAAAATCAAATACTCCCGGGTATCTAGTATTTTGAAAATCGTTCACGGGACCTTGTTTACGGTCGAAATGTTTGCAAGTGCCACAACTTGGATGCCGCGTATGTGGTATACCGAGACTCGACGAATGTATATTTTTCAAATGTCTATGGATTCTAAGAAGCGCTTCACTTACGTAAACAAAGTTAGAATACTTTGAATCCATGAAAGTTGTTATTAGCTGGGTTTTTTAATGAAAATCAAATGCTCTCGGGTATCCAGTATTTCGAAAATCGTTCCCGGTTCCCGGGTATCTAGCCACTTCGTTTGATTTATGATGAAAGTGTTTAGCGATAAAAGAAACACCTCTTTTAAAACCATAGTTACACACCTAGTTATATTTATCCTTCCTTCGTTTCATTCATATTTTATGGGTTATTAAAATATAGAGAGACGGTTATAAGCTGTAGCCAGTACTATGAAGCACTCGTCCCCTATAAAAATTGCAATATAAGCTTGATCCTTTGTCCACAATAATACTTGAAACTTTTAAGGAAATTATCTCTTGAACAGCACTGAGTTACGTAAAATCATGTGCTTTTAATATTTTATTGAAGATGAACGCTATTTTTCGTGAACTAACATTCCAATTAAGAATTTTAAAATCCATCGATTTTAAATCCATAATAGAAAATAATATTACAAGTTAATGTTGTTTAAGCGCATGAAGCCTGCCCAGCCAGCTGGATATTTTGGCGCTAAAACTCCCAATCCCTTGGGGGAGGGGGAAGTGTGATGAATATACTAGATCTTGAAATAATAGAAAATAATGGAATTATAATATATCTTAATTAATACACATTAATTCTGCCCAATAGTAGTTAATGCTTGTTGAGACTGCACATATAAACAGGTTTTCTTCGCCGACTAAACTCCAAATCCCTCGGGGGAGGGGGTGGTGTGAGTAATGGTCTAGAAGTGGCTTGCTGGTCTACCGTTTTTGAAGCTCCTTAAACTTACATTTTTTTACATCAATAGGAAGAAAAATTACACCATTTATACCTATTCAACTCGCTCTTTTAAAATTTGATAGTTTCAGTGCGAAAATTCAAAATTTTGGAAAATCTGGAAAATCCGTATCCGTCTGCGTCCATCCAATCCATCTCGTGTACATTTTAATTCCTATGCGTTCATCCAATCCATCTCGTGTACATTCATATTCCTATTCGTTCATCCAATCCATCTCGTGTACACTCTCATTCCTATGCGTTCATCCAATCCATCTCGTGTACACTCTCATTCCTATGCGTTCATCGAATCCATCTTGTGCACATTCTTATTCCTATGCGCCCACCCAATACATCTCTCACTTCAACGAAGATGATACTACCAATGACATGATCTTTACTTCTCTGTCTGATAGTTAGTTAAAAAAAACATACCGTATTTTGGTTTGGTACCTAATGTTATGCATGATTTTGGATTTTTGATTCTTTCATCTTTCCTTCCTTTCTTCCATTCTTCCTTCCTCCCTTCCTCCCTTCCTTTCTTCCATCCTTCTTTCCTTCCTTCCTTCCTTCCTTTCTTTGTTTCTCTTTTATCATGTTTTATTTTGTACTCTATGGGTTGAAAAATATATCAAACAATCATGAAATGAATCTGCTAATTAAGTGGCAGTATTTCATATGTCCAAGACACTTTGACAAGCGCGGTATTTTTGAACATTGATTGAAAAAAGTGAAAATATATATGATCTATCCAGCTAAGCAAGGACTGAAGTATGATCAGAAAAAAGTACTAAGAGCAAGTGATGCGCATTTAGAGTTCCTCTTGTCGTTTCAAAACGAAAGATTCAGGTTTTTGAGATCAGTATGTTTTTTATTGCTTGATTAACCAGGACCATACTTCCAGACATCGATTGCTGAAGCATCGTATGGACTTACGGCTATGCTGAAGATTTCGGCCCCAACACCGCTATCCCGGGAGGACATTACTGACTGATCAGGAAGCTCGGCCGAAGCCTAAGGGAGAGGTTAGTCGGCCCCTAGACCGTAGATGATTAACCCCTTGCTATGACCAGCACACCCGGTATGTCGATTGTGTCGCTGATGGTTTTGTTAAATTTGTTATTTCTTTCCATGTGGGAAGTGCTTTCAAAAGCCCATTCGCGGCGTATACATAGAACAGCTAGGGGTAAAAGTCAGAATTGAGTTTTTATTCGGTCTTATGTCTTAAAATACTTTGAAACATGGTATTTTTTGGCATCAAGAGAGATAAGCAAGTGCTACAAAGCATGCGCATGTGTATATGAGAATCATCAGCGTTAGCGGAAAAAACAAACAAGCCAAAAATGGAAACGACAATAAGCCTGTCGTTCAAGTTTGTAGTTCCCTTTTAAGAGAATTTAAAGGCTCAGTGTATTAATCAACTTTAAAACTTCGGTTTATTATGACCCATATACTCTTATTCCTATGCCAGAATATGATTGGATCCTCCAGAATGTGACTGGATACTCCAGGAAAAAAACATCTCGAAAAGAAACTCTGCGACTGTATTAATGAGTCAAGGAATACCAGCGAATTCAAAAGGCTCGAACATACGGTCGCGATTTATAGAATAACAGTTACCTGGCAGCCGAGAACTAAAAAAAAAACGAGTTAATATGATTTAGACAAATCAATACAGTTGCCCGTGTCTTGTATTGTGGTATTAAGAGTAATTAATTCAGAACCCATTGTAAGTTTACGGATCTCCGTCCATAACTCCCGAGATCGATTCTCAAATTGCTAGATACCCGGCCGTCGCTTGAATTTTGTAAGAAGAACGATCAAAATTTACGATCGCATTGATAGAATATTGGATTTCTACAATGCTAAGCAAATGCCGTCGGTTCTTTAGACTTTGAATTCATGAAAGTTATTATTAGCTGGGTTTTTTAATGAAAATCAAATACTCCCGGGTATCTAGTATTTTGAAAATCGTTCACGGGACCTTGTTTACGGTCGAAATGTTTGCAAGTGCCACAACTTGGATGCCGCGTATGTGGTATACCGAGACTCGACGAATGTATATTTTTCAAATGTCTATGGATTCTAAGAAGCGCTTCACTTACGTAAACAAAGTTAGAATACTTTGAATCCATGAAAGTTGTTATTAGCTGGGTTTTTTAATGAAAATCAAATGCTCTCGGGTATCCAGTATTTCGAAAATCGTTCCCGGTTCCCGGGTATCTAGCCACTTCGTTTGATTTATGATGAAAGTGTTTAGCGATAAAAGAAACACCTCTTTTAAAACCATAGTTACACACCTAGTTATATTTATCCTTCCTTCGTTTCATTCATATTTTATGGGTTATTAAAATATAGAGAGACGGTTATAAGCTGTAGCCAGTACTATGAAGCACTCGTCCCCTATAAAAATTGCAATATAAGCTTGATCCTTTGTCCACAATAATACTTGAAACTTTTAAGGAAATTATCTCTTGAACAGCACTGAGTTACGTAAAATCATGTGCTTTTAATATTTTATTGAAGATGAACGCTATTTTTCGTGAACTAACCTTCCAATTAAGAATTTTAAAATCCATCGATTTTAAATCCATAATAGAAAATAATATTACAAGTTAATGTTGTTTAAGCGCATGAAGCCTGCCCAGCCAGCTGGATATTTTGGCGCTAAAACTCCCAATCCCTTGGGGGAGGGGGAAGTGTGATGAATATACTAGATCTTGAAATAATAGAAAATAATGGAATTATAATATATCTTAATTAATACACATTAATTCTGCCCAATAGTAGTTAATGCTTGTTGAGACTGCACATATAAACAGGTTTTCTTCGCCGACTAAACTCCAAATCCCTCGGGGGAGGGGGTGGTGTGAGTAATGGTCTAGAAGTGGCTTGCTGGTCTACCGTTTTTGAAGCTCCTTAAACTTACATTTTTTTACATCAATAGGAAGAAAAATTACACCATTTATACCTATTCAACTCGCTCTTTTAAAATTTGATAGTTTCAGTGCGAAAATTAAAAATTTTGGAAAATCTGGAAAATCCGTTTCCGTATGCGTCCATCCAATCCATCTCGTGTACATTTTAATTCCTATGCGTTCATCCAATCCATCTCGTGTACATTCATATTCCTATTCGTTCATCCAATCCATCTCGTGTACATTCATATTCCTATTCGTTCATCCAATCCATCTCGTGTACATTCATATTCCTATTCGTTCATCCAATCCATCTCGTGTACATTCATATTCCTATTCGTTCATCCAATCCATCTCGTGTACATTCTCATTCCTATGCGTTCATCCAATCCATCTCGTGTACATTCTCATTCCTATGCGTTCATCCAATCCATCTCGTGTACACTCTCATTCCTATGCGTTCATCCAATCCATCTCGTGTACACTCTCATTCCTATGCGTTCATCCAATCCATCTCGTGTACACTCTCATTGCTATGCGTTCATCCAATCCATCTCGTGTACACTCTCATTCCTATGCGTTCATCCAATCCATCTTGTGCACATTCTTATTCCTATGCGCCCACCCAATACATCTCGTGTACACTCTCATTCCTATGCGTTCATCCAATCGATATTGTGTACATTCTTATTCCTATGCGCCCACCCAATACATCTTTCACTTCAACGAAGATGATACTACCAATGACATGATCTTTACTTCTCTGTCTGATAGTTAGTTAAAAAAAACATACCGTATTTTGGTTTGGTACCTAATGTTATGCATGATTTTGTATTTTTGATTCTTTCATCTTTCCTTCCTTTCTTCCATTCTTCCTTCCTCCCTTCCTCCCTTCCTTTCTTCCATCCTTCTTTCCTTCCTTCCTTCCTTTCTTTCTTTGTTTCTCTTTTATCATGTTTTATTTTGTACTCTATGGGTTGAAAAATATATCAAACAATCATGAAATGAATCTGCTAATTAAGTGGCAGTATTTCATATGTCCAAGACACTTTGACAAGCGCGGTATTTTTGAACATTGATTGAAAAAAGTGAAAATATATATGATCTATCCAGCTAAGCAAGGACTGAAGTATGATCAGAAAATAGTACTAAGAGCAAGTGATGCGCATTTAGAGTTCCTCTTGTCGTTTCAAAACGAAAGATTCAGGTTTTTGAGATCAGTATGTTTTTTATTGCTTGATTAACCAGGACCATACTTCCAGACATCGATTGCTGAAGCATCGTATGGACTTACGGCTATGCTGAAGATTTCGGCCCCAACACCGCTATCCCGGGAGGACATTACTGACTGATCAGGAAGCTCGGCCGAAGCCTAAGGGAGAGGTTAGTCGGCCCCTAGACCGTAGATGATTAACCCCTTGCTATGACCAGCACACCCGGTATGTCGATTGTGTCGCTGATGGTTTTGTTAAATTTGTTATTTCTTTCCATGTGGGAAGTGCTTTCAAAAGCCCATTCGCGGCGTATACATAGAACAGCTAGGGGTAAAAGTCAGAATTGAGTTTTTATTCGGTCTTATGTCTTAAAATACTTTGAAACATGGTATTTTTTGGCATCAAGAGAGATAAGCAAGTGCTACAAAGCATGCGCATGTGTATATGAGAATCATCAGCGTTAGCGGAAAAAACAAACAAGCCAAAAATGGAAACGACAATAAGCCTGTCGTTCAAGTTTGTAGTTCCCTTTTAAGAGAATTTAAAGGCTCAGTGTATTAATCAACTTTAAAACTTCGGTTTATTATGACCCATATACTCTTATTCCTATGCCAGAATATGATTGGATCCTCCAGAATGTGACTGGATACTCCAGGAAAAAAACATCTCGAAAAGAAACTCTGCGACTGTATTAATGAGTCAAGGAATACCAGCGAATTCAAAAGGCTCGAACATACGGTCGCGATTTATAGAATAACAGTTACCTGGCAGCCGAGAACTAAAAAAAAAACGAGTTAATATGATTTAGACAAATCAATACAGTTGCCCGTGTCTTGTATTGTGGTATTAAGAGTAATTAATTCAGAACCCATTGTAAGTTTACGGATCTCCGTCCATAACTCCCGAGATCGATTCTCAAATTGCTAGATACCCGGCCGTCGCTTGAATTTTGTAAGAAGAACGATCAAAATTTACGATCGCATTGATAGAATATTGGATTTCTACAATGCTAAGCAAATGCCGTCGGTTCTTTAGACTTTGAATTCATGAAAGTTATTATTAGCTGGGTTTTTTAATGAAAATCAAATACTCCCGGGTATCTAGTATTTTGAAAATCGTTCACGGGACCTTGTTTACGGTCGAAATGTTTGCAAGTGCCACAACTTGGATGCCGCGTATGTGGTATACCGAGACTCGACGAATGTATATTTTTCAAATGTCTATGGATTCTAAGAAGCGCTTCACTTACGTAAACAAAGTTAGAATACTTTGAATCCATGAAAGTTGTTATTAGCTGGGTTTTTTAATGAAAATCAAATGCTCTCGGGTATCCAGTATTTCGAAAATCGTTCCCGGTTCCCGGGTATCTAGCCACTTCGTTTGATTTATGATGAAAGTGTTTAGCGATAAAAGAAACACCTCTTTTAAAACCATAGTTACACACCTAGTTATATTTATCCTTCCTTCGTTTCATTCATATTTTATGGGTTATTAAAATATAGAGAGACGGTTATAAGCTGTAGCCAGTACTATGAAGCACTCGTCCCCTATAAAAATTGCAATATAAGCTTGATCCTTTGTCCACAATAATACTTGAAACTTTTAAGGAAATTATCTCTTGAACAGCACTGAGTTACGTAAAATCATGTGCTTTTAATATTTTATTGAAGATGAACGCTATTTTTCGTGAACTAACCTTCCAATTAAGAATTTTAAAATCCATCGATTTTAAATCCATAATAGAAAATAATATTACAAGTTAATGTTGTTTAAGCGCATGAAGCCTGCCCAGCCAGCTGGATATTTTGGCGCTAAAACTCCCAATCCCTTGGGGGAGGGGGAAGTGTGATGAATATACTAGATCTTGAAATAATAGAAAATAATGGAATTATAATATATCTTAATTAATACACATTAATTCTGCCCAATAGTAGTTAATGCTTGTTGAGACTGCACATATAAACAGGTTTTCTTCGCCGACTAAACTCCAAATCCCTCGGGGGAGGGGGTGGTGTGAGTAATGGTCTAGAAGTGGCTTGCTGGTCTACCGTTTTTGAAGCTCCTTAAACTTACATTTTTTTACATCAATAGGAAGAAAAATTACACCATTTATACCTATTCAACTCGCTCTTTTAAAATTTGATAGTTTCAGTGCGAAAATTAAAAATTTTGGAAAATCTGGAAAATCCGTTTCCGTATGCGTCCATCCAATCCATCTCGTGTACATTTTAATTCCTATGCGTTCATCCAATCCATCTCGTGTACATTCATATTCCTATTCGTTCATCCAATCCATCTCGTGTACATTCATATTCCTATTCGTTCATCCAATCCATCTCGTGTACATTCATATTCCTATTCGTTCATCCAATCCATCTCGTGTACATTCATATTCCTATTCGTTCATCCAATCCATCTCGTGTACATTCTCATTCCTATGCGTTCATCCAATCCATCTCGTGTACATTCTCATTCCTATGCGTTCATCCAATCCATCTCGTGTACACTCTCATTCCTATGCGTTCATCCAATCCATCTCGTGTACACTCTCATTCCTATGCGTTCATCCAATCCATCTCGTGTACACTCTCATTGCTATGCGTTCATCCAATCCATCTCGTGTACACTCTCATTCCTATGCGTTCATCCAATCCATCTTGTGCACATTCTTATTCCTATGCGCCCACCCAATACATCTCGTGTACACTCTCATTCCTATGCGTTCATCCAATCGATATTGTGTACATTCTTATTCCTATGCGCCCACCCAATACATCTTTCACTTCAACGAAGATGATACTACCAATGACATGATCTTTACTTCTCTGTCTGATAGTTAGTTAAAAAAAACATACCGTATTTTGGTTTGGTACCTAATGTTATGCATGATTTTGTATTTTTGATTCTTTCATCTTTCCTTCCTTTCTTCCATTCTTCCTTCCTCCCTTCCTCCCTTCCTTTCTTCCATCCTTCTTTCCTTCCTTCCTTCCTTTCTTTCTTTGTTTCTCTTTTATCATGTTTTATTTTGTACTCTATGGGTTGAAAAATATATCAAACAATCATGAAATGAATCTGCTAATTAAGTGGCAGTATTTCATATGTCCAAGACACTTTGACAAGCGCGGTATTTTTGAACATTGATTGAAAAAAGTGAAAATATATATGATCTATCCAGCTAAGCAAGGACTGAAGTATGATCAGAAAATAGTACTAAGAGCAAGTGATGCGCATTTAGAGTTCCTCTTGTCGTTTCAAAACGAAAGATTCAGGTTTTTGAGATCAGTATGTTTTTTATTGCTTGATTAACCAGGACCATACTTCCAGACATCGATTGCTGAAGCATCGTATGGACTTACGGCTATGCTGAAGATTTCGGCCCCAACACCGCTATCCCGGGAGGACATTACTGACTGATCAGGAAGCTCGGCCGAAGCCTAAGGGAGAGGTTAGTCGGCCCCTAGACCGTAGATGATTAACCCCTTGCTATGACCAGCACACCCGGTATGTCGATTGTGTCGCTGATGGTTTTGTTAAATTTGTTATTTCTTTCCATGTGGGAAGTGCTTTCAAAAGCCCATTCGCGGCGTATACATAGAACAGCTAGGGGTAAAAGTCAGAATTGAGTTTTTATTCGGTCTTATGTCTTAAAATACTTTGAAACATGGTATTTTTTGGCATCAAGAGAGATAAGCAAGTGCTACAAAGCATGCGCATGTGTATATGAGAATCATCAGCGTTAGCGGAAAAAACAAACAAGCCAAAAATGGAAACGACAATAAGCCTGTCGTTCAAGTTTGTAGTTCCCTTTTAAGAGAATTTAAAGGCTCAGTGTATTAATCAACTTTAAAACTTCGGTTTATTATGACCCATATACTCTTATTCCTATGCCAGAATATGATTGGATCCTCCAGAATGTGACTGGATACTCCAGGAAAAAAACATCTCGAAAAGAAACTCTGCGACTGTATTAATGAGTCAAGGAATACCAGCGAATTCAAAAGGCTCGAACATACGGTCGCGATTTATAGAATAACAGTTACCTGGCAGCCGAGAACTAAAAAAAAAACGAGTTAATATGATTTAGACAAATCAATACAGTTGCCCGTGTCTTGTATTGTGGTATTAAGAGTAATTAATTCAGAACCCATTGTAAGTTTACGGATCTCCGTCCATAACTCCCGAGATCGATTCTCAAATTGCTAGATACCCGGCCGTCGCTTGAATTTTGTAAGAAGAACGATCAAAATTTACGATCGCATTGATAGAATATTGGATTTCTACAATGCTAAGCAAATGCCGTCGGTTCTTTAGACTTTGAATTCATGAAAGTTATTATTAGCTGGGTTTTTTAATGAAAATCAAATACTCCCGGGTATCTAGTATTTTGAAAATCGTTCACGGGACCTTGTTTACGGTCGAAATGTTTGCAAGTGCCACAACTTGGATGCCGCGTATGTGGTATACCGAGACTCGACGAATGTATATTTTTCAAATGTCTATGGATTCTAAGAAGCGCTTCACTTACGTAAACAAAGTTAGAATACTTTGAATCCATGAAAGTTGTTATTAGCTGGGTTTTTTAATGAAAATCAAATGCTCTCGGGTATCCAGTATTTCGAAAATCGTTCCCGGTTCCCGGGTATCTAGCCACTTCGTTTGATTTATGATGAAAGTGTTTAGCGATAAAAGAAACACCTCTTTTAAAACCATAGTTACACACCTAGTTATATTTATCCTTCCTTCGTTTCATTCATATTTTATGGGTTATTAAAATATAGAGAGACGGTTATAAGCTGTAGCCAGTACTATGAAGCACTCGTCCCCTATAAAAATTGCAATATAAGCTTGATCCTTTGTCCACAATAATACTTGAAACTTTTAAGGAAATTATCTCTTGAACAGCACTGAGTTACGTAAAATCATGTGCTTTTAATATTTTATTGAAGATGAACGCTATTTTTCGTGAACTAACCTTCCAATTAAGAATTTTAAAATCCATCGATTTTAAATCCATAATAGAAAATAATATTACAAGTTAATGTTGTTTAAGCGCATGAAGCCTGCCCAGCCAGCTGGATATTTTGGCGCTAAAACTCCCAATCCCTTGGGGGAGGGGGAAGTGTGATGAATATACTAGATCTTGAAATAATAGAAAATAATGGAATTATAATATATCTTAATTAATACACATTAATTCTGCCCAATAGTAGTTAATGCTTGTTGAGACTGCACATATAAACAGGTTTTCTTCGCCGACTAAACTCCAAATCCCTCGGGGGAGGGGGTGGTGTGAGTAATGGTCTAGAAGTGGCTTGCTGGTCTACCGTTTTTGAAGCTCCTTAAACTTACATTTTTTTACATCAATAGGAAGAAAAATTACACCATTTATACCTATTCAACTCGCTCTTTTAAAATTTGATAGTTTCAGTGCGAAAATTAAAAAATTTTGGAAAATCTGGAAAATCCGTATCAGTATGCGTCCATCCAATCCATCTCGTGTACATTTTAATTCCTATGCGTTCATCCAATCCATCTCGTGTACATTCATATTCCTATTCGTTCATCCAATCCATCTCGTGTACATTCATATTCCTATTCGTTCATCCAATCCATCTCGTGTACATTCATATTCCTATTCGTTCATCCAATCCATCTCGTGTACATTCATATTCCTATTCGTTCATCCAATCCATCTCGTGTACATTCTCATTCCCATGCGTTCATCCAATCCATCTCGTGTACATTCATATTCCTATGGGTTCATCCAATCCATCTCGTGTACACTCTCATTCCTATGCGTTCATCCAATCCATCTCGTGTACATTCATATTCCTATGCGTTCATCCAATCCATCTCGTGTACACTCTCATTGCTATGCGTTCATCCAATCCATCTCGTGTACACTCTCATTCCTATGCGTTCATCCAATCCATCTCGTGTACACTCTCATTCCTATGCGTTCATCCAATCCATCTTGTGCACACTCTCATTCCTATGCGTTCATCCAATCCATCTCGTGTACACTCTCATTCCTATGCGTTCATCCAATCCATCTTGTGCACATTCTTATTCCTATGCGCCCACCCAATACATCTCTCACTTCAACGAAGATGATACTACCAATGACATGATCTTTACTTCTCTGTCTGATAGTTAGTTAAAAAAAACATACCGTATTTTGGTTTGGTACCTAATGTTATGCATGATTTTGTATTTTTGATTCTTTCATCTTTCCTTCCTTTCTTCCATTCTTCCTTCCTCCCTTCCTCCCTTCCTTTCTTCCATCCTTCTTTCCTTCCTTCCTTCCTTCCTTTCTTTGTTTCTCTTTTATCATGTTTTATTTTGTACTCTATGGGTTGAAAAATATATCAAACAATCATGAAATGAATCTGCTAATTAAGTGGCAGTATTTCATATGTCCAAGACACTTTGACAAGCGCGGTATTTTTGAACATTGATTGAAAAAAGTGAAAATATATATGATCTATCCAGCTAAGCAAGGACTGAAGTATGATCAGAAAAAAGTACTAAGAGCAAGTGATGCGCATTTAGAGTTCCTCTTGTCGTTTCAAAACGAAAGATTCAGGTTTTTGAGATCAGTATGTTTTTTATTGCTTGATTAACCAGGACCATACTTCCAGACATCGATTGCTGAAGCATCGTATGGACTTACGGCTATGCTGAAGATTTCGGCCCCAACACCGCTATCCCGGGAGGACATTACTGACTGATCAGGAAGCTCGGCCGAAGCCTAAGGGAGAGGTTAGTCGGCCCCTAGACCGTAGATGATTAACCCCTTGCTATGACCAGCACACCCGGTATGTCGATTGTGTCGCTGATGGTTTTGTTAAATTTGTTATTTCTTTCCATGTGGGAAGTGCTTTCAAAAGCCCATTCGCGGCGTATACATAGAACAGCTAGGGGTAAAAGTCAGAATTGAGTTTTTATTCGGTCTTATGTCTTAAAATACTTTGAAACATGGTATTTTTTGGCATCAAGAGAGATAAGCAAGTGCTACAAAGCATGCGCATGTGTATATGAGAATCATCAGCGTTAGCGGAAAAAACAAACAAGCCAAAAATGGAAACGACAATAAGCCTGTCGTTCAAGTTTGTAGTTCCCTTTTAAGAGAATTTAAAGGCTCAGTGTATTAATCAACTTTAAAACTTCGGTATATTATGACCCATATACTCTTATTCCTATGCCAGAATATGATTGGATCCTCCAGAATGTGACTGGATACTCCAGGAAAAAAACATCTCGAAAAGAAACTCTGCGACTGTATTAATGAGTCAAGGAATACCAGCGAATTCAAAAGGCTCGAACATACGGTCGCGATTTATAGAATAACAGTTACCTGGCAGCCGAGAACTAAAAAAAAACCGAGTTAATATGATTTAGACAAATCAATACAGTTGCCCGTGTCTTGTATTGTGGTATTAAGAGTAATTAATTCAGAACCCATTGTAAGTTTACGGATCTCCGTCCATAACTCCCGAGATCGATTCTCAAATTGCTAGATACCCGGCCGTCGCTTGAATTTTGTAAGAAGAACGATCAAAATTTACGATCGCATTGATAGAATATTGGATTTCTACAATGCTAAGCAAATGCCGTCGGTTCTTTAGACTTTGAATTCATGAAAGTTATTATTAGCTGGGTTTTTTAATGAAAATCAAATACTCCCGGGTATCTAGTATTTTGAAAATCGTTCACGGGACCTTGTTTACGGTCGAAATGTTTGCAAGTGCCACAACTTGGATGCCGCGTATGTGGTATACCGAGACTCGACGAATGTATATTTTTCAAATGTCTATGGATTCTAAGAAGCGCTTCACTTACGTAAACAAAGTTAGAATACTTTGAATCCATGAAAGTTGTTATTAGCTGGGTTTTTTAATGAAAATCAAATGCTCTCGGGTATCCAGTATTTCGAAAATCGTTCCCGGTTCCCGGGTATCTAGCCACTTCGTTTGATTTATGATGAAAGTGTTTAGCGATAAAAGAAACACCTCTTTTAAAACCATAGTTACACACCTAGTTATATTTATCCTTCCTTCGTTTCATTCATATTTTATGGGTTATTAAAATATAGAGAGACGGTTATAAGCTGTAGCCAGTACTATGAAGCACTCGTCCCCTATAAAAATTGCAATATAAGCTTGATCCTTTGTCCACAATAATACTTGAAACTTTTAAGGAAATTATCTCTTGAACAGCACTGAGTTACGTAAAATCATGTGCTTTTAATATTTTATTGAAGATGAACGCTATTTTTCGTGAACTAACCTTCCAATTAAGAATTTTAAAATCCATCGATTTTAAATCCATAATAGAAAATAATATTACAAGTTAATGTTGTTTAAGCGCATGAAGCCTGCCCAGCCAGCTGGATATTTTGGCGCTAAAACTCCCAATCCCTTGGGGGAGGGGGAAGTGTGATGAATATACTAGATCTTGAAATAATAGAAAATAATGGAATTATAATATATCTTAATTAATACACATTAATTCTGCCCAATAGTAGTTAATGCTTGTTGAGACTGCACATATAAACAGGTTTTCTTCGCCGACTAAACTCCAAATCCCTCGGGGGAGGGGGTGGTGTGAGTAATGGTCTAGAAGTGGCTTGCTGGTCTACCGTTTTTGAAGCTCCTTAAACTTACATTTTTTTACATCAATAGGAAGAAAAATTACACCATTTATACCTATTCAACTCGCTCTTTTAAAATTTGATAGTTTCAGTGCGAAAATTAAAAAATTTTGGAAAATCTGGAAAATCCGTATCAGTATGCGTCCATCCAATCCATCTCGTGTACATTTTAATTCCTATGCGTTCATCCAATCCATCTCGTGTACATTCATATTCCTATTCGTTCATCCAATCCATCTCGTGTACATTCATATTCCTATTCGTTCATCCAATCCATCTCGTGTACATTCATATTCCTATTCGTTCATCCAATCCATCTCGTGTACATTCATATTCCTATTCGTTCATCCAATCCATCTCGTGTACATTCTCATTCCCATGCGTTCATCCAATCCATCTCGTGTACATTCATATTCCTATGGGTTCATCCAATCCATCTCGTGTACACTCTCATTCCTATGCGTTCATCCAATCCATCTCGTGTACATTCATATTCCTATGCGTTCATCCAATCCATCTCGTGTACACTCTCATTGCTATGCGTTCATCCAATCCATCTCGTGTACACTCTCATTGCTATGCGTTCATCCAATCCATCTCGTGTACACTCTCATTCCTATGCGTTCATCCAATCCATCTTGTGCACACTCTCATTCCTATGCGTTCATCCAATCCATCTCGTGTACACTCTCATTCCTATGCGTTCATCCAATCCATCTTGTGCACATTCTTATTCCTATGCGCCCACCCAATACATCTCTCACTTCAACGAAGATGATACTACCAATGACATGATCTTTACTTCTCTGTCTGATAGTTAGTTAAAAAAAACATACCGTATTTTGGTTTGGTACCTAATGTTATGCATGATTTTGTATTTTTGATTCTTTCATCTTTCCTTCCTTTCTTCCATTCTTCCTTCCTCCCTTCCTCCCTTCCTTTCTTCCATCCTTCTCTCCTTCCTTCCTTCCTTCCTTTCTTTGTTTCTCTTTTATCATGTTTTATTTTGTACTCTATGGGTTGAAAAATATATCAAACAATCATGAAATGAATCTGCTAATTAAGTGGCAGTATTTCATATGTCCAAGACACTTTGACAAGCGCGGTATTTTTGAACATTGATTGAAAAAAGTGAAAATATATATGATCTATCCAGCTAAGCAAGGACTGAAGTATGATCAGAAAAAAGTACTAAGAGCAAGTGATGCGCATTTAGAGTTCCTCTTGTCGTTTCAAAACGAAAGATTCAGGTTTTTGAGATCAGTATGTTTTTTATTGCTTGATTAACCAGGACCATACTTCCAGACATCGATTGCTGAAGCATCGTATGGACTTACGGCTATGCTGAAGATTTCGGCCCCAACACCGCTATCCCGGGAGGACATTACTGACTGATCAGGAAGCTCGGCCGAAGCCTAAGGGAGAGGTTAGTCGGCCCCTAGACCGTAGATGATTAACCCCTTGCTATGACCAGCACACCCGGTATGTCGATTGTGTCGCTGATGGTTTTGTTAAATTTGTTATTTCTTTCCATGTGGGAAGTGCTTTCAAAAGCCCATTCGCGGCGTATACATAGAACAGCTAGGGGTAAAAGTCAGAATTGAGTTTTTATTCGGTCTTATGTCTTAAAATACTTTGAAACATGGTATTTTTTGGCATCAAGAGAGATAAGCAAGTGCTACAAAGCATGCGCATGTGTATATGAGAATCATCAGCGTTAGCGGAAAAAACAAACAAGCCAAAAATGGAAACGACAATAAGCCTGTCGTTCAAGTTTGTAGTTCCCTTTTAAGAGAATTTAAAGGCTCAGTGTATTAATCAACTTTAAAACTTCGGTATATTATGACCCATATACTCTTATTCCTATGCCAGAATATGATTGGATCCTCCAGAATGTGACTGGATACTCCAGGAAAAAAACATCTCGAAAAGAAACTCTGCGACTGTATTAATGAGTCAAGGAATACCAGCGAATTCAAAAGGCTCGAACATACGGTCGCGATTTATAGAATAACAGTTACCTGGCAGCCGAGAACTAAAAAAAAACGAGTTAATATGATTTAGACAAATCAATACAGTTGCCCGTGTCTTGTATTGTGGTATTAAGAGTAATTAATTCAGAACCCATTGTAAGTTTACGGATCTCCGTCCATAACTCCCGAGATCGATTCTCAAATTGCTAGATACCCGGCCGTCGCTTGAATTTTGTAAGAAGAACGATCAAAATTTACGATCGCATTGATAGAATATTGGATTTCTACAATGCTAAGCAAATGCCGTCGGTTCTTTAGACTTTGAATTCATGAAAGTTATTATTAGCTGGGTTTTTTAATGAAAATCAAATACTCCCGGGTATCTAGTATTTTGAAAATCGTTCACGGGACCTTGTTTACGGTCGAAATGTTTGCAAGTGCCACAACTTGGATGCCGCGTATGTGGTATACCGAGACTCGACGAATGTATATTTTTCAAATGTCTATGGATTCTAAGAAGCGCTTCACTTACGTAAACAAAGTTAGAATACTTTGAATCCATGAAAGTTGTTATTAGCTGGGTTTTTTAATGAAAATCAAATGCTCTCGGGTATCCAGTATTTCGAAAATCGTTCCCGGTTCCCGGGTATCTAGCCACTTCGTTTGATTTATGATGAAAGTGTTTAGCGATAAAAGAAACACCTCTTTTAAAACCATAGTTACACACCTAGTTATATTTATCCTTCCTTCGTTTCATTCATATTTTATGGGTTATTAAAATATAGAGAGACGGTTATAAGCTGTAGCCAGTACTATGAAGCACTCGTCCCCTATAAAAATTGCAATATAAGCTTGATCCTTTGTCCACAATAATACTTGAAACTTTTAAGGAAATTATCTCTTGAACAGCACTGAGTTACGTAAAATCATGTGCTTTTAATATTTTATTGAAGATGAACGCTATTTTTCGTGAACTAACCTTCCAATTAAGAATTTTAAAATCCATCGATTTTAAATCCATAATAGAAAATAATATTACAAGTTAATGTTGTTTAAGCGCATGAAGCCTGCCCAGCCAGCTGGATATTTTGGCGCTAAAACTCCCAATCCCTTGGGGGAGGGGGAAGTGTGATGAATATACTAGATCTTGAAATAATAGAAAATAATGGAATTATAATATATCTTAATTAATACACATTAATTCTGCCCAATAGTAGTTAATGCTTGTTGAGACTGCACATATAAACAGGTTTTCTTCGCCGACTAAACTCCAAATCCCTCGGGGGAGGGGGTGGTGTGAGTAATGGTCTAGAAGTGGCTTGCTGGTCTACCGTTTTTGAAGCTCCTTAAACTTACATTTTTTTACATCAATAGGAAGAAAAATTACACCATTTATACCTATTCAACTCGCTCTTTTAAAATTTGATAGTTTCAGTGCGAAAATTCAAAATTTTGGAAAATCTGGAAAATCCGTATCCGTATGCGTCCATCCAATCCATCTCGTGTACATTTTAATTCCTATGCGTTCATCCAATCCATCTCGTGTACATTCATATTCCTATTCGTTCATCCAATCCATCTCGTGTACATTCATATTCCTATTCGTTCATCCAATCCATCTCGTGTACATTCATATTCCTATTCGTTCATCCAATCCATCTCGTGTACATTCATATTCCTATTCGTTCATCCAATGCATCTCGTGTACATTCTCATTCCTATGCGTTCATCCAATCCATCTCGTGTACATTCTCATTCCTATGCGTTCATCCAATCCATCTCGTGTACATTCTCATTCCTATGCGTTCATCCAATCCATCTCGTGTACATTTTAATTCCTATCCGTTCATCCAATCCATCTCATGTACATTCATATTCCTATTCGTTCATCCAATCCATCTCGTGTACACTCTCATTCCTATGCGTTCATCCAATCCATCTCGTGTACACTCTCATTCCTATGCGTTCATCCAATCCATCTTGTGCACATTCTTATTCCTATGCGCCCACCCAATACATCTCGTGTACACTCTCATTCCTATGCGTTCATCCAATCCATCTTGTGCACATTCTTATTCCTATGCGCCCACCCAATACATCTCTCACTTCAACGAAGATGATACTACCAATGACATGATCTTTACTTCTCTGTCTGATAGTTAGTTAAAAAAAACATACCGTATTTTGGTTTGGTACCTAATGTTATGCATGATTTTGTATTTTTGATTCTTTCATCTTTCCTTCCTTTCTTCCATTCTTCCTTCCTCCCTTCCTCCCTTCCTTTCTTCCATCCTTCTTTCCTTCCTTCCTTCCTTCCTTTCTTTGTTTCTCTTTTATCATGTTTTATTTTGTACTCTATGGGTTGAAAAATATATCAAACAATCATGAAATGAATCTGCTAATTAAGTGGCAGTATTTCATATGTCCAAGACACTTTGACAAGCGCGGTATTTTTGAACATTGATTGAAAAAAGTGAAAATATATATGATCTATCCAGCTAAGCAAGGACTGAAGTATGATCAGAAAAAAGTACTAAGAGCAAGTGATGCGCATTTAGAGTTCCTCTTGTCGTTTCAAAACGAAAGATTCAGGTTTTTGAGATCAGTATGTTTTTTATTGCTTGATTAACCAGGACCATACTTCCAGACATCGATTGCTGAAGCATCGTATGGACTTACGGCTATGCTGAAGATTTCGGCCCCAACACCGCTATCCCGGGAGGACATTACTGACTGATCAGGAAGCTCGGCCGAAGCCTAAGGGAGAGGTTAGTCGGCCCCTAGACCGTAGATGATTAACCCCTTGCTATGACCAGCACACCCGGTATGTCGATTGTGTCGCTGATGGTTTTGTTAAATTTGTTATTTCTTTCCATGTGGGAAGTGCTTTCAAAAGCCCATTCGCGGCGTATACATAGAACAGCTAGGGGTAAAAGTCAGAATTGAGTTTTTATTCGGTCTTATGTCTTAAAATACTTTGAAACATGGTATTTTTTGGCATCAAGAGAGATAAGCAAGTGCTACAAAGCATGCGCATGTGTATATGAGAATCATCAGCGTTAGCGGAAAAAACAAACAAGCCAAAAATGGAAACGACAATAAGCCTGTCGTTCAAGTTTGTAGTTCCCTTTTAAGAGAATTTAAAGGCTCAGTGTATTAATCAACTTTAAAACTTCGGTTTATTATGACCCATATACTCTTATTCCTATGCCAGAATATGATTGGATCCTCCAGAATGTGACTGGATACTCCAGGAAAAAAACATCTCGAAAAGAAACTCTGCGACTGTATTAATGAGTCAAGGAATACCAGCGAATTCAAAAGGCTCGAACATACGGTCGCGATTTATAGAATAACAGTTACCTGGCAGCCGAGAACTAAAAAAAAACGAGTTAATATGATTTAGACAAATCAATACAGTTGCCCGTGTCTTGTATTGTGGTATTAAGAGTAATTAATTCAGAACCCATTGTAAGTTTACG
The DNA here is from genome assembly GCA_023349425.1 of Anthopleura sola. Taxonomy (NCBI): domain Eukaryota; kingdom Metazoa; phylum Cnidaria; class Anthozoa; order Actiniaria; family Actiniidae; genus Anthopleura; species Anthopleura sola. Next base: position 834,644 of record JALHLI010000027.1, read on the forward strand.
GATCTCCGTCCATAACTCCCGAGATCGATTCTCAAATTGCTAGATACCCGGCCGTCGCTTGAATTTTGTAAGAAGAACGATCAAAATTTACGATCGCATTGATAGAATATTGGATTTCTACAATGCTAAGCAAATGCCGTCGGTTCTTTAGACTTTGAATTCATGAAAGTTATTATTAGCTGGGTTTTTTAATGAAAATCAAATACTCCCGGGTATCTAGTATTTTGAAAATCGTTCACGGGACCTTGTTTACGGTCGAAATGTTTGCAAGTGCCACAACTTGGATGCCGCGTATGTGGTATACCGAGACTCGACGAATGTATATTTTTCAAATGTCTATGGATTCTAAGAAGCGCTTCACTTACGTAAACAAAGTTAGAATACTTTGAATCCATGAAAGTTGTTATTAGCTGGGTTTTTTAATGAAAATCAAATGCTCTCGGGTATCCAGTATTTCGAAAATCGTTCCCGGTTCCCGGGTATCTAGCCACTTCGTTTGATTTATGATGAAAGTGTTTAGCGATAAAAGAAACACCTCTTTTAAAACTATAGTTACACACCTAGTTATATTTATCCTTCCTTCGTTTCATTCATATTTTATGGGTTATTGAAATATAGAGAGACGGTTATAAGCTGTAGCCAGTACTATGAAGCACTCGTCCCCTATAAAAATTGCAATATAAGCTTGATCCTTTGTCCACAATAATACTTGAAACTTTTAAGGAAATTATCTCTTGAACAGCACTGAGTTACGTAAAATCATGTGCTTTTAATATTTTATTGAAGATAAACGCTATTTTTCGTGAACTAACCTTCCAATTAAGAATTTTAGAATCCGTCGATTTTAAATCCATAATAGAAAATAATATTACAAGTTAATGTTGTTTAAGCGCATGCAGCCTGCCCAGCCAGCTGGATATTTTGGCGCTAAAACTCCCAATCCCTTGGGGGAGGGGGAAGTGTGATGAATATACTAGATCTTGAAATAATAGAAAATGGAATTATAATATATCTTAACTAATACACATTAATTCTGCCCAATAGTAGTTAATTCTTGTTGAGACTGCACATATAAACAGGTTTTCTTTGCCGACTAAACTCCAAATCCCTCGGGGGAGGGGGTGGTGTGAGTAATGGTCTAGAAGTGGCTTGCTGGTCTACCGTTTTTGAAGCTCCTTAAACTTACATTTTTTTACATCAATAGGAAGAAAAATTACACCATTTATACCTATTCAACTCACTCTTTTAAAATTTGATAGTTTGAGTGCGAAAATTCAAAATTTTGGAAAATCTGGAAAATCCGTATCCGTTTGCGTCCATCCAATCCATCTCGTGTACATTCATATTCCTATACATTTATCTAATCCAATTCGTGTACATTTTTATTCCTATGCGTTCATCCAATCCATCTCGTGTACATTTTTATTCCTATGCGTTCATCCAATCCATCTCGTGTACATTTTAATTCCTATGCGTTCATCCAATTCATCTCGTGTACATTCATATTCCTATTCGTTCATCCAATCCATCTCGTGTACATTCATATTCCTATTCGTTCATCCAATCCATCTCGTGTACACTCTCATTCCTATGCGTTCATCCAATCCATCTCGTGTACATTCGCATTCCTTTGCGTTCATCCAATCCATCTCGTGTACATTCTCATTCCTATGCGTTCAACCAATCCATCTCGTGTACACTCTCATTGCTATGCGTTCATCCAATCCATCTCGTGTACATTCTCATTCCTATGCGTTCATCCAATCCATCTCGTGTACACTCTCATTCCTATGCGTTCATCCAATACATCTCGTGTACACTCTCATCCCTATGCGTTCATCCAATCCATCTTGTGCACATTGTTATTCCTATGCGCCCACCAAATACATCTCGTGTACACTCTCATTCCTATACGTTCATCCAATCCATCTTGTGCACATTCTTATTCCTATGCGCCCATCCAATGCATCTCTCACTTCAACGAAGATGATACTACCAATGACATGATCTTTACTTCTCTGTCTGATAGTTAGTTAAAAAAAACATACCGTATTTTGGTTTGGTACCTAATGTTATGCATGATTTTGGATTTTTGATTCTTTCATCTTTCCTTCCTTTTTTCCTTTCTTTCTTTCTCCCTTCCTCCCTTCCTTTCTTCCTTCCTTCTTTTCTTTCTTCCTTCCTTTCTTTCTTTCTCTTTTATCATGTTTTTTTTTGTACTCTATGGGTTGAAAAATATATCAAACAATCATGAAATGAATCTGCTAATTAAGTGGCAGTATTTCATATGTCCAAGACACTTTGACAAGCGCGGTATTTTTGAACATTGATTGAAAAAAGTGAAAATATATATGATCTATCCAGCTAAGCAAGGACTGAAGTATGATCAGAAAAAAGTACTAAAAGCAAGTGATGCGCATTTATAGTTCCTCTTGTCGTTTCAAAACGAAAGATTCAGGTTTTTGAGATGATGTAATAAAAACTCAGTTCTGACTTTTACCCCTAGCTGTTCTATGTATACGCCGCGAATGTTGTTTATTACAACAATTTTTTACATAAATAGGAATAAAAATTACACCATTTATACCTATTCAACTCGCTCTTTTAAACATATAAACAGGTTTTCTTTGCCGACTAAACTCCAAATCCCTCGGGGGAGGGGGTGGTGTGAGTAATAGTCTAGAAGTGGCTTGCTGGTCTACCGTTTTTGAAGCTCCTTAAACTTACATTTTGTTACATCAATAGGAAGAAAAATTACACCATTTATACCTATTCAACTCGCTCTTTTAAAATTTGATAGTTTGAGTGCGAAAATTCAAAATTTTGGAAAATCTGGAAAATCCGTATCCGTTTGCGTCCATCCAATCCATCTCGTGTACATTCATATTCCTATATATTTATCTAATCCAATTCGTGTACATTTTCATTCCTATGCGTTCATCCAATCCATCTCGTGTACATTTTAATTCCTATGCGTTCATCCAATTCATCTCGTGTACATTCATATTCCTATTCGTTCATCCAATCCATCTCGTGTACATTCATATTCCTATTCGTTCATCCAATCCATCTCGTATACACTCTCATTCCTATGCGTTCATCCAATCCATCTCGTGTACATTCGCATTCCTATGCGTTCATCCAATCCATCTCGTGTACATTCTCATTCCTATGCGTTCATCCAATCCATCTCGTGTACACTCTCATTGCTATGCGTTCATCCAATCCATCTCGTGTACACTCTCATTCCTATGCGTTCATCCAATCCATCTCGTGTACACTCTCATTCCTATGCGTTCATCCAATCCATCTCGTGTACACTCTCATTCCTATGCGTTCATCCAATCCATCTTGTGCACATTGCTATTCCTATGCGCCCACCAAATACATCTCGTGTACACTCTCATTCCTATGCGTTCATCCAATCCATCTCGTGTACACTCTCATTCCTATGCGTTCATCCAATCCATCTCGTGTACACTCTCATTCCTATGCGTTCATCCAATCCATCTCGTGTACACTCTCATTCCTATGCGTTCATCCAATCCATCTCGTGTACACTCTCATTCCTATGCGTTCATCGAATCCATCTTGTGCACATTCTTATTCCTATGCGCCCACCCAATACATCTCTCACTTCAACGAAGATGATACTACCAATGACATGATCTTTACTTCTCTGTCTGATAGTTAGTTAAAAAAAACATACCGTATTTTGGTTTGGTACCTAATGTTATGCATGATTTTGGATTTTTGATTCTTTCATCTTTCCTTCCTTTCTTCCATTCTTCCTTCCTCCCTTCCTCCCTTCCTTTCTTCCATCCTTCTTTCCTTCCTTCCTTCCTTCCTTTCTTTGTTTCTCTTTTATCATGTTTTATTTTGTACTCTATGGGTTGAAAAATATATCAAACAATCATGAAATGAATCTGCTAATTAAGTGGCAGTATTTCATATGTCCAAGACACTTTGACAAGCGCGGTATTTTTGAACATTGATTGAAAAAAGTGAAAATATATATGATCTATCCAGCTAAGCAAGGACTGAAGTATGATCAGAAAAAAGTACTAAGAGCAAGTGATGCGCATTTAGAGTTCCTCTTGTCGTTTCAAAACGAAAGATTCAGGTTTTTGAGATCAGTATGTTTTTTATTGCTTGATTAACCAGGACCATACTTCCAGACATCGATTGCTGAAGCATCGTATGGACTTACGGCTATGCTGAAGATTTCGGCCCCAACACCGCTATCCCGGGAGGACATTACTGACTGATCAGGAAGCTCGGCCGAAGCCTAAGGGAGAGGTTAGTCGGCCCCTAGACCGTAGATGATTAACCCCTTGCTATGACCAGCACACCCGGTATGTCGATTGTGTCGCTGATGGTTTTGTTAAATTTGTTATTTCTTTCCATGTGGGAAGTGCTTTCAAAAGCCCATTCGCGGCGTATACATAGAACAGCTAGGGGTAAAAGTCAGAATTGAGTTTTTATTCGGTCTTATGTCTTAAAATACTTTGAAACATGGTATTTTTTGGCATCAAGAGAGATAAGCAAGTGCTACAAAGCATGCGCATGTGTATATGAGAATCATCAGCGTTAGCGGAAAAAACAAACAAGCCAAAAATGGAAACGACACCAAGCCTGTCGTTCAAGTTTGTAGTTCCCTTTTAAGAGAATTTAAAGGCTCAGTGTATTAATCAACTTTAAAACTTCGGTATATTATGACCCATATACTCTTATTCCTATGCCAGAATATGATTGGATCCTCCAGAATGTGACTGGATACTCCAGGAAAAAAAGATCTCGAAAAGAAACTCTGCGACTGTATTAATGAGTCAAGGAATACCGGCGAATTCAAAAGGCTCGAACATACGGTCGCGATTAATAGAATAACAGTTACCTGGCAGCCGAGAACTAAAAAAAACGAGTTAATATGATTTAGACAAATCAATACAGTTGCCCGTGTCTTGTATTGTGGTAATAAGAGTAATTAATTCAGAACCCATTGTATGTTTACGGATCTCCGTCCATAACTCCTGGGATCGATTCTCAAATTGCTAGATACCCGGCCGTCGCTTGAATTTTGTAAGAAGATCGATCAAAATTTACGATCGCATTGATAGAATATTGGATTTCTACAATGCTAAGCAAATGCCGTCGGTTCTTTAGACTTTGAATTCATGAAAGTTATTATTAGCTGGGTTTTTTAATGAAAATCAAATACTCCCGGGTATCTAGTATTTTGAAAATCGTTCACGGGACCTTGTTTACGGTCGAAATGTTTGCAAGTGCCACAACTTGGATGCCGCGTATGTGGTATACCGAGACTCGACGAATGTATATTTTTCAAATGTCTATGGATTCTAAGAAGCGCTTCACTTACGTAAACAAAGTTAGAATACTTTGAATCCATGAAAGTTGTTATTAGCTGGGTTTTTTAATGAAAATCAAATACTCTCGGGTATCCAGTATTTCGAAAATCGTTCCCGGTTCCCGGGTATCTAGCCACTTCGTTTGATTTATGATGAAAGTGTTTAGCGATAAAAGAAACACCTCTTTTAAAACTATAGTTACACACCTAGTTATATTTATCCTTCCTTCGTTTCATTCATATTTTATGGGTATTGAAATATAGAGAGACGGTTATAAGCTGAAGCCAGTACTATGAAGCACTCGTCCCCTATAAAAATTGCAATATAAGCTTGATCCTTTGTCCACAATAATACTTGAAACTTTTAAGGAAATTATCTCTTGAACAGCACTGAGTTACGTAAAATCATGTGCTTTTAATATTTTATTGAAGATAAACGCTATTTTTCGTGAACTAACCTTCCAATTAAGAATTTTAAAATCCATCGATTTTAAATCCATAATAGAAAATAATATTACAAGTTAATGTTGTTTAAGCGCATGCAGCCTGCCCAGCCAGCTGGATATTTTGGCGCTAAAACTCCCAATCCCTTGGGGGAGGGGGAAGTGTGATGAATATACTAGATCTTGAAATAATAGAAAATGGAATTATAATATATCTTAACTAATACACATTAATTCTGCCCAATAGTAGTTAATGCTTGTTGAGACTGCACATATAAACAGGTTTTCTTTGCCGACTAAACTCCAAATCCCTCGGGGGAGGGGGTGGTGTGAGTAATAGTCTAGAAGTGGCTTGCTGGTCTACCGTTTTTGAAGCTCCTTAAACTTACATTTTTTTACATCAATAGGAAGAAAAATTACACCATTTATACCTATTCAACTCGCTCTTTTAAAATTTGATAGTTTCAGTGCGAAAATTCAAAATTTTGGAAAATCTGGAAAATCCGTATCCGCATGCGTCCATCCAATCCATCTCGTGTACATTCATATTCCTATACATTTATCAAATCCAATTCGTGTACATTTTTATTCCTATGCGTTCATCCAATCCATCTCGTGTACATTTTAATTCCTATGCGTTCATCCAATTCATCTCGTGTACATTCATATTCCTATTCGTTCATCCAATCCATCTCGTGTACATTCATATTCCTATTCGTTCATCCAATCCATCTCGTGTACACTCTCATTCCTATGCGTTCATCCAATCCATCTCGTGTACATTCGCATTCCTATGCGTTCATCCAATCCATCTCGTGTACATTCTCATTCCTATGCGTTCATCCAATCCATCTCGTGTACATTCTCATTCCTATGCGTTCATCCAATCCATCTCGTGTACACTCTCATTCCTATGCGTTCATCCAATCCATCTCGTGTACACTCTCATTCCTATGCGTTCATCCAATCCATCTAGTGTACACTCTCATCCCTATGCGTTCATCCAATCCATCTTGTGCACATTGTTATTCCTATGCGCCCACCAAATACATCTCGTGTACACTCTCATTCCTATGTGTTCATCGAATCCATCTTGTGCACATTCTTATTCCTATGCGCCCACCCAATACATCTCTCACTTCAACGAAGATGATACTACCAATGACATGATCTTTACTTCTCTGTCTGATAGTTAGTTAAAAAAAACATACCGTATTTTGGTTTGGTACCTAATGTTATGCATGATTTTGGATTTTTGATTCTTTCACCTTTCTTTCCTTTCTTCCATTCTTCCTTCCTCCCTTCCTCCCTTCCTTTCTTTCCTCCTTCTTGCCTTCCTTCCTTCCTTCCTTTCTTTCTTTCTTTTTTATCATGTTTGATTTTGTACTCTAAGGGTTGAAAAATATATCAAACAATCATGAAATGAATCTGCTAATTAAGTGGCAGTATTTCATATGTCCAAGACACTTTGACAAGCGCGGTATTTTTGAACATTGATTGAAAAAAGTGAAAACATATATGATCTATCCAGCTAAGCAAGGACTGAAGTATGATCAGAAAAAAGTACTAAGAGCAAGTGATGCGCATTTAGAGTTCCTCTTGTCGTTTCAAAACGAAAGATTCAGGTTTTTGAGATCAGTATGTTTTTTATTGCTTGATTAACCAGGACCATACTTCCAGACATCGATTGCTGAAGCATCGTATGGACTTACGGCTATGCTGAAGATTTCGGCCCCAACACCGCTATCCCGGGAGGACATTACTGACTGATCAGGAAGCTCGGCCAAGCCTAAGGGAGAGGTTAGTCGGCCCCTAGACCGTAGATGATTAACCCCTTGCTATGACCAGCACACCCGGTATGTCGATTGTGTCGCTGATGGTTTTGTTAAATTTGTTATTTCTTTCCATGTGGGAAGTGCTTTCAAAAGCCCATTCGCGGCGTATACATAGAACAGCTAGGGGTAAAAGTCAGAATTGAGTTTTTATTCGGTCTTATGTCTTAAAATACTTTGAAACATGGTATTTTTTGGCATCAAGAGAGATAAGCAAGTGCTACAAAGAATGCGCATGTGTATATGAGAATCATCAGCGTTAGCGGAAAAAAGAAACAAGCCAAAAATGGAAACGACACCAAGCCTGTCGTTCAAGTTTGTAGTTCCCTTTTAAGAGAATTTAAAGGCTCAGTGTATTAATCAACTTTAAAACTTCGGTTTATTATGACCCATATACTCTTATTCCTATGCCAGAATATGATTGGATCCTCCAGAATGTGACTGGATACATTTTAATTCCTATGCGTTCATCCAATTCATCTCGTGTACATTCATATTCCTATTCGTTCATCCAATCCATCTCGTGTACATTCATATGCCTATACATTTATCTAATCCAATTCGTGTACATTTTTATTCCTATGCGTTCATCCAATCCATCTCGTGTACATTCATATTCCTATGCGTTCATCCAATCCATCTCGTGTACATTCTCATTCCTATGCGTTCATCCAATCCATCTCGTGTACATTCTTATTTTTATGGGTTCATCCAATCCATCTCGTGTACATTCTCATTCCTATGCGTTCATCGAATCCATCTCGTGTACATTCTCATTCCTATGCGTTCATCCAATCCATCTCGAGTACATTCATATTCCTATACATTTATCTAATCCAATTCGTGTACATTTTTATTCCTATGCGTTCATCCAATCCATCTCGTGTACATTTTAATTCCTATGCGTTCATCCAATTCATCTCGTGTAGATTCATATTCCTATTCGTTCATCCAATCCATCTCGTGTACATTCATATTCCTATTCGTTCATCCAATCCATCTCGTGTACATTCTTATTTTTATGCGTTCATCCAATCCATCTTGGTTACATTCTCATTCCTATGCGTTCATCCAATCCATCTCGTGTACATTCTCATTCCTATGCGTTCATCCAATCCATCTCGTGTACATTCTCATTCCTATGTGTTCATCCAATCCATCTCGTGTACACTCTCATTCCTATGCGTTCATCCAATCCATCTCGTGTACACTCTCATTCCTATGCGTTCATCCAATCCATCTCGTGTACACTCTCATTCCTATGCGTTCATCAAATCCATCTTGTGCACATTGTTATTCCTATTCGCCCACCAGATACATCTCGTGTACACTCTCATTCCTATGCGTTCATCGAATCCATCTTGTGCGCATTCTTATTCCTATGCGCCCACCCAATACATCTCTCACTTCAACGAAGATGATACTACCAATGACATGATCTTTACTTCTCTGTCTGATAGTTAGTTAAAAAAAAACATACCGTATTTTGGTTTGGTACCTAATGTTATGCATGATTTTGGATTTTTGATTCTTTCATCTTTCCTTCCTTTCTTCCATTCTTCATTCCTCCCTTCCTCCCTTCCTTTCTTCCCTCCTTCTTTCCTTCCTTCCTTCTTTCCTTCCTTTCTTTCTTTTTTATCATGTTTGATTTTGTACTCTAAGGGTTGAAAAATATATCAAACAATCATGAAATGAATCTGCTAATTAAGTGGCAGTATTTCATATGTCCAAGACACTTTGACAAGCGCGGTATTTTTGAACATTGATTGAAAAAAGTGAAAATATATATGATCTATCCAGCTAAGCAAGGACTGAAGTATGATCAGAAAAAAGTACTAAGAGCAAGTGATGCGCATTTAGAGTTCCTCTTGTCGTTTCAAAACGAAAGATTCAGGTTTTTGAGATCAGTATGTTTTTTATTGCTTGATTAACCAGGACCATACTTCCAGACATCGATTGCTGAAGCATCGTATGGACTTACGGCTATGCTGAAGATTTCGGCCCAAACACCGCTATCCCGGGAGGACATTACTGACTGATCAGGAAGCTCGGCCGAAGCCTAAGGGAGAGGTTAGTCGGCCCCTAGACCGTAGATGATTAACCCCTTGCTATGACCAGCACACCCGGTATGTCGATTGTGTCGCTGATGGTTTTGTTAAATTTGTTATTGATTTCCATGTGGGAAGTGCTTTCAAAAGCCCATTCGCGGCGTATACATAGAACAGCTAGGGGTAAAAGTCAGAATTGAGTTTTTATTCGGTCTTATGTCTTAAAATACTTTGAAACATGGTATTTTTTGGCATCAAGAGAGATAAGCAAGTGCTATAAAGCATGCGCATGTGTATATGAGAATCATCAGCGTTAGCGGAAAAAACAAACAAGCCAAAAATGGAAACGACACCAAGCCTGTCGTTCAAGTTTGTAGTTCCCTTTTAAGAGAATTTAAAGGCTCAGTGTATTAATCAACTTTAAAACTTCGGTTTATTATGACCCATATACTCTTATTTCTATGCCAGAATATGATTGGATCCTCCAGAATGTGACTGGATACTCCAGGAAAAAAACATCTCGAAAAGAAACTCTGCGACTGTATTAATGAGTCAAGGAATACCGGCGAATTCAAAAGGCTCGAACATACGGTCGCGATTTATAGAATAACAGTTACCTGGCAGCCGAGAACTAAAAGAAACGAGTTAATATGATTTAGACAAATCAATACAGTTGCCCGTGTCTTGTATTGTGGTATTAAGAGTAATTAATTCAGAACCCATTGTAAGTTTACGGATCTCCGTCCATAACTTCCGAGATCGATTCTCAAATTGCTAGATACCCGGCCGTCGCTTGAATTTTGTAAGAAGATCGATCAAAATTTACGATCGCATTGATAGAATATTGGATTTCTACAATGCTAAGCAAATGCCGTCGGTTCTTTAGACTTTGAATTCATGAAAGTTATTATTAGCTGGGTTTTTTAATGAAAATCAAATACTCCCGGGTATCTAGTATTTTGAAAATCGTTCACGGGACCTTGTTTACGGTCGAAATGTTTGCAAGTGCCACAACTTGGATGCCGCGTATGTGGTATACCGAGACTCGACGAATGTATATTTTTCAAATGTCTATGGATTCTAAGAAGCGCTTCACTTACGTAAACAAAGTTAGAATACTTTGAATCCATGAAAGTTGTTATTAGCTGGGTTTTTTAATGAAAATCAAATGCTCTCGGGTATCCAGTATTTCGAAAATCGTTCCCGGTTCCCGGGTATCTAGCCATTTCGTTTGATTTATGATGAAAGTGTTTAGGGATTAAAGAAACACCTCTTTTAAAACTATAGTTACACACCTAGTTATATTAATCCTTCCTTCGTTTCATTCATATTTTATAGGTTATTAAAATATAGAGAGACGGTTATAAGCTGTAGCCAGTACTATGAAGCACTTGTCCGCTATAAAAATTGCAATATAAGCTTGATCGTTATATTAGGAAAAATTGGGGGTTTCCGCAAAACAGCCATGCTTTCAGCGAAAAACCTCGTTTTGAGGGCCAAAATTGCCCTTTTTCATTTTTTTGGACCAAAACGCTTTTTTCTTATTTAGCAAAACTCTATTTTTTTCACCCAAAATGTGTTTTTCTCGTGCAAAAGGTGCGTTTAGCAATGAATACGTCGTGTTTTGACCAAAAGAAAATTCTCAGCAAAAAATAGTTTTTTGGACCAAAAAGCACCTTTTTTCAGCCAAAACCCAATTTGTTTTCGCCAAAAAGTTTCGTTTTTATCTCGTGAGGTATTTTCATGAGCAAAAAGTGGGGGTTTCATGAAAACAGCCATGCCGTCAACGAAAAACCTCGTTTTGAGGGTTATCAAAATGGCCATTTTTCCGTTTTTTTGGACCAAAAAACACCTTTTTCCAGCCAAAACCCAAATTTGTTTTGCCAAAAAGTTTCAATAATAGTTCAACAATAATACGTCAATAGTAACATTCAAACCAAATAATCCTCCTGAATTGTGAAGCTTAAAACGGTCCAGTTTTTCTTTGTGTTTTTCGCTTACAAGCAGCACATGGCTGGGAAGCTGCTGAAAGTTTTGCTTGACGTGCAAACGCGCCCAAAAACAGTCACACTTTCGTATGTAGTGTCCCTTTTGTCACGCACGTAATATGAAATTTATTCATAGTTTAAAAAATTATTAAAAAAAAAACCGTTTCTCTTTCAAACGCATGGATAATTCAATTTTTTGTGTGTAGATCTTAAGGTATATGTCAAATTAGTCTTGTGAAATAGAAAATTACATTTATAATTGGTTTTGAATAGAAGATGGGAAATAGGAAGTACGAAGAATTGAACTGGGAGCTCCGCTTTTAGGTAGTGCCTAAATATATATATCATATCTTGTGTATACGCTTGTATAACACCTTTATTAAAATTCTAGCTTTTTTATATTGAAGACTCAGCATAACTTGGTCTTGTATATTAATGATAAGGATAATAGCATGACTTTTGTCGTCATATTGTCTATTTGTGGCTCTTGCAACATCGTTTGCCAAATTAAGGCCACAAATAAACAGTATGTTCTCCAAAAGTCATTTTATTGTCCTATTATTTATGAAGAATGCAAAATAGGTCACTTTTGGCCCATTTTCACACCTTTTGAAAAAATATATAGAGATTATCACATATTAAGAGCCTGATATCGTTTATATTCATGAGTTTCCCGTAATATCGCGAACAAGCGAGTCCGCGAGCGAGTGAGCAGAGCGATATGATAAGGAAAACGAGTCGATTAAGGGTCGATTGTATATTATTATATATCGCGAGATTTTATTGGAGAGTTTGCTGTGAAGTGATAGCGTATCACTTTACTGATATGGTTTTTATTTACGGCTTTATTTCACGGATATCGACCCTAAATGTGTAATAAGCAATATTTATACACGACATGAAAAGCTGCGATTAGGCTAGTTTTAAATGCAGCTTTATGTAAATTTTACATTTCAAGTTTACACGGATTTGAAACAGATAAAATGTTTAGTTTCAAGTTTTCACTTTGTAAACTCGTAGAAACATTAAGTTTACACAGGTAAATTTGAAGGAAATTTGATATTTTCTACGTAATAAATGCCAATTACAAGGAAACATAATCAGTGTAAACGTGGAGTTTACACAGGTTTTTTAATGAGAGTATTTAGCATTCTTTTTGTCACTGAATAAACTGAAAGAAACTGAATTAAATATCAAGTTTACATAAGTTTTCATTCCAGAATATCTACAGAAAATCCTGATACGGCAAGTAGATTTGACGGATTTCGAATACAAAATCTTTTTGGAAACTTGGAATATGATATCTTTTGAAAACAAGAAAACAAGGCTTCAGAATGTTATGCGCACGATCCTCGAAATCATTGTCTCATACTGTCTCGTCCCAACTCTTGGTGCGGATTTTATCGCACAAACATTAATTATTTTTAACTAATTAATTTTAGTTCTTATTTGTCTTTAGGTCTTATTTGTTTTTCAGGTCTTATTTGTCTGATAGGCATTGTACTGTAAGTGTCCAGAATGGACAATCAGCACCTAAAAATGTTCAATCAGGAATTCCTTCAGTAGAGTTCTGTGTTAGGAACGATCCTCTTTATGCTATACTCAGCTCCTATTGATGATATTGTTTGTAGTTAAGATGTAAACTTCCATCTATATGCGGATGACTCCCAGTTATATATTACCTTTTCAACATCATCTTTGGTGGAACTAGAGCATGCTAAACTTAAAATGCAATCTTGTGTTAAGGACATAGATAACTGGATGTGTATGAACAAGTTAAATCCTAACAGTGATACGACTGAGGTACTTGTTCTATCTTCTCCTTATATTGCCAAGCCATCTCTGGACACTCTAGAAATATCTGGCTATGATATCACACCTACATTGACATCTAGGAATATTGGGGTGATTTTTGATGAGTATCTATCACTTGATAGCCAGATATCTGCTGTTTGTAAATCCTCGTGTTATCACTTGCGTAATATATCAAAAATTCGCCAATTCATCAGTAAGAGTGCCTGCGAATCACTTGTCCACTCTTTTATCACCTCTAAATTGGGTTTGTGAAACTCCTTATTCTATGGTCTACCTAAGTCATCTATAGAAAGACTTCATCCAAAATGCAGCTGCAACCGTTGTTACGTTTTCTAGTAAATACGATCACATCACCCCTGTTCTCCATAAGTCGCATTGGTTACCTGTTGAGTTTCGCATTACGTTTAAGATATTATTGCTTACTTATAAAATTCTACACGATGCTGCACCACCTTATCTACTTCAATCATATAATCCACCTCGATCCTCAAGATCCTCTGGCCAAAATCTGTTATCTAAACCTGTTGTTAATCTTAAGAACTATGGTTATAGAGCGTTCTCCTATGCAGCCCCTGAATTGTGGAACTCCCTCCCTTTCAACATTAGAGCGTGTGAGTCTATATCTACTTTTAAGTAATATTTCAACAACGAGTACGAGTGTTTCATTAGGGTTTCTAAACACGAGAAAACATTTGAAAGCACGAGGCCGCAGGCTGAGGATAGTAGTAGGATAGAGGATAGTAAGGGGATAATTCTTTTGAGATTTCCCACCACTATGTAGATTTAGAAACATTTTCATAACTAATGATTAAAATATTTCAAACACCGGCCAACCTATAATCGTGTTTCATTGGGGTTTCAAACCCATGCACGTGGTACGAATGGTGCGGTCACATTGGTTGATTAGCTCATAAATTATTAATGAGTTTGAGGAAAAAGAGTTAAAAACCTGGCTCTTCCAACATGCCTACAATCTTAATTAATTTTTTATTTTTCTTTGTTTGTTTGTTTGTTTGTTTGCTTCTTTGTTTGTTTGTTTGTTTATTTTTGTTTGTTTGTTTATTTTATTTTGTTTTAATGAATACTTGTAATTATGTACCTATTCAATACTATTTTGTATTTTTAGAATTATTATTATTTTTGCTTTTGTAAATATTTTATGCATTTTATATTTCCTTTCTTTATCTTGTATATATTGTATAGCGTTTTTGAAATATTCTAGAATTGACGCTATATAAAATAAAGATTAATATCATTATTATAATTAATCGAAATTAAGAGATTAAGGAAAACTGATTTCAACGATCCTTGTTAAGCATTGACAAGCGTGATCTGATCAGCATGGGGCAGAATCTATTAATTAAGGGAATAAAAAGTGCCAGTTACACCTTTTGAAACTAGGCAGCGCATGCGCAGGCCGCATGCAAAGGGAAAAGCACCGCAATTTCAACAAGGTAAACGTGATTGAAGTATGTATAAAATCGTGCCAGCAATCCATTTCCGTGATCAAAATTCGCAAATTCCAAAATCGTTGAAAGCGATTTACAGAGGCAGTGCAACCGCAAGTCGCCAGCGAAAGGGAATGCGCTTTGTTCAAAATCTCACCCGAATAGGAAAATTACTCGTTCTTAGTGGACTTCAATCTTAAAAATCTTAAAGAAACAGCTTTTACCTGGAATGTTTGACACTAGAGGTTAATACTTTCAATTTGATCATGTGAAAGTTGTCTATCTCGTTCATTGAATAGATCGGCTGATAACCTGTTGTGAATATCGATGTAATTTTGTATTTTTATTTAGATTAGCTAAAGTTTAAGTACATTTTGTGAATTATTTTTACTTCTGCCCAAGCTTTATATTTACACATAACGTTCGTCTTTGATCTTTTCAACTGTATAAGGTTGCAGAACTTAAAAAATGTGTACGACTTTTAATCCCTGTTTCACCGTACCATACTTTGAATTGGTTGCTATTTAGCTGAATTGCAAGACAAATTTAAAAGAGCAGTGCATAGGTCTCCATGTCATTTGGTTGAAGCGTTTTCTCTGGCAGGTTGATGTTACCTTAATGTTCTTTCGTGCCGGCTTTTAGAACAGGACAACAAATAGTTTTTGTGTTATTGAATCTTATTTTTATCGCATTTTTCAGATTGTAAGCTATGGCATTAGACCTTGAGGCCTGGCAGTTAACGAGAAAAAATGCAAGTTTTACTTGTGCTCAAGGTGGAAATTACCACAAACGGAAGCTTATTAGTTTATTAGTAAGGTAAAGTCGAGAACTATTTTTGGTCTATGGAAGGTATGACATGATAGAAACATGGTATTGACCTTATGGATATTTTTATTTCGTACTGCATAAAAATCACTCAAAAGCTTTCAAAATAGTTTCATAACTCTCTGATGTATTTAACTGAATTAAAACTCTTTTATGTTGTAAAATAGTTTCCATTATTTGATCTTTTTGTAGCGTATTTGTGTTGGTTCCAGCAAAGCTTGCAAATATATCCTGATCGAAACTCAGCTACACTGAAATCGCTGTCTAAATGGTCGAGTTACGGTGCAATGTTTTAGAAATCTTGACGTTTAAAGAACAACCTTCTCTCGATGTCCTTTCGATATATTAAATATTTATATACAAGGATTATGATGTAAAAAGCCTCCCAAATAAACCATCTTATTCAAATGCCCTTGTTGTTAGCCTATATTTATGCGTCTCCATGCCAGCGGTAATTATCATTAAGACTGATTTTCGTGCCCATCGTAGTACAAAATGCCTACGTGCTCCAAAATCGTTGAAAGCAGTTTTGTGAGGAAGCGCATGCGCAGGCCGCCATCGAAGGGAAAGCTCATGAGGTACTTAACTTATGCATCCTTTCAACACAGTGTGACCATTTCAAACTTTTGTATGATGAATATGTGATGTAAGAAATTAATATGCTCGTTTTATGCATGTTATAACTTTCACGACCTGTACGAGTCGTGAAACAAAATCACCACTCGTCAGTATCGGGTCGTGTGTATTGGACATACATGGTCAAAACGGGAGGTGTTTTGAAAAAGAATAACATTGACACAAAGTTTGAAAAAAGGCAAAAAAATTGTTCAAAACGTTGGGCTATTGTCCATGGTTTTTGGATGAAGAGGACAATAATTGACTCTTCTTTTTTGAAATTGTGGATGAGTTATATTATAATATATGTAGAACCTCCTCATACCTTATATCTCATGCTCCATTTTTGTTCTTCGTGTTCAGCAACGTTCTTCATTTATGACTGATGTTTCTCCTGCAGAAAGCAAAAAAAAAAAAAAAAAAATTCAGTCAACAATAAAGAGTACATAAATTAAAAAAGAACTACTATTGCTTTCTTTCCATTACCCCTCACTGACTAAGCATTAAATATTTTTTCCACGTCACTTCTGCTAACGTTTTACACGAGCAGTTTTTTTTTTCAGTAATTCAGTAAAAGAACAAAAAAACACCTCAAATATACTAAAAATTGGTCAAAACCGTGGGCTATAGTCCATGTTTTTTTGCCTGAGAATGGCCAAAAATGATCTATATTGTGTTCCACAAAAAATGGGCATTTTTTCAAATGGTTTGAAAATGGCCTACAATCAGTCAAAAGCAAGATCTAAATTCCAAGGTTTTTTCCTGAAAATGGCTAAAAGTGATCTATATTGTAATCTTCAAAAATAATGGGCATTTTTTCAATTGGTTAGAAAATGGCCCAAAATTAGTCAAAACCAAGGGCTAAATTCCATGCTATTTGCCTGAAAATGGCTAAAAATGACCTATTTTGTTTAGTTCTTACATAATGCCTATTTTTTCAAAAGGGGTGAAAATGGCCCAAAATCGGTCAAAGCTGTGGGCTACAGTCTCTGTGCCTGAAAATGGCCAAAAATGATCTATATTGTGTTGTAAGATCTTGATCACTCAACCCCATAGTCTCGGTTTGATGCAATGCTCATCACGATACTGCTGGTTTGTCTACGTAAAGAGCTATTGTTTTTCATTGTATATTGATTATAGAGATAGCTATACTACTTGATCAGTATTATTTTTTCCAGCTGCATCAATACAATCACTTAGACATCAAATATTTGAATATTCATCTTTCTTTGCTTGTGTGTTTGCTTTTGTAAATGTCTGTTGCTGTGTGTGTATATACAGTCATTGTCAAAAAGGTCAAGGTCAAGGTCAAAAAAACAAAAGTATATTATTATGAACAGTGAATTGAATGAGAGGCATTCTACTTCTTCATTACGAGTTGAACTGAAAATACTATTTTGCTTTTGAAAAAGGATGGAATTCTATAACTAGATTTAGATGTTGTAAACCAATAAATACTTTACTAATATTCTATTTTATACTCTTATATTGAATTGAATTTTGTTGGTCATTTTTGTGGGGAAAGCTTGATATGAATTTTGATACTGTTTTACACGAAACTAACAGACATTTTTATGATCAGAGTAGGCAGCTGTATTTGCTTTTTTTGATATTTTTTCTATAATATTTAATTTTCATATTACACTTTGCTTTTTTAGATATTTCATGTTTGTTTTGTTTTTCAATTTGTACATACGATCTCATCATATTAGTTTAGTCGGTTCCTTTAAAAAACCTATAATTTTCCAGCATTTTGTTGCCAAAAGGATCCAAATCAGTTATTTACTTGTTAAAAGCTGAATTACTTCAACATATAAGACATCTTAGCAATCATTTGGGCTGAAAAGTTTTTGGATGAAAAACTCGGTAGTTGGTAAGACTCGGCTACAAATAATTTGCTTTATTTAGTTTTGAATTTTATTCAATATATTCGAAAATTTGTGTATGATATAAAAGATAGCTAATTAACTTTCTGTTTCTCCATAAACTTTTAATATTGTCGTGTCTTTTGTTTAAGTTTCAAAATCGGGAGTTCTTCACTTATCGACGTCCAGGAGCAAGTGAATTCAAATTAACGTTTTGTCCCTCGATGCTTCACGAGCTGTGTCCAACATGATGATGATGATGATGATGATGATGATGATGATGATGATGATGATGATGATGATGATGATGATGATGATGATGATGATGATGATGATGATGATGATGATGATGATGGTGATGATAGGAAATAAGCAAAATAAAACGTGAACTATTTCTTTATTCTTACAGTCATAAAATAAAAGAATTTTATAATTGAAGTGATTTCCGCAAGACTGCTTAAAAAAGAAGACAAGGTTGGGTTGCTGGAAGTTTAATCAAAACTGAAAAACGTTCAAAGTGCACGAAGATGTGCTCTCTTAGTTCATACTCTCTTGCTATAATCACAAAAAAACGTCCATAGAAAGCTAACAATCTCCCCTTTCTCTCTTCCCCCTTTTATTTCTCCCTTATAATTGATTAAAAAAAAAATCTAAATTTATATTCCGCATCACTCAAGACACAGCTACTATAAGAATATAAAGTATGTGTAATAAGATACCTCGTAAGTTAACATTATTATTATAGCAGTTCACAAGTATTGAAATTTATAATTTCATTAATTCGTGTTACCTAGATTAGCTCCTTAGTCAATCTAGATAACCAATACCATAATTTTGTAAATATAGAGATGTAAGTATTACACTTTTTTTGTAAAGCATTTTTTGGTATAAATTTATATCATTGTATTGTATAAATATAGAAGTCATATTGTACACAGACTTGCAGCACTTCACTTGCAATATGCAACGACTAGTTAAGTTTATAGCTTGTTATCAATGAGTGGTAAAGACATAGGACTGCGTAGTGAAGTCTGTTAGGTTTTAGAAGGTTTATAAATAAATATGCATGAAGGTATAGTGGCAATTGTAAAACAATTTTTCTTACAATAAATGATGGCATACCATATGATACTTGCTTTGTGAAGGAGTTCTTGAACTTAGAAGAACTTAGAATAAGAAAGAAAGAAACAAAAAAAGAAAGAAAGAAAGTGTAAACTAAGGTAGGAGTGAATATCAAAATAGATGAATGAGAAGCCGTCAAGTTGTTGTTGTTGTTGTACATTGTGCAAGAAAAGACTAAAGTAGTATTTAAAAAGAAGCGTAAATAAATATTTAAGCTAAAGAAACATAGTTTGTGGAAAAACTCTGGAGTCTTAAGGATAAACAAGCAGAATGGAAGCAAAAACAAGCGAATTCATGTGGGTTTTAGCCTAACAACCCAACCACGTGCAAACTACTACAACAATCTTATACGTATTCGGGGAAAAAAGTGATTTTCGAAGGGAAAAAAAGCTGTAACCCAGGAAGTAAATGGTGTAGAAGTGGAGAAATAATGTTTGTGTTGGTGTCTTCACAGTTAAGCGTAGATTATGATATTTTGTTACCTCTTAAAAGCGAGTGTTTCTTTGCAGTTAGTCGTGGTCATCAGTGAGGGAGGCGAAGGACGAAGTGAGGCCTTTGAATACGATTAGAATGTATAATGAGGTGAACCGAGAGGCTTTGCGGTCACTGGCGCGCTCAAATGGGGTATGGAATATCGACAACGAGGGACTTGAGGACATCATTAAGTCCTATGACGGTTTAAATCCGTGTGAACACGAAGAAATGTGTGCACACCTGCTCCTGGTAGGACGGGGAAGGTAGTGAAAAGGAAGTATTTCGGCCAAGATGATCGGAAAAGGCAGCTTATTCCGATGTGAATTTGAGTCCTACGAGTGAAGCAGGGGCCCTCGTTGGCGATCTCGTCTTGGACCGACGGGAATGAAATTTGCTCGGGCTATAGACAGGCCTTGGGTAGGCGGCGAGTGATTGGCTTGTTGGTGCCCAAGACTTAGTTGTATTTGTGGTTGTTGGTGAGGGGGTATTCCATGCCGGTTTTCAGTCCTGTTGGGTACCCTGTGCTTGTTCTTTTTGTTGTGGTCAGTGGAGTCCTGGTGGCGAAGAAGGGAGGGGTGGTCGTATCTATATTGCAGTGTTCGTGTATCTCCGTAGTAGTTTGATATGAGCCCTTACGGGCTTGTTCTTGTTTTTTTTTTCGAAGCAATAAAGAGCTCGGGAGCTTGCTCGTGCACTCCACTACCACACCAAATAATTAATTGGACTGGAACCCGTTCTTTGTAGCCTCAATTGAGCAGCCTTTTCAGTCAATATGTATGTAATAAATAAGTCCTTCGTGGGTGAATATTCAATAATACAAAATTGTAAGCCAAGGATGAATTTTAGCGCGCTGTCATTGGTTTTGGCTGAAAAAAGGTGCTTTTTGGTCCAAAAAACTGTTTTTTGCTGAGAAAATTTGAATTTTGCTGAGAATTTTCTTTTGGTCAAAACACGACGTTTTCACTGCTAAACGCACCTTTTGCACGAGAAAAACCCATATGGGTGGAAAAAACAGGGTTTTGCTGAAAAAAAACCTTTTGGTCCAAAAAACGAAATCAAGTACTTTGATGAGCAAAAAGTGGGGGTTTGAGCCACACAGCCATGCCGTCAGCGAAAAACCTCGTTTTGAGGTCCAAAATGGCCATTTTTTGAGTTTTTCGGGCCAAAAATTTTTTCCTTCAGCCAAACCCTGGTTTTCTTTGGCCAAAAAGTTTCGTTTTTATCACGTGAGGTATTTTGATGAGCAAAAAGTGGGGGTTTGAGCCACACAGCCATGCCGTCAGCGAAAAACCTCGTTTTGAGGTCCAAAATGGCCATTTTTTGAGTTTTTCGGGCCAAAAATTTTTTCCTTCAGCCAAACCCTGGTTTTCTTTGGCCAAAAAGTTTCGTTTTTATCACGTGAGGTATTTTGATGAGCAAAAAGTGGGGGTTTGAGCCACACAGCCATGCCGTCAGCGAAAAACCTCGTTTTGAGGTCCAAAATGGCCATTTTTTGAGTTTTTCGGGCCAAAAATTTTTTCCTTCAGCCAAACCCTGGTTTTCTTTGGCCAAAAAGTTTCGTTTTTATCACGTGAGGTATTTTGATGAGCAAAAAGTGGGGGTTTGAGCCACACAGCCATGCCGTCAGCGAAAAACCTCGTTTTGAGGTCCAAAATGGCCATTTTTTGAGTTTTTCGGGCCAAAAATTTTTTCCTTCAGCCAAACCCTGGTTTTCTTTGGCCAAAAAGTTTCGTTTTTATCACGTGAGGTATTTTGATGAGCAAAAAGTGGGGGTTTGAGCCACACAGCCATGCCGTCAGCGAAAAACCTCGTTTTGAGGTCCAAAATGGCCATTTTTTGAGTTTTTCGGGCCAAAAATTTTTTCCTTCAGCCAAACCCTGGTTTTCTTTCGCCAAAAAGTTTCGTTTTTATCACGTGAGGTATTTTGATGAGCAAAAAGTGGGGGTTTGAGCCACACAGCCATGCCGTCAGCGAAAAACCTCGTTTTGAGGTCCAAAATGGCCATTTTTTGAGTTTTTCGGGCCAAAAATTTTTTCCTTCAGCCAAACCCTGGTTTTCTTTCGCCAAAAAGTTTCGTTTTTATCACGTGAGGTATTTTGATGAGCAAAAAGTGGGGGTTTGAGCCACACAGCCATGCCGTCAGCGAAAAACCTCGTTTTGAGGTCCAAAATGGCCATTTTTTGAGTTTTTCGGGCCAAAAATTTTTTCCTTCAGCCAAACCCTGGTTTTCTTTGGCCAAAAAGTTTCGTTTTTATCACGTGAGGTATTTTGATGAGCAAAAAGTGGGGGTTTGAGCCACACAGCCATGCCGTCAGCGAAAAACCTCGTTTTGAGGTCCAAAATGGCCATTTTTTGAGTTTTTCGGGCCAAAAATTTTTTCCTTCAGCCAAACCCTGGTTTTCTTTCGCCAAAAAGTTTCGTTTTTATCACGTGAGGTATTTTGATGAGCAAAAAGTGGGGGTTTGAGCCACACAGCCATGCCGTCAGCGAAAAACCTCGTTTTGAGGTCCAAAATGGCCATTTTTTGAGTTTTTCGGGCCAAAACTTTTTTCCTTCAGCCAAACCCTGGTTTTCTTTGGCCAAAAAGTTTCGTTTTTATCACGTGAGGTATTTTGATGAGCAAAAAGTGGGGGTTTGAGCCACACAGCCATGCCGTCAGCGAAAAACCTCGTTTTGAGGTCCAAAATGGCCATTTTTTGAGTTTTTCGGGCCAAAAATTTTTTCCTTCAGCCAAACCCTGGTTTTCTTTGGCCAAAAAGTTTCGTTTTTATCACGTGAGGTATTTTGATGAGCAAAAAGTGGGGGTTTGAGCCACACAGCCATGCCGTCAGCGAAAAACCTCGTTTTGAGGTCCAAAATGGCCATTTTTTGAGTTTTTCGGGCCAAAAATTTTTTCCTTCAGCCAAACCCTGGTTTTCTTTCGCCAAAAAGTTTCGTTTTGATCACGTGAGGTATTTTGATGAGCAAAAAGTGGGGGTTTGAGCCACACAGCCATGCCGTCAGCGAAAAACCTCGTTTTGAGGTCCAAAATGGCCATTTTTTGAGTTTTTCGGGCCAAAAATTTTTTCCTTCAGCCAAACCCTGGTTTTCTTTCGCCAAAAAGTTTCGTTTTTATCACGTGAGGTATTTTGATGAGCAAAAAGTGAAGGTTTGAGCCACACAGCCATGCCGTCAGCGAAAAACCTCGTTTTGAGGTCCAAAATGGCCATTTTTTGAGTTTTTCGGGCCAAAAATTTTTTCCTTCAGCCAAACCCTGGTTTTCTTTCGCCAAAAAGTTTCGTTTTTATCACGTGAGGTATTTTGATGAGCAAAAAGTGGGGGTTTGAGCCACACAGCCATGCCGTCAGCGAAAAACCTCGTTTTGAGGTCCAAAATGGCCATTTTTTGAGTTTTTCGGGCCAAAAATTTTTTCCTTCAGCCAAACCCTGGTTTTCTTTCGCCAAAAAGTTTCGTTTTTATCACGTGAGGTATTTTGATGAGCAAAAAGTGGGGGTTTGAGCCACACAGCCATGCCGTCAGCGAAAAACCTCGTTTTGAGGTCCAAAATGGCCATTTTTTGAGTTTTTCGGGCCAAAAATTTTTTCCTTCAGCCAAACCCTGGTTTTCTTTCGCCAAAAAGTTTCGTTTTTATCACGTGAGGTATTTTGATGAGCAAAAAGTGGGGGTTTGAGCCACACAGCCATGCCGTCAGCGAAAAACCTCGTTTTGAGGTCCAAAATGGCCATTTTTTGAGTTTTTCGGGCCAAAAATTTTTTCCTTCAGCCAAACCCTGGTTTTCTTTGGCCAAAAAGTTTCGTTTTTATCACGTGAGGTATTTTGATGAGCAAAAAGTGGGGGTTTGAGCCACACAGCCATGCCGTCAGCGAAAAACCTCGTTTTGAGGTCCAAAATGGCCATTTTTTGAGTTTTTCGGGCCAAAAATTTTTTCCTTCAGCCAAACCCTGGTTTTCTTTGGCCAAAAAGTTTCGTTTTTATCACGTGAGGTATTTTGATGAGCAAAAAGTGGGGGTTTGAGCCACACAGCCATGCCGTCAGCGAAAAACCTCGTTTTGAGGTCCAAAATGGCCATTTTTTGAGTTTTTCGGGCCAAAAATTTTTTCCTTCAGCCAAACCCTGGTTTTCTTTCGCCAAAAAGTTTCGTTTTTATCACGTGAGGTATTTTGATGAGCAAAAAGTGGGGGTTTGAGCCACACAGCCATGCCGTCAGCGAAAAACCTCGTTTTGAGGTCCAAAATGGCCATTTTTTGAGTTTTTCGGGCCAAAAATTTTTTCCTTCAGCCAAACCCTGGTTTTCTTTCGCCAAAAAGTTTCGTTTTTATCACGTGAGGTATTTTGATGAGCAAAAAGTGGGGGTTTGAGCCACACAGCCATGCCGTCAGCGAAAAACCTCGTTTTGAGGTCCAAAATGGCCATTTTTTGAGTTTTTCGGGCCAAAAATTTTTTCCTTCAGCCAAACCCTGGTTTTCTTTGGCCAAAAAGTTTCGTTTTTATCACGTGAGGTATTTTGATGAGCAAAAAGTGGGGGTTTGAGCCACACAGCCATGCCGTCAGCGAAAAACCTCGTTTTGAGGTCCAAAATGGCCATTTTTTGAGTTTTTCGGGCCAAAAATTTTTTCCTTCAGCCAAACCCTGGTTTTCTTTGGCCAAAAAGTTTCGTTTTTATCACGTGAGGTATTTTGATGAGCAAAAAGTGGGGGTTTGAGCCACACAGCCATGCCGTCAGCGAAAAACCTCGTTTTGAGGTCCAAAATGGCCATTTTTTGAGTTTTTCGGGCCAAAAATTTTTTCCTTCAGCCAAACCCTGGTTTTCTTTGGCCAAAAAGTTTCGTTTTTATCACGTGAGGTATTTTGATGAGCAAAAAGTGGGGGTTTGAGCCACACAGCCATGCCGTCAGCGAAAAAACCTCGTTTTGAGGTCCAAAATGGCCATTTTTTGAGTTTTTCGGGCCAAAAATTTTTTCCTTCAGCCAAACCCTGGTTTTCTTTGGCCAAAAAGTTTCGTTTTTATCACGTGAGGTATTTTGATGAGCAAAAAGTGGGGGTTTGAGCCACACAGCCATGCCGTCAGCGAAAAACCTCGTTTTGAGGTCCAAAATGGCCATTTTTTGAGTTTTTCGGGCCAAAAATTTTTTCCTTCAGCCAAACCCTGGTTTTCTTTCGCCAAAAAGTTTCGTTTTGATCACGTGAGGTATTTTGATGAGCAAAAAGTGGGGGTTTGAGCCACACAGCCATGCCGTCAGCGAAAAACCTCGTTTTGAGGTCCAAAATGGCCATTTTTTGAGTTTTTCGGGCCAAAAATTTTTTCCTTCAGCCAAACCCTGGTTTTCTTTCGCCAAAAAGTTTCGTTTTTATCACGTGAGGTATTTTGATGAGCAAAAAGTGAAGGTTTGAGCCACACAGCCATGCCGTCAGCGAAAAACCTCGTTTTGAGGTCCAAAATGGCCATTTTTTGAGTTTTTCGGGCCAAAAATTTTTTCCTTCAGCCAAACCCTGGTTTTCTTTCGCCAAAAAGTTTCGTTTTTATCACGTGAGGTATTTTGATGAGCAAAAAGTGGGGGTTTGAGCCACACAGCCATGCCGTCAGCGAAAAACCTCGTTTTGAGGTCCAAAATGGCCATTTTTTGAGTTTTTCGGGCCAAAAATTTTTTCCTTCAGCCAAACCCTGGTTTTCTTTCGCCAAAAAGTTTCGTTTTTATCACGTGAGGTATTTTGATGAGCAAAAAGTGGGGGTTTGAGCCACACAGCCATGCCGTCAGCGAAAAACCTCGTTTTGAGGTCCAAAATGGCCATTTTTTGAGTTTTTCGGGCCAAAAATTTTTTCCTTCAGCCAAACCCTGGTTTTCTTTGGCCAAAAAGTTTCGTTTTTATCACGTGAGGTATTTTGATGAGCAAAAAGTGGGGGTTTGAGCCACACAGCCATGCCGTCAGCGAAAAACCTCGTTTTGAGGTCCAAAATGGCCATTTTTTGAGTTTTTCGGGCCAAAAATTTTTTCCTTCAGCCAAACCCTGGTTTTCTTTGGCCAAAAAGTTTCGTTTTTATCACGTGAGGTATTTTGATGAGCAAAAAGTGGGGGTTTGAGCCACACAGCCATGCCGTCAGCGAAAAACCTCGTTTTGAGGTCCAAAATGGCCATTTTTTGAGTTTTTCGGGCCAAAAATTTTTTCCTTCAGCCAAACCCTGGTTTTCTTTGGCCAAAAAGTTTCGTTTTTATCACGTGAGGTATTTTGATGAGCAAAAAGTGGGGGTTTGAGCCACACAGCCATGCCGTCAGCGAAAAACCTCGTTTTGAGGTCCAAAATGGCCATTTTTTGAGTTTTTCGGGCCAAAAATTTTTTCCTTCAGCCAAACCCTGGTTTTCTTTGGCCAAAAAGTTTCGTTTTTATCACGTGAGGTATTTTGATGAGCAAAAAGTGGGGGTTTGAGCCACACAGCCATGCCGTCAGCGAAAAACCTCGTTTTGAGGTCCAAAATGGCCATTTTTTGAGTTTTTCGGGCCAAAAATTTTTTCCTTCAGCCAAACCCTGGTTTTCTTTCGCCAAAAAGTTTCGTTTTTATCACGTGAGGTATTTTGATGAGCAAAAAGTGGGGGTTTGAGCCACACAGCCATGCCGTCAGCGAAAAACCTCGTTTTGAGGTCCAAAATGGCCATTTTTTGAGTTTTTCGGGCCAAAAATTTTTTCCTTCAGCCAAACCCTGGTTTTCTTTCGCCAAAAAGTTTCGTTTTTATCACGTGAGGTATTTTGATGAGCAAAAAGTGGGGGTTTGAGCCACACAGCCATGCCGTCAGCGAAAAACCTCGTTTTGAGGTCCAAAATGGCCATTTTTTGAGTTTTTCGGGCCAAAAATTTTTTCCTTCAGCCAAACCCTGGTTTTCTTTGGCCAAAAAGTTTCGTTTTTATCACGTGAGGTATTTTGATGAGCAAAAAGTGGGGGTTTGAGCCACACAGCCATGCCGTCAGCGAAAAACCTCGTTTTGAGGTCCAAAATGGCCATTTTTTGAGTTTTTCGGGCCAAAAATTTTTTCCTTCAGCCAAACCCTGGTTTTCTTTCGCCAAAAAGTTTCG
This sequence comes from Anthopleura sola, assembly GCA_023349425.1. NCBI lineage: Eukaryota > Metazoa > Cnidaria > Anthozoa > Actiniaria > Actiniidae > Anthopleura > Anthopleura sola. The sequence continues at coordinate 861,549 of JALHLI010000027.1, forward strand.
TTTTTATCACGTGAGGTATTTTGATGAGCAAAAAGTGGGGGTTTGAGCCACACAGCCATGCCGTCAGCGAAAAACCTCGTTTTGAGGTCCAAAATGGCCATTTTTTGAGTTTTTCGGGCCAAAACTTTTTTCCTTCAGCCAAACCCTGGTTTTCTTTGGCCAAAAAGTTTCGTTTTTATCACGTGAGGTATTTTGATGAGCAAAAAGTGGGGGTTTGAGCCACACAGCCATGCCGTCAGCGAAAAACCTCGTTTTGAGGTCCAAAATGGCCATTTTTTGAGTTTTTCGGGCCAAAAATTTTTTCCTTCAGCCAAACCCTGGTTTTCTTTGGCCAAAAAGTTTCGTTTTTATCACGTGAGGTATTTTGATGAGCAAAAAGTGGGGGTTTGAGCCACACAGCCATGCCGTCAGCGAAAAACCTCGTTTTGAGGTCCAAAATGGCCATTTTTTGAGTTTTTCGGGCCAAAAATTTTTTCCTTCAGCCAAACCCTGGTTTTCTTTCGCCAAAAAGTTTCGTTTTGATCACGTGAGGTATTTTGATGAGCAAAAAGTGGGGGTTTGAGCCACACAGCCATGCCGTCAGCGAAAAACCTCGTTTTGAGGTCCAAAATGGCCATTTTTTGAGTTTTTCGGGCCAAAAATTTTTTCCTTCAGCCAAACCCTGGTTTTCTTTCGCCAAAAAGTTTCGTTTTTATCACGTGAGGTATTTTGATGAGCAAAAAGTGAAGGTTTGAGCCACACAGCCATGCCGTCAGCGAAAAACCTCGTTTTGAGGTCCAAAATGGCCATTTTTTGAGTTTTTCGGGCCAAAAATTTTTTCCTTCAGCCAAACCCTGGTTTTCTTTCGCCAAAAAGTTTCGTTTTTATCACGTGAGGTATTTTGATGAGCAAAAAGTGGGGGTTTGAGCCACACAGCCATGCCGTCAGCGAAAAACCTCGTTTTGAGGTCCAAAATGGCCATTTTTTGAGTTTTTCGGGCCAAAAATTTTTTCCTTCAGCCAAACCCTGGTTTTCTTTCGCCAAAAAGTTTCGTTTTTATCACGTGAGGTATTTTGATGAGCAAAAAGTGGGGGTTTGAGCCACACAGCCATGCCGTCAGCGAAAAACCTCGTTTTGAGGTCCAAAATGGCCATTTTTTGAGTTTTTCGGGCCAAAAATTTTTTCCTTCAGCCAAACCCTGGTTTTCTTTCGCCAAAAAGTTTCGTTTTTATCACGTGAGGTATTTTGATGAGCAAAAAGTGGGGGTTTGAGCCACACAGCCATGCCGTCAGCGAAAAACCTCGTTTTGAGGTCCAAAATGGCCATTTTTTGAGTTTTTCGGGCCAAAAATTTTTTCCTTCAGCCAAACCCTGGTTTTCTTTGGCCAAAAAGTTTCGTTTTTATCACGTGAGGTATTTTGATGAGCAAAAAGTGGGGGTTTGAGCCACACAGCCATGCCGTCAGCGAAAAACCTCGTTTTGAGGTCCAAAATGGCCATTTTTTGAGTTTTTCGGGCCAAAAATTTTTTCCTTCAGCCAAACCCTGGTTTTCTTTGGCCAAAAAGTTTCGTTTTTATCACGTGAGGTATTTTGATGAGCAAAAAGTGGGGGTTTGAGCCACACAGCCATGCCGTCAGCGAAAAACCTCGTTTTGAGGTCCAAAATGGCCATTTTTTGAGTTTTTCGGGCCAAAAATTTTTTCCTTCAGCCAAACCCTGGTTTTCTTTCGCCAAAAAGTTTCGTTTTTATCACGTGAGGTATTTTGATGAGCAAAAAGTGGGGGTTTGAGCCACACAGCCATGCCGTCAGCGAAAAACCTCGTTTTGAGGTCCAAAATGGCCATTTTTTGAGTTTTTCGGGCCAAAAATTTTTTCCTTCAGCCAAACCCTGGTTTTCTTTCGCCAAAAAGTTTCGTTTTTATCACGTGAGGTATTTTGATGAGCAAAAAGTGGGGGTTTGAGCCACACAGCCATGCCGTCAGCGAAAAACCTCGTTTTGAGGTCCAAAATGGCCATTTTTTGAGTTTTTCGGGCCAAAAATTTTTTCCTTCAGCCAAACCCTGGTTTTCTTTGGCCAAAAAGTTTCGTTTTTATCACGTGAGGTATTTTGATGAGCAAAAAGTGGGGGTTTGAGCCACACAGCCATGCCGTCAGCGAAAAACCTCGTTTTGAGGTCCAAAATGGCCATTTTTTGAGTTTTTCGGGCCAAAAATTTTTTCCTTCAGCCAAACCCTGGTTTTCTTTCGCCAAAAAGTTTCGTTTTTATCACGTGAGGTATTTTGATGAGCAAAAAGTGAAGGTTTGAGCCACACAGCCATGCCGTCAGCGAAAAACCTCGTTTTGAGGTCCAAAATGGCCATTTTTTGAGTTTTTCGGGCCAAAAATTTTTTCCTTCAGCCAAACCCTGGTTTTCTTTCGCCAAAAAGTTTCGTTTTTATCACGTGAGGTATTTTGATGAGCAAAAAGTGGGGGTTTGAGCCACACAGCCATGCCGTCAGCGAAAAACCTCGTTTTGAGGTCCAAAATGGCCATTTTTTGAGTTTTTCGGGCCAAAAATTTTTTCCTTCAGCCAAACCCTGGTTTTCTTTCGCCAAAAAGTTTCGTTTTTATCACGTGAGGTATTTTGATGAGCAAAAAGTGGGGGTTTGAGCCACACAGCCATGCCGTCAGCGAAAAACCTCGTTTTGAGGTCCAAAATGGCCATTTTTTGAGTTTTTCGGGCCAAAAATTTTTTCCTTCAGCCAAACCCTGGTTTTCTTTCGCCAAAAAGTTTCGTTTTTATCACGTGAGGTATTTTGATGAGCAAAAAGTGGGGGTTTGAGCCACACAGCCATGCCGTCAGCGAAAAACCTCGTTTTGAGGTCCAAAATGGCCATTTTTTGAGTTTTTCGGGCCAAAAATTTTTTCCTTCAGCCAAACCCTGGTTTTCTTTGGCCAAAAAGTTTCGTTTTTATCACGTGAGGTATTTTGATGAGCAAAAAGTGGGGGTTTGAGCCACACAGCCATGCCGTCAGCGAAAAACCTCGTTTTGAGGTCCAAAATGGCCATTTTTTGAGTTTTTCGGGCCAAAAATTTTTTCCTTCAGCCAAACCCTGGTTTTCTTTCGCCAAAAAGTTTCGTTTTTATCACGTGAGGTATTTTGATGAGCAAAAAGTGGGGGTTTGAGCCACACAGCCATGCCGTCAGCGAAAAACCTCGTTTTGAGGTCCAAAATGGCCATTTTTTGAGTTTTTCGGGCCAAAAATTTTTTCCTTCAGCCAAACCCTGGTTTTCTTTGGCCAAAAAGTTTCGTTTTTATCACGTGAGGTATTTTGATGAGCAAAAAGTGGGGGTTTGAGCCACACAGCCATGCCGTCAGCGAAAAACCTCGTTTTGAGGTCCAAAATGGCCATTTTTTGAGTTTTTCGGGCCAAAAATTTTTTCCTTCAGCCAAACCCTGGTTTTCTTTCGCCAAAAAGTTTCGTTTTTATCACGTGAGGTATTTTGATGAGCAAAAAGTGGGGGTTTGAGCCACACAGCCATGCCGTCAGCGAAAAACCTCGTTTTGAGGTCCAAAATGGCCATTTTTTGAGTTTTTCGGGCCAAAAATTTTTTCCTTCAGCCAAACCCTGGTTTTCTTTGGCCAAAAAGTTTCGTTTTTATCACGTGAGGTATTTTGATGAGCAAAAAGTGGGGGTTTGAGCCACACAGCCATGCCGTCAGCGAAAAACCTCGTTTTGAGGTCCAAAATGGCCATTTTTTGAGTTTTTCGGGCCAAAAATTTTTTCCTTCAGCCAAACCCTGGTTTTCTTTCGCCAAAAAGTTTCGTTTTTATCACGTGAGGTATTTTGATGAGCAAAAAGTGGGGGTTTGAGCCACACAGCCATGCCGTCAGCGAAAAAACCTCGTTTTGAGGTCCAAAATGGCCATTTTTTGAGTTTTTCGGGCCAAAAATTTTTTCCTTCAGCCAAACCCTGGTTTTCTTTGGCCAAAAAGTTTCGTTTTTATCACGTGAGGTATTTTGATGAGCAAAAAGTGGGGGTTTGAGCCACACAGCCATGCCGTCAGCGAAAAACCTCGTTTTGAGGTCCAAAATGGCCATTTTTTGAGTTTTTCGGGCCAAAAATTTTTTCCTTCAGCCAAACCCTGGTTTTCTTTGGCCAAAAAGTTTCGTTTTTATCACGTGAGGTATTTTGATGAGCAAAAAGTGGGGGTTTGAGCCACACAGCCATGCCGTCAGCGAAAAACCTCGTTTTGAGGTCCAAAATGGCCATTTTTTGAGTTTTTTCGGGCCAAAAATTTTTTCCTTCAGCCAAACCCTGGTTTTCTTTCGCCAAAAAGTTTCGTTTTTATCACGTGAGGTATTTTGATGAGCAAAAAGTGGGGGTTTGAGCCACACAGCCATGCCGTCAGCGAAAAACCTCGTTTTGAGGTCCAAAATGGCCATTTTTTGAGTTTTTCGGGCCAAAAATTTTTTCCTTCAGCCAAACCCTGGTTTTCTTTGGCCAAAAAGTTTCGTTTTTATCACGTGAGGTATTTTGATGAGCAAAAAGTGGGGGTTTGAGCCACACAGCCATGCCGTCAGCGAAAAACCTCGTTTTGAGGTCCAAAATGGCCATTTTTTGAGTTTTTCGGGCCAAAAATTTTTTCCTTCAGCCAAACCCTGGTTTTCTTTGGCCAAAAAGTTTCGTTTTTATCACGTGAGGTATTTTGATGAGCAAAAAGTGGGGGTTTGAGCCACACAGCCATGCCGTCAGCGAAAAACCTCGTTTTGAGGTCCAAAATGGCCATTTTTTGAGTTTTTCGGGCCAAAAATTTTTTCCTTCAGCCAAACCCTGGTTTTCTTTCGCCAAAAAGTTTCGTTTTTATCACGTGAGGTATTTTGATGAGCAAAAAGTGGGGGTTTGAGCCACACAGCCATGCCGTCAGCGAAAAACCTCGTTTTGAGGTCCAAAATGGCCATTTTTTGAGTTTTTCGGGCCAAAAATTTTTTCCTTCAGCCAAACCCTGGTTTTCTTTGGCCAAAAAGTTTCGTTTTTATCACGTGAGGTATTTTGATGAGCAAAAAGTGGGGGTTTGAGCCACACAGCCATGCCGTCAGCGAAAAACCTCGTTTTGAGGTCCAAAATGGCCATTTTTTGAGTTTTTCGGGCCAAAAATTTTTTCCTTCAGCCAAACCCTGGTTTTCTTTCGCCAAAAAGTTTCGTTTTTATCACGTGAGGTATTTTGATGAGCAAAAAGTGGGGGTTTGAGCCACACAGCCATGCCGTCAGCGAAAAACCTCGTTTTGAGGTCCAAAATGGCCATTTTTTGAGTTTTTCGGGCCAAAAATTTTTTCCTTCAGCCAAACCCTGGTTTTCTTTCGCCAAAAAGTTTCGTTTTTATCACGTGAGGTATTTTGATGAGCAAAAAGTGGGGGTTTGAGCCACACAGCCATGCCGTCAGCGAAAAACCTCGTTTTGAGGTCCAAAATGGCCATTTTTTGAGTTTTTCGGGCCAAAAATTTTTTCCTTCAGCCAAACCCTGGTTTTCTTTGGCCAAAAAGTTTCGTTTTTATCACGTGAGGTATTTTGATGAGCAAAAAGTGGGGGTTTGAGCCACACAGCCATGCCGTCAGCGAAAAACCTCGTTTTGAGGTCCAAAATGGCCATTTTTTGAGTTTTTCGGGCCAAAAATTTTTTCCTTCAGCCAAACCCTGGTTTTCTTTGGCCAAAAAGTTTCGTTTTTATCACGTGAGGTATTTTGATGAGCAAAAAGTGGGGGTTTGAGCCACACAGCCATGCCGTCAGCGAAAAACCTCGTTTTGAGGTCCAAAATGGCCATTTTTTGAGTTTTTCGGGCCAAAAATTTTTTCCTTCAGCCAAACCCCTGGTTTTCTTTCGCCAAAAAGTTTCGTTTTTATCACGTGAGGTATTTTGATGAGCAAAAAGTGGGGGTTTGAGCCACACAGCCATGCCGTCAGCGAAAAACCTCGTTTTGAGGTCCAAAATGGCCATTTTTTGAGTTTTTCGGGCCAAAAATTTTTTCCTTCAGCCAAACCCTGGTTTTCTTTGGCCAAAAAGTTTCGTTTTTATCACGTGAGGTATTTTGATGAGCAAAAAGTGGGGGTTTGAGCCACACAGCCATGCCGTCAGCGAAAAACCTCGTTTTGAGGTCCAAAATGGCCATTTTTTGAGTTTTTCGGGCCAAAAATTTTTTCCTTCAGCCAAACCCTGGTTTTCTTTGGCCAAAAAGTTTCGTTTTTATCACGTGAGGTATTTTGATGAGCAAAAAGTGGGGGTTTGAGCCACACAGCCATGCCGTCAGCGAAAAACCTCGTTTTGAGGTCCAAAATGGCCATTTTTTGAGTTTTTCGGGCCAAAAATTTTTTCCTTCAGCCAAACCCTGGTTTTCTTTGGCCAAAAAGTTTCGTTTTTATCACGTGAGGTATTTTGATGAGCAAAAAGTGGGGGTTTGAGCCACACAGCCATGCCGTCAGCGAAAAACCTCGTTTTGAGGTCCAAAATGGCCATTTTTTGAGTTTTTCGGGCCAAAAATTTTTTCCTTCAGCCAAACCCTGGTTTTCTTTCGCCAAAAAGTTTCGTTTTTATCACGTGAGGTATTTTGATGAGCAAAAAGTGGGGGTTTGAGCCACACAGCCATGCCGTCAGCGAAAAACCTCGTTTTGAGGTCCAAAATGGCCATTTTTTGAGTTTTTCGGGCCAAAAATTTTTTCCTTCAGCCAAACCCTGGTTTTCTTTGGCCAAAAAGTTTCGTTTTTATCACGTGAGGTATTTTGATGAGCAAAAAGTGGGGGTTTGAGCCACACAGCCATGCCGTCAGCGAAAAACCTCGTTTTGAGGTCCAAAATGGCCATTTTTTGAGTTTTTCGGGCCAAAAATTTTTTCCTTCAGCCAAACCCTGGTTTTCTTTCGCCAAAAAGTTTCGTTTTTATCACGTGAGGTATTTTGATGAGCAAAAAGTGGGGGTTTGAGCCACACAGCCATGCCGTCAGCGAAAAACCTCGTTTTGAGGTCCAAAATGGCCATTTTTTGAGTTTTTCGGGCCAAAAATTTTTTCCTTCAGCCAAACCCTGGTTTTCTTTGGCCAAAAAGTTTCGTTTTTATCACGTGAGGTATTTTGATGAGCAAAAAGTGGGGGTTTGAGCCACACAGCCATGCCGTCAGCGAAAAACCTCGTTTTGAGGTCCAAAATGGCCATTTTTTGAGTTTTTCGGGCCAAAAATTTTTTCCTTCAGCCAAACCCTGGTTTTCTTTGGCCAAAAAGTTTCGTTTTTATCACGTGAGGTATTTTGATGAGCAAAAAGTGGGGGTTTGAGCCACACAGCCATGCCGTCAGCGAAAAACCTCGTTTTGAGGTCCAAAATGGCCATTTTTTGAGTTTTTCGGGCCAAAAATTTTTTCCTTCAGCCAAACCCTGGTTTTCTTTGGCCAAAAAGTTTCGTTTTTATCACGTGAGGTATTTTGATGAGCAAAAAGTGGGGGTTTGAGCCACACAGCCATGCCGTCAGCGAAAAACCTCGTTTTGAGGTCCAAAATGGCCATTTTTTGAGTTTTTCGGGCCAAAAATTTTTTCCTTCAGCCAAACCCTGGTTTTCTTTGGCCAAAAAGTTTCGTTTTTATCACGTGAGGTATTTTGATGAGCAAAAAGTGGGGGGTTTGAGCCACACAGCCATGCCGTCAGCGAAAAACCTCGTTTTGAGGTCCAAAATGGCCATTTTTTGAGTTTTTCGGGCCAAAAATTTTTTCCTTCAGCCAAACCCTGGTTTTCTTTGGCCAAAAAGTTTCGTTTTTATCACGTGAGGTATTTTGATGAGCAAAAAGTGGGGGTTTGAGCCACACAGCCATGCCGTCAGCGAAAAACCCTCGTTTTGAGGTCCAAAATGGCCATTTTTTGAGTTTTCTTCGGGCCAAAAATTTTTTCCTTCAGCCAAACCCTGGTTTTCTTTGGCCAAAAAGTTTCGTTTTTATCACGTGAGGTATTTTGATGAGCAAAAAGTGGGGGTTTGAGCCACACAGCCATGCCGTCAGCGAAAAACCTCGTTTTGAGGTCCAAAATGGCCATTTTTTGAGTTTTTCGGGCCAAAAATTTTTTCCTTCAGCCAAACCCTGGTTTTCTTTCGCCAAAAAGTTTCGTTTTTATCACGTGAGGTATTTTGATGAGCAAAAAGTGGGGGTTTGAGCCACACAGCCATGCCGTCAGCGAAAAACCTCGTTTTGAGGTCCAAAATGGCCATTTTTTGAGTTTTTCGGGCCAAACATTTTTTCCTTCAGCCAAACCCTGGTTTTCTTTGGCCAAAAAGTTTCGTTTTTATCACGTGAGGTATTTTGATGAGCAAAAAGTGGGGGTTTGAGCCACACAGCCATGCCGTCAGCGAAAAACCTCGTTTTGAGGTCCAAAATGGCCATTTTTTGAGTTTTTCGGGCCAAAAATTTTTTCCTTCAGCCAAACCCTGGTTTTCTTTCGCCAAAAAGTTTCGTTTTTATCACGTGAGGTATTTTGATGAGCAAAAAGTGGGGGTTTGAGCCACACAGCCATGCCGTCAGCGAAAAACCTCGTTTTGAGGTCCAAAATGGCCATTTTTTGAGTTTTTCGGGCCAAAAATTTTTTCCTTCAGCCAAACCCTGGTTTTCTTTGGCCAAAAAGTTTCGTTTTTATCACGTGAGGTATTTTGATGAGCAAAAAGTGGGGGTTTGAGCCACACAGCCATGCCGTCAGCGAAAAACCTCGTTTTGAGGTCCAAAATGGCCATTTTTTGAGTTTTTCGGGCCAAAAATTTTTTCCTTCAGCCAAACCCTGGTTTTCTTTGGCCAAAAAGTTTCGTTTTTATCACGTGAGGTATTTTGATGAGCAAAAAGTGGGGGTTTGAGCCACACAGCCATGCCGTCAGCGAAAAACCTCGTTTTGAGGTCCAAAATGGCCATTTTTTGAGTTTTTCGGGCCAAAAATTTTTTCCTTCAGCCAAACCCTGGTTTTCTTTCGCCAAAAAGTTTCGTTTTTATCACGTGAGGTATTTTGATGAGCAAAAAGTGGGGGTTTGAGCCACACAGCCATGCCGTCAGCGAAAAACCTCGTTTTGAGGTCCAAAATGGCCATTTTTTGAGTTTTTCGGGCCAAACATTTTTTCCTTCAGCCAAACCCTGGTTTTCTTTCGCCAAAAAGTTTCGTTTTTATCACGTGAGGTATTTTGATGAGCAAAAAGTGGGGGTTTGAGCCACACAGCCATGCCGTCAGCGAAAAACCTCGTTTTGAGGTCCAAAATGGCCATTTTTTGAGTTTTTCGGGCCAAAAATTTTTTCCTTCAGCCAAACCCTGGTTTTCTTTGGCCAAAAAGTTTCGTTTTTATCACGTGAGGTATTTTGATGAGCAAAAAGTGGGGGTTTGAGCCACACAGCCATGCCGTCAGCGAAAAACCTCGTTTTGAGGTCCAAAATGGCCATTTTTTGAGTTTTTCGGGCCAAAAATTTTTTCCTTCAGCCAAACCCTGGTTTTCTTTGGCCAAAAAGTTTCGTTTTTATCACGTGAGGTATTTTGATGAGCAAAAAGTGGGGGTTTGAGCCACACAGCCATGCCGTCAGCGAAAAACCTCGTTTTGAGGTCCAAAATGGCCATTTTTTGAGTTTTTCGGGCCAAAAATTTTTTCCTTCAGCCAAACCCTGGTTTTCTTTGGCCAAAAAGTTTCGTTTTTATCACGTGAGGTATTTTGATGAGCAAAAAGTGGGGGTTTGAGCCACACAGCCATGCCGTCAGCGAAAAACCTCGTTTTGAGGTCCAAAATGGCCATTTTTTGAGTTTTTCGGGCCAAAAATTTTTTTCCTTCAGCCAAACCCTGGTTTTCTTTGGCCAAAAAGTTTCGTTTTTATCACGTGAGGTATTTTGATGAGCAAAAAGTGGGGGTTTGAGCCACACAGCCATGCCGTCAGCGAAAAACCTCGTTTTGAGGTCCAAAATGGCCATTTTTTGAGTTTTTCGGGCCAAAAATTTTTTCCTTCAGCCAAACCCTGGTTTTCTTTGGCCAAAAAGTTTCGTTTTTATCACGTGAGGTATTTTGATGAGCAAAAAGTGGGGGTTTGAGCCACACAGCCATGCCGTCAGCGAAAAACCTCGTTTTGAGGTCCAAAATGGCCATTTTTTGAGTTTTCGGGCCAAAAATTTTTTCCTTCAGCCAAACCCTGGTTTTCTTTGGCCAAAAAGTTTCGTTTTTATCACGTGAGGTATTTTGATGAGCAAAAAGTGGGGTTTGAGCCACACAGCCATGCCGTCAGCGAAAAACCTCGTTTTGAGGTCCAAAATGGCCATTTTTTGAGTTTTTCGGGCCAAAAATTTTTTCCTTCAGCCAAACCCTGGTTTTCTTTGGCCAAAAAGTTTCGTTTTTATCACGTGAGGTATTTTGATGAGC